>CM044437.1:105072671-105107722 GCA_024363595.1 Xenopus borealis
TGGGACTTGTCAGATTCATATTAATTTAGGAAAAATAAAACTTTGGAAATTTGCAAAACAATTTGCATCAGATATTATGAACATGCCTCATTCATATAAATCCTCCCATATTTTCTGCCATATTTACAGGCATTTTCAACCCCAAATGTAATTTTTGTCTAATCAAAGAAAACATAATTCCATGTAAATTTGCAATAAACATTCATACTGTATTTTTATGGTTTTGAAGTTATTTGTATGTGTTATGCTATTGAAAGCAATGTTTGCCCCTTTCTATTTTCTGCCCTGATGGCTCAGACTGATAATACAATGTAAGACAAGGCAACCGATTAACAGACCTATCTTTGCTGAGGATCTAAGACTTTTGCATTGTTTAAAAAGTAACAATCATGAGTTCATCAAATACTGTTATCATTTGCAATTGTTTTACAAATAACTTTAAAAGCTCCGAACATTTTTAACTAATGTTGTAAGGAAAATGAATGATTTACAGAGTAGCCCTTTTCAATACAAATGTCTATAGGAAAGTTGCTTAGAATTATGTTCTCTTTTATTAGGCACATTTTTAGTTTGGGTTGACTTGCCCTTTAACTTCTCCTGTTCATGGGATACTCAAATTCCCTATTGTGTACCTTTTCATGATATAGAGGTCATGTTCTGTTACTGTATATTCTAATTTATATATGTATATATTTTACTGTATTCAACTAAGGTTTTGCAAACTGAAATGACAGTTTCTACCAAAATTATTGGTAATAGTCTGCAGCTGCTCCTTTTGGGCAAATCCAGTTATAATGTTGTAGTGAGATGATCCTGTTCCTCCATGTGGGCTCCATGCACATAGTTGAAGATCGCAATTGGGCTTCCTCACCATGGGTACATAGTCCAGCTACTTCTCACCTTGTCTCCCACAAATTATTTTCAGTGTCTCCTCCCAACATCTCGATCACATAGGTGTCATTTTATAGCCATCAGTCAAGAACTTCATCCACTGCTCAATGTGATCCTTCACAATAGGATTTCCAGTACATAATCTGTGTGTTCCCAGATAACATACTGCTTGAGAAGGGTATTTGGGAACCTTGCACTGTTCAATTTGCAGTCAAGCAATTGCTGAGTTTTCATGGAAACCACTCATTTGTACCACTTCTTCAGTTTGAACTGAAGAAACCACTTTTTTGAGTGGTGAAGCATTTTTAAAAATGAAAAGTTCAATTGCTTTAGACATATCGCCACTAGATATTGTACATGCATTGAATTACATAACAACAGGCAAATATAAATTATCTGTAAGATTATCAGAATGCATATAAGAGCATGCACATTAGGTATCACTGGGGCTGATTAGATATTAGTGCAAAAAATGATGGCAGCAGTGTGTGCAGGTGTAAATATTAGATGCATCAGTATGTTCAACACATCAGCAGCAGGCTAGTTGGTCTGTGAATACCAGTATCAGAAAGTGCAACTACAAGAAAGCCCCACTGCAGCAAATGTTTACTGCTTAGAGATATATTTAAAATGTATTAGATTGCCATTATTGATTGGGAGCAGAAATGTCCCTCCTAATATGCTTTAAAGCTGCATCAATATGCAATGAACCAACATGATATATTGACAAAACACCCGATTAGAATGCACTTTCAATGCAGATAAATGTATGTATTGTGCCTGTTTTAGAGCCTGAAAGCTGTACTGGAAAACAGCAGTTTAAATTGCATACGGTAAGAGTAAAACTCATTGTTACTTACAAGGCATCCCATAACTATAAGACCTATCATTGTTCCCTATTCTGCCAGTGTTCAGAATTATCAGAACTGTTCAAGAAAATAAAATTCCAGCACTTGATGCTCTTTGGTATTAGCTAATGTATTTAAACCATGTGTTTCTGGAAAAGAGCTTAGGATTTTCATGCTTTATGGTTTAAGTTTAATTTAGTTTAATACAAATTGTTACTTATACTGAAATGGAATCCTGGGGAGCTATAAAAGGCATATTAATACTAAAACACAGTCACAGCAGAATTGTGACAGTGCTTATTACTGATAATGGCATAGTGGGATAACACAATACTGATACTGTCACAATGTGGGGTCATCAAGACTTAAAGCTGCAATGCCATGGTCTAATTTGCATATTATTAGCATTGCAGGTTTCCAGACTCGTTATGTGACACTGGGACACTAAATATTATATTATACTCACTAATACCTGCTGCCCAAGAAATGTACAAGTGTTACCTAATCTATAGGGAGCACTTACCTCCTGCTTTGAAATTACCCTAAACAATGTATCCAGCAGTTACAGCATACAGAATTATGAGATTAAAAAATAGGATAAATGTCACTTTTAGGACTATTTTAATCCTCAAGTGTTCATCAGTTTCTATTCATAAGCCTGGGAAATATTGGCAGATGTGGCAGAGTGATATTATTTAAAGGGGTTGTTCACCTTTCAGTTAACTTTTAATATAATGCAGAGAGTGATATTCTGAGACAATTTGCAATTGGTTTTTATTTTTTATTGTTTATGGTTTTAAAGTTATTTAGCTTTTAATTCAGTAGCTCTCTATTTTGCATTGTCAGCAATTTGGTTTCTAGGGTACAAATTACCCTGCATTGATTTGAATAAGAGACTGGAATATGAATAGGGGATTGACTGAATAGAATGATAAGTAATAAAAAGTTGAAATAACAATACATTTGTAACCTTACAGAGCATTTGTTTTTAGATGGTGTCAGTGACCCCCCATTTGAAAGCTGCAAAGAAACAGAAGAAAATTGCAAATCATTAAAAAACTATGAAAAATAAATAATGAAGACCAATTGAAAAGTTTCTTAGAATTGGCCCTTCTACAATATACTAAAAGTTCACTTGAAAAAAAATAAGAATACAATTAGACCTTACTTGTCTTTAGTGCAATAAAGAGAGAATAATACTGTAAGTGGAAGTGTAGTATGTACACTATATAATTAAAAAACATATCCCTTAACAATGTAGCACTATTTTGAATCTGAGCTTAATTAAAAATCACAAGCCAAATCCTTAATAGACCCCCGCTCACAATGCCCCCCCCCAGGTCAGGGGATCTGCTTTTATGCAGTTGTCCCCACTATTTCCTATTAAATTAGGTAACTCAGTACATAACTCACTTACGTAAGAACACGATTCTCCATTACTATTTAAATATATCTGATAATTTAAGTTACAAAAATAATCCCTATGACCTAAGCACAATAGTCACCTTAGAGGGCACTGACACGTTTGGGACACGGTGTTAAATTGGGAAAAGGAGATCCAAGATATGGAGCATCTTGATTTATCTTTTCAGCAACAAGAAATTCTCTCACATCCCACTTCACAAGGCTCAAAAGGCAATTTCAAAAACCTTTGGAGGCACAAATCCTCAACCCAAATAAAATATTGATAGCGCTGAATTACAGCTCCTTCAATCAGAGTCTGGTTAATTAAAGTTAATGAGCTTCCCAGATATGAGCAAACAGTACTTAACCAAGTCAAAGACGCAATTAAGTCCTGAGCCCTGTGGCTACCTGGACTAGTGTACACAGAGACAAGGGAATAAAAAGCTTATGCATTGCTAATGAATATGAACACATTGATAACATCAGTAAATCAACCTTTGGGTTAGACATCAGCAGTCCCCAGATGGCACAGGAAATATCACCACTTAGGGATAAAGTACACCACTACAAGCAGACGTTTCATTTCCAAATGCTATGCTGTGGCTCGCAGAGAAGATTATTACTCCAAAACACAATCAGATATGCCTTAGTCCTTCTAATTTCTCATGTTGGACTACGACCAAATTTTGAAAAGTTGATATTCTTTTCAACGAGTTTGGTAGCCTGCTAGGGGAACATCAGTCAAAGGATATGGCAACCTTGATTTCTGATCCTTGATGACAACGCTCAACTTCAAGCACATATTTGTTTCAAATCCTTTACATATGTTTGCAACACATAATATTATGAACTTGAAAAGACCTGCAAAGCATTATTGCAATGGACACTGAGCACACTAATGAGAACAGAGGCTTGTTCCCTGTGTCTATACCTGGATAAATCAACAAAGTTTCATCCTGTGGCATCAACTGAATACTCCCAGTAACCAAAATGTGAGTCTGGTTCTTTGCAAACAGATGGCCACACAACCACTAAATAAACTTGAAAAGTGCTAATGACGTTTTTCGAAATAATTGAAATCTTTTGGAACTTTAGGACTTGACCGCTAATCTCAGCATACATTCTCTTGTGTGATAGGAATGAGGATAGGAATGAGTGATAGGAATGAGCAGCTGCAAGTTCTTATATGTTTCTTCAGTCTGCATTGCTTTATTTTCAACTACTAAAATAATGATTGCTTGTTGTGGTCAAGTACTTTTGTCTATCTCATCATCAAAGGAAGTAGAAAACCAGATGTTTTTTTTTTTTTTGGGGGGGGATCATATAATTGATATATAAATGGGAATTGGTAAGTGTGGCAAGTAAGTAAGCATTTAAAGGTACTGTGTAAATAATGAGAATGTGCCAGTGTATTATATGCTTTAAATTATAGAAGGAACATACTAGTCCCACTCATCTGTTCCACTTCCGGGTGCCTCCTTTCCCAGACTGTGCAGGGGAGCCAGTGACTCTCAGCATACTGTGCTATAGGAGAGAAACCAATCAGTCTGTGCTTTTGTGACAGGCTTTGCCTTTGATCATACATTGTCATTAAAGGGGTTGTTCACCTTCCAAACACATTTTTTCAGTTCAGTTGTTTTCAGGTTGTTCCCCAGAAATAAAGACTTTTTTCAATTACTTTCCATTATTTATTGTTTACGCTGTTTCTCCAAAATAAAAGTTTAAAGTTGAATGCTTGTGTCTCTGGTGTTTAAGGCTGGCAGCTCAGTAATTCAGGTGCAGCCTCTAAAATGTAAAAATTTAGCAAACCCAGAGATTCTGCTCAGCAGGGACAAAGATAACAAATGTATCTACTAAAATTATCAATTTAGAACAGTTACAGGGTCAGTGACCCACCTCCCAGAGCTGCTTTAGGGCAAGGTCATACAACTAGTTATTTGAAGGTGAACAGCCCCTTTAATCCACAAATTATTAGCCAACGCTCTCAGAAACCCAATCTTCATTATCATCCTCACAAAGCTAATTATTTAATGTCAATAGAACCCTTTTTAGTGGTCATATCACAAATTCAGGCCTGGGGCATGTAAACTATTTATTTATCACAACATTTTGATACCAGATGAAGTAATGCATAGATTAGTATGTGATATGAAATTGAAATACTGTAACTGTAAGGCACCTTTTTCCAAATTTCATGGATTAAACAAGGGGAAAGAATGATTTCTCTGATAGGAGTGTATGTTTAATTGCCAGCTCTGTGAGTCATGCAGCTGCTTGTGAGCTGTACTTGTGTTCGCCACATAAATACTGTAAGGATGAATATGCTTTCCATCTGTGGAAGCTTAATTATTATCAAATTCAAAAACACAGTCAGATATTTTCATTGTGTTTTACACAACCTGCATGAACTGAGCTTCAATATACGTTTATAGTCAGAAAAGGATCAGCTAGCATCATTCAGCCACGTAGTTGGCTTTACATTCTATTGAAAGTCAGTCTTATTTGATTCTTTTGAATTAAGCATCATTATTTTTATACAGGCCCTCTGAAACTCAACACCTTATCATACAATAACTGACCCACACTTTTAGCTGCTTGACTAATGAGATGATGTTAATGTTTCTGATAAAAACACTGGGATGCAGAGGCAACGGAGTTGAACCTTTCCATTTAGAGATGATTGGAAATATTTTTTAAGGAACCTCAAAGCATCCTGTTACCATGGTGTTTACAATGACAGCATAAGAATGTGACTATATTTGTTCTAGGCCAAAAAATAAATAAATACAGCTAGAAAGTCAGTTTCACAAATGTTACTGCTTTTGTTAAATTGAGTTTCAAAGTAAGAGGCTACAACAATGGGCTGTGCAAAAGAATTCTGATGAAATGGAGCATATTGATAATCAAACACAGTTCTAGAAAACTGATAAACCTGTGCTGTTTCTAAAGGGATTAGGGCTAAAATAGGGTTGCCACCTGGCATGGATAGTGTGAAGCTTAAGATAATTGATGGGGCTACAGCAGGTCTAACTTTGGAGAGCTAAACTCTAGCTTAAAGCTGATGTTTAACTTTGAGTTAACTTTTAGTATGACGTAGGCAGTGAAATGCTGAGGCAACTTGAAACTTTTTTAAATTTTTTTGTTATTTATGGTTTTTAGTTATTTAGCTTTTTTTCAGCAGCTCTTCAGTACGCTGTTTCAGCAATCTGGTTGCTTGGGTCCAAATTACCTTAGCCACCATGCATTGATTTTTATGAAGAATGTAATATGAATAGAAAAGGTCTTGAATAGAAAGAAAGTAATAATTAGCAGCAATAAATGTATAGCCTTACAGAGCAATTGTTTTTAGATGGAGTCAGTGACTCCTATTGGAAAGAGTCAGCAGAAGAAGACAAACAAGTAAAAAACAATAAAGAATACAAAAAACGAAGACCAAGACCTTTAAGGAGGTAGGTTGATACTGGCACTGCTATTTTCATATGCAAGGGGCAGTTATGGCATCTAGTTTACTAAAAAAAATAGGGTTTATCCACGCAGTGCCAGTGCACTCTGTGTTTATTAATAAATAATCCCCAACATCTCTAGGAGGAAAGGATGGGCTCAGAGAGAGATAAATCAGAACTATGTTTCTCAGATTATGAATTGCTAATTCACTACATATCTGGGAGTACAAACAGGATAACAGCAGGTCTGTGTAGGAAGATAGATAGATTAATACCCAAATGCATAGTGGCCACTGATTAAGGACAGCTCTGCACTATTGTGTGGCGTAGTTCCAGGAGTGTAGGATGGGTATGTGCTGCTGCTTAGGCAAACACCTGCACTACACAAGCTCATTCTCACAGTGTTCTGAGCATGTATATACTGTATACTGTATCTCTACTATGTTTAGCCAGCATACACAGAACCCAGGAAAGTTAATTCTCATTAATACTACAGTCACATTACTGACAATTAGTGATGGGCGAATTTATTCGCCAGGGCCGAATTCGCGGCGAATTCCCGCGATTTGCCGCTGGCGAATAAATTCGGGATTCACCAGCGAAGTTTTGGAGAAAAAACGAGTCGCACGTTGTTTTTGACGCGACGCGCCAAAAGCGACGCGCACCGAAAATGATGCGACGTGCGTCGGAAACGACGCGACGCGCGTCACGGGACGCGCGTCGGAAGCGACGCTCGTCGGAAACAACGCAACGCGCCGAAAATCTAAATAAAGATGTCAATGAAGATCATTATTTTATTATTATTATTATTATTATTATTATGTCCTGACATATTTCAAAGTGAGTAAAATCAGAAATAAATGTACAGGGACACATAAGTTTATACAGGAACTTGAACTCTCCACCCCCATATGTTTATGCACTGTAGAGTAAAGTTCAGCCAAAAAATTCTCAAGTGGCTTTTTGTGAGAGAAAACCGCTACAAGTGCTGTGACTGACACATTTACAGTCCTTTCAGGTCACACAGCTATGGGGCTGAATCAGCAATAGCAATGGAGAGAATGCAATGAGTGCCATATGCCTAATGTTTCAGTGACTACTTACTAGCAATATTGGTTTTCTGAACCAAGAATTTCTCTAGGGCAATAGATGAACTCAAAAGATAATCTAACCATCACTTACCAGGGTGTAGTGAGCAAAGTGCAATTGTTTTTCCCACAATGCACGACTTTCCCCAGAATTCCATTATCATTGTGAGAGCACAGGGATAATTTTCTTGATGCAATTGCACTTCACCTACCTCAAGTCTGTCCATAGTCACCAACCTGTGCAACTGCACATGTACTTTAGTGCAAATTGGGTACAGTTGTGCCAAATATTTTCAAAGTGTGTGTGTCAACATTTCCAGTGTTCCCGTCTATAGAAGATATATAGTTCTGTTGTTGCCAGGATTTTACATCCCCTCTAGTCCTAACAGAGACTCAATATCTCTTACAAGGTCAGATATATCATGCAAGGAGAGAAAAAAACTATTATTTGTTTGATTCTTACTGACAGTGTAATAAGCAGTATAAGGAAAGATAAGTAATGTAAATATACCTAATATAATCCGCTAGTATATCATTTGACTCATTGATTTAACCTTATTATTCCCTCATCTTGGAAATCATTTTATTTAGAGCACAGATATGGAAGCTGCTATCAGGGAACTCCATATCTAGAAGAAAGCTCTGAATTGCAGGAAGGCCATCTGCCTTTTAGAAGGCCTTCTACCTCCTTTCAGCCTTTTGGAAGTAGGATGGTAGCTCACCATGGAGGTTTTGTTACTGTTGTCTAACAAGCAGCTGAACTGTTCCAGTGACTGGCTTCCTTGGTTTAACCTGAAATGAGTGCTCTGTCTTAATATCTCTGCTTGTCAATTTCAGTAAAGTTTGTTTATTAGTATTCATATTGATTATTATTATTAATAATAATAATAATAATAATAATAATATCTGTGCAATAAAAATAAATATGACCTATTTTTGGTTTAAAATTTCCAGTTCACATTTCTTAACAATTTTAATATTGACAGCAGATCCCCTTTAAAATGTGCTGCTGAGAGAGCTAAGCACTATATAAATACTGAGCAGAGAATTGGAGTATGAGAAGAACATGGGCTCTGCAAACATACAGAGAGACTCAGCTTTGACAGGCAGCATAAATTACTGCAATTCTCCCACACTTTCAGGGTTTTGCCACAGGCATAAAATGACATAAAACTTCAACTACTAAATAAAGAAATAAAACACTTCTTTAAAAATAAAAAAATATATATGGATATTTATACACAGAAAGTAGAACTTCTCCAATCCTGACATGATTTGGTTTGTATAATAGAGACCAGCTTTCCCCTGTCTGTCAAAGATGCAAAAATAATTTCTTGCTCTGCGCACACACAGGGCCATATATTCTTTGAACACCACCACAACAAAATCAAATCCTGGTACAAGGGGTTGCACTGGTTCAGCTATGCTTTAGCTGTGCATGCCCAATGGTTTAACATACTGTATTTTATCACAATGTAGTCATGCAGTTGGTTTAATTTGGTGTAACAGACTCACACCAGGGTGAAAATGCACACACATTCTCAAAACCCAGGGATTGGCACACTGAGAGGTAGGAAGGTTAGCTGGTCTACTAGGGCTCTTGGCAGTATGGCACAAAAAGTGCCACAAATGTCCATGTTTTTCATACAGTGCCTTGACATAGGCAGCATCAAGACTTCTTCACCCTGGTTTATACCTACCCACCTCCTTTTAGCTCCATCCCCCAAATGAAGACACCAGATACTGTTTTTTCCCAAGCTGGATTAGAATCAGCCTTTTCCATAAACCTAATCCACTTCAATGGATGTAAACCATCTCATTAGGTGCCAGGCCTGCCAGCTATCCATTAATACCCCCTCCTAACCTATCCCTTGGGTCTAAGACTTGGAGTCTTTTGGCGCTCGCATGCTGCAACTGTCAGGTCCATTTCTGGTTTGCCTCAAATCAATTCCAAGCAGAATAGAGAGAAGGCTACTGGCCATGATAGCTAGCTGATTTGAACCCTAATGAGATGGTTTAATTCCATTGAAGTGGATTTCGTTTATGGAAAAGGCTTGTTCTAGTCCATCTTGGCAAAAAACAGAATCTGGTGTCTTCATTTGGCTGCTGGAGCTAAAAGGAGGTGGGTAGGTCTAAACCAGGGTGGTGCAAAGTCTTGATGCTGACTTTGTCTCTAGACCCATTGGGTGTGAGTATAATGCACCATTTGGGACCAAAAGAGGGGTACATTGATTTTCCTTCTTACAATCTAATCCTTCAGAATTATTATTATCATCATTACAAGTATGGGATCCATTAGCAGGAAACCCATAGACTCCATTTCATCCAAATAATCAAAGTTTTTTTTAAATAATTTCAATTTTCTCTGTAATAATAAACCAGTACTTTGTTTTGATATGAAAAGATCTGTTATCTGGAAAACCCCATGTCCAGAGCATTCTGAAAAACAGGTCTCATACTTGTATTATTATTATTATCATCGGAAATCAAAATTCACAGAAGCACGTGTCTTACATTATTAGATATTTTATTAAATATTTTCTGTTCTTGAGGTTTTAATTTTGTTTTGAAGTGCCTAAGTATATGTCAAGTGCATCACAACATGGAAAAGAGTTATTAATTTTTTTATCTACCCTTTAAGTTTAACTTTTTGTTTTTATAATGTTGACCCATCATTTCACATATATTGTATTGCTTATTATCCCTACACACGAAATAAAAAAACTAAACAAGAAAATGTGAAAGGGAATTCTCCCTATTGGATACTGCATCTGGCCCCCGACCCCCCTTTGTGTGACCCCCCTACTTGAAAGTCTGCATGCTGTGATTGCTTACCTTGTGTGCTCCATACTCTACCTGCCCTGTGTCACCTGTGCCTTCCATTCCCTACCTTTGGAATGTGAATCTGGTAAGGTTTGTTTGGGGGATTTGTTAGCATTTGGAAATTGTTGTTAGGGGAACCCTAAGGTGTTTAATTATGTGCTGGGGGCTGTACTGGGGTTGAAGGGGGCAGCATATGGATTTAAGGCTATGTTTTAGAATGACTTACATTTTTTACATTTGAGTGATGGTGATATCCCTACAGTGAGTACCAACCATTTTTTTTTTGTGTGCAACCACCATTAATGTAGACGTCTTATAATTTATTGTGGTAACATGGGAGTGGTTTAAAGTGGAAGTGGTTAACATTGGCTTCCATTATTGGCCCTCCACCATTTAGGCAAGAAAAAATTCCAGCCCACTGTACCACAGAAGTTAGACAGCACTGTTTTATAACATGGCAGGTATGACTGGCCTGCTCCATACTTTCTATGAGCTTAAACATGAAGAGGAATGGGAATAATAAGACAAATGGCAAAACAGCAAGAATGTTGTTAACCAAAATGTCCACACAAGCAGGTTCTATAGATAGCTATGTGAAATTCATGTTCGGTGAGAAAAAAAATCTTGACTCTTTTCATGCAATGAAAAATGTATTTAGCTATAAAATACATAAAAACATTAAAATATTATGGCTGGTGAAAATAGTCCCTGATGAGAAAAAATCACAAGAGGTCAAAACAGTTTAGAGTTTAGTTATACTGTATATGCCAAAAATTCCTTCTAAACCAAAAATAATCTAAACTTTGTGTCACTGGTGGCAAAGGTTTGTTAAAAGTTTCATTCAGTTGAGAAGTAATAGAGTTGGTTTTTTCCTTTATACAGTTCTGTTTCATAATCTCTGACTATGTACAGACAACTTATACTGTATTAAGTTTAAAGGAGAAGGAAAGTCTAATTAAAGAAGTAGCTAGAAAGGGTGTACATTATGTTTTGAGCTTCTGTACCAGCCCAAGGCAACCACAGCCCTTTAGCAGTAAAGATCTGTCTCCAAAGATGCCCCAGTAGTGCCCTATCTTCTTTTCTGTGGATTCACTGCACATGCTCTTTGCTGATGTCACTTACTGAGCTTAGGGTCTGACTCAAAATGTACAGTACACATAGGGGCAGATTTACTAAATTCACATGAAGAATTAAAAATTCGATTGAATTTTAATTAAATTTGAATTTGAATCTTCGAATATACAAATAAGGCAAATTCGACCATTGAATATTCGAATTTGAATGATTCAAATATTCTAATAAAATTTTATTCGAATATTCAAATATTCGATGGTCGAATAACTTCCCCTTTAAATTTTTATTTGACCACCTACCTCACCAGGATCAAGCTACCGAATTGGGAATCAATAGCTGAGATCGAATATACAAAATTTGATCGATTAAAATCGTTCAAATCGATTGAATTTTTTTGTATTCGATCGTTCGTTCATTCGTTCGTTCGATCAAATTGCGGTAATATCCTTCAAATTCATTCGATTTTACTTCCCCACTATTCCCATGGTCAAATTTCGCATTTTTTTTAATTCGAAATTCGACCAATAGTAAATCTGCCCCATAGAATAAAAATGTCACAATTTAAGACTGATTAGAAATTATTATGGATAATTACTACATGGCAGCACAGAAACCAGTGCAATTGGCATCAGAATTTAATAATCAGCCCTGCAGCAACAGTTTATTGTATTGGCCAACCTAATTTTCTGCTGGATAATTTGTGACAATCCCTAAGCTTAGCTTCTCAACAGCTGCTCAGAGCCCACTGAGCATGTGAGTGTTGCAGACACTTTCCAAGATGGTGACCCCCTGTGACAAGTTTGAAGTTCTGGATCATTGCTGCTATTGACATGCTGAAACTTTAAGCTGGTGCAATACGTTCAGTATATAAAACATGGCATTTTAGCCCTATTTATTTGTAAGGTTTAGTTGTCCTTTGAATGCTTACTGGCTACATCCGCACAAGAGACTGCATTTAACTACTTACTGGCTGTCTCTCTGCCCAATATATGAGTAGCCCCACTTTTGCCACACTGCTTGAGTGCTGATTTCCATGGCTTCAATTGTTTGCCAACTTACCTTTTTCCTCAATGGATTCTCCATACGACATTGCCTCCATAATTATCCACTGCAGTAAGACATCTGTGTCTTGGGTACCTGGAAAAAGACAATAGATTCACTAGATCAGACTTTTCCAAAGAACTATCTTCTCACTACAGTTATACTCTCCTTAAAACTCCATAAGGTACTTCACCTTCACCAAGGTGTTCCATAAAGTAATCCATCACTTACCTCTGAATTACAAGTATTATACTTCTTCTCTAAAGGATTAATTACTCAAACCATACATTTCCTAACACATCTATATCTGCACAATAAAAAGCTATTCCAATTACTAGCCCACCGGCCACTTCAGCCTCTGATCTTACAACTACTGCAAATTTCCAAACCAGTTTGATCCCTACTGCAGCAAGTGGTTCCTCTCCTGTCAAAACAGTCATAGTTAAGTAGCCCTTCCTGCCATTAACCTTGGTACACAAGACATGAGAATGAAACCAGAAATATGGTATGATATAAGTAGATTCATACATTTCCTGCAGACATATTTAGACTTGATTACTTTCTTTCTGTCCTTTTTTATGCACATTTTTATGCTAAAACCCTTTGGCTGCTGGAGCATTTCGCAGCTTTCTCCTCTGCAACATAAGATGTCTGTAACCGACCTTGAGATGCATTAGACTCGCTGATGGCTGTGAATGGCATATCTGTCACCTAATGACACAATGGGGCTAGTGCAAGATTTGAATTGTAATAAAACCTGTAATAATTATGCCACCTTACATAACGAAGCAGTTGGCCTGAGCTGCTGAAGCTCCTGCTGTGATTTCCCAGGGGGAGGGACACTTCTCTCTCTCTCTCAGTCTGCTTAAACATAACACTAGCAAGGGTTTTTATAAAGCTATCATTATAAAATACCATTATTCTAAAGCTATTTAATTAGGCAGGGCTTAGCCAGCCGTGACTGTGCGTGTGAGCACTCTGGAAGGAGAAGCAAAATACAGCCTGTCCCAAAATATAAAGTCTAGAAACATCAAAGATGGTTAGCAAATGAAAAAAAGATAAGGTCAAAAGGATACGAGGAAAAATAACTGCTAAAGGAAAAGACAGCAGGTTAAATGTGATATGGAAAATATGTGAATACAAAATATGTACTTGTTTGTAGCTATACCACCTTATGAGATATCTGGGTGAATGATGAGTTGACATTGTACAATGGATAGTGGGATAATCAGTAACCGAGTAAGATATTGATCAGTAAATCAGTGCTTGATAGAAGAATTTGTGTCCAAGAAATATACCTGTAGTGAGCTTACAAGATTTCTCTATAGCCTGCCAAGGTCAAGCAACTGCAGATGAGCACAGTTAATGAAATAGCTTTATTATGGGATGATGGTGTGCACCACAAACAATAAACATCAATTTGTTTGCATCTCTCAGTATGTGGCAGACATAGTTCACCTGTGGCCAGCTTATGGACGATTGCTAATGTATTGTGCACATTATCATGCAGCAGAACAAAATAGATATGCCTGAGATAATGAGCTGAATAAAGCACAATAGAATAAATACAGGGTAGCCCCCATGTGTTTAACATTATACAGGTATTGGATCTATTATCTACAATGCTCGGGACATGGGTTTTAACAGATAAAGGATATTTCCTTTATTTAGATCACCATATGTTGAAGGAAAACTATACCCTCCGAACAATGTAGTTCTCTATAAAAATGTACTGCATAAAACAGTTCATATGTAAAACCCTGCTTCATGTTAATAAACCATTTTCATAATAATGTACTTTTTTAGTAGTGTGTGCCAATGGGTAATCATAAATAGAAAACTGCCATTTTAAAAAATAACTTCTGACTCCGGAAATCGCAGCGCCGCGTGTGCACAGGCGCTGGCACTTTGTCATTTATACTAGCGGCAGACAGGGAGAAGGAAATTCCCTGTCTGTCCCCAGCCTTAGTCTGCTAAAAATCATGTCACATATATGTATTCATGCAGCTTAGTTACCATCAAGTGCAAGGTACTTTTTTATTATACAGAGAAAAAAAGGTAATACTTGCAAAAAAATGTATATTGTTGCTTAAAATTGACTTTATGGGAGATGGTCTTTCTGGATAATGGGTTTTTGGGTTAGGTATTTTTGTACTGTATGTGTGTGAATGACAGCAAAAACAGCTTTTGGGCAAAAGTGTGTATGAATGGTTAACATAGTTGCTAGTACCTTCATACAGGTATGGGACATGCTATTCATAATGTGCAGGACCGGCGGTTTTCTAGACAAGGAGTCCTTCCATAACTTAGAAAGGGGACATGAGGGTGCATTTGCCCAACACAGGGCACTTTGCAGGCACCCCTAGGCCTGCTGTTGTTCGTCACCCATATCCCCTCCCCTTCATTTGTGCACATGCACAATTTTCATCATCAGGACTATTGCATTTCGTGATCAACCCCAGAGCTTCCGAACCACTGTGGGTGTGGTTGGGCTTCATGCCACCATAGGCCCAGGCATTGGTGGCCTTTCCACAAATTCAGGCCTGGACTGTACTCTTTAGAAGGCCAATTGCAGGAAAAAAGATAGAGAGGATATCCTCATGGCCTGATTAGTACAGTAACTCAGGACTGTTAGTTTCCCATTCCAGTAAAGATGTAACGCAAACATTGGCCGCTTCAAAACAGATATGCACTAATAACATTTAAAGCGCGCTTCATTGCTATTCAAAGCATTAACCACATTAGCCAGACTAAAAATAGGATATCTGCTCTAGCATCCATACTGTAGTTATTAACCATGAGTCACTATACCTCATTTGCCCTTATCTAGAACAATACACAAAATATACTATCTGCCTGGCTTTGCCTTGTTGGGTAAAGTCAATTAATATGACTCTCAGACATGTGTCTACATTTTTCACAGCTGGGTATTTATTTAGTCCTGACTCACTGAGCCTGAAATGTTTCAAAGGCCCCCAGGGGCAGAGCACAATTCCTACCGCTGAAGTAACATGGAGTAGGAAAGTCTGTTTCAGTGAATGAGAAGCTAGTTTGCCTTCAGGGGTTCATTGCTTTAAATAATCTCACCCTTTACCTGACAGAAGGTTGCAGCATATATTGTTAGGCTATGTGAGATATGGTATTGGTTGATGTATAAATACAGCTTTGCCAAAGATCAATTTTTAATGAAAAATAATAGGTGATTTGTAGACTACAGTTTGATTTTCAGAATCTCATATAATGCATTTCTCTTTCTCTAATGAAGAAAATGCAGAACTGAGAGACAAGAGAATGATTTAGAACAATATCCTCCATGTGTAATAAAAAGCACTAAGATGTTTGCTTTTAAACAGGCGATTGGTCCACCTGCTGATCGGTTGAAGAATTGTTTTGGCCCCGTTGATTATTTTACACTGGGGCTGCAAGTATAAAGATCGGTAAATTAAGGACCATAAACAAGGCAGCAGCTTTGCTAGTGGTTGGCTAGTGGTTTAGATCACTTGGAGAAAGAGAAAAAAAAAAGAGTTCACCACAGCCAGCCATAGTGTAGCTTCTCAGTTCTCTAATCACTTGCACATAAATTTTTGGGGGCACATTAAGGGTGAGATTTGAGCAGTGTTGAGGTTTATTTTCACACTATGATAAATACACTCTTTAGGTTAGCTTCTTTTTTTGCAAGACTTTTCAGCTGTTCTATGTCTGGGCACAACTTTCTGCCAATATGTCTAAACAAATAACATGTTTCTCGGATTTGATAATGTTTGCCCAATACACAGAAAATTCGATAAACCCTTTTTACTTGAAAAGCTATTATTCTGACAAAAAGAACAAAAAGTTCCTTTCAAAAGGGCTGTGTACAGTACAGTAACTATTTGAGGAAAACAATTGACATTGCAACTTGCATTTTTTTATTCTTAATTTAGCACATTTGCTATTAAGCTCACAGTTAGTGAACATCTAAGTTTAGGGGCATCCCAAAGCTAAGCAGGCCTAGAAAATATTTGCTGTAGTTACTGCAAGGGTTAAATAAAGTTTAGTGGAATTATAGATTCTCTTTGGAGCTGCAAAACCAGATTGTAATACTGGTGATTATACACTGGACTTCAAGCAAATAATAGTTTCTGACATCTCGCACTGATATTTATGGCTTTTACTCAGAAATAACAAAAACGAAGTCAAAGTGGATGAGGATCGATACAGTGTAAAGCATTCAGGCTTTTAACAGGGAAAATAACATACAAATGAATAGTCTGTATTTCTGGAGAAATGCAACATAGTGATATAATCCAAAGTGGAATATTGTGATTTGATTATTTAGGCCTTTTTCATAGCAAACACACAAAAAAATATAATGTGCTTCAGCGTGTGTAGTGCAGTTAAAATATGTAATAAAAGGCACTAAGTTTGCCCAGGAGCAGTAACCCATAGCAACAAATAAAATCTGGATTCAGTTCCTAAATTAGATAGCATTGATAGATCCATTAGACTTTCTTGTCCAGACCTAATTTTTGATGTGTCCAAAGCTGCCAAGGATCAACCATTATTTCAGTTCTCTACAGGTCAACACTTCTCGAAGGAGTCTCAGGGAATAAACTACTGTATCGCCATTTACAAATACCTGGGCCAATAATTGGTGGCATTAATTCTACCAGCAAAATTCGTCACATGGTTTTATAATCCTCTATTAAGTGTAAGGTAAAATAATTAAAGGGAAACTATTGTGAAAATGAAAATTTAATATAAGCTTCATCATAATGAAATATGAAACTTTCTAAATGTAGTAAATAAAAAAAATCTGTACAAGTTTATGTTCACTATTCCTCTGTCAGCATCTGTTTCTCTTCATTCTGTCTTCAGGCAGGAGTTGGGAGTCTGAATTTCATTGACATATATTATAGGAGGGTCCCCTTCCTAGCAGATGTATTAGAGCTCACTCAAATAACTGATTCCAGTACAAACAAAATCTAACAAAATAACTGCCTTCACAAATCCTGCATGTAGAGAGACAAGATTTCTGGTGATTTTAATAGAGTTAGCTCTGATACATCTTCTAGGAAAAAGGAGCCCCCTTATAAGATATATGGAATCTAACTGTCATTCAAAGTCAGATTCCCAACTCCTGCATGGAGGCAGATTTAAGATATACAGAAACTAAAAGGGGGATTGTGAAGAGTAACTTGAAAATTTCAGAAACGGTTAAGAAAATGTCTCATTTCATTGTGATAAAGCTTATATTACATTTTCATTGCAAGTGCAAATTAAAGACTGTAAGGGAAAAAGTACAAATAAAACATTTTTTACTTTTCTGTGATAAAAAGTTATGCGATTTCTCTTCATGCCCATAATTTGCACATGCAAATTAGGATTTGGTTCCGCCAGGCACAAGGATTTGGGAAAATCCAAATACTGCTGAAAAAGGCTGAATCCTGGATTTCATGCATCCCTAATTCAAGCAAGTCTTTACAAGTGTTTATGTTAGGAGTTGATACAATCAACACAATGAGGCCTATAAAATTAGCCACATCAGGAATGTCACATAAAAAAGGCATACTTATAAAGTTTTGTACTGACTTGCACAACCACATAGGCAGCCGCTAGAAAATGTCATGGGAAAATACAGTGGTTTTTCCTAGAGCAAATTCTACCTGAACTTACTTGCTGATTGAATTTTCCCCATTGACTTGAATAGATTATGCAAGGTCAGTTGTGGGGTAGAAAAACAACATTGAATGGTGTACAAACATTTGGATAAATATAACATGATTAGAGTTCAACTGCATTAAAACAGTAAAAGCTAATGAATCATCAGTAAATGTAGCTTACAGATCTGAAAAAAAACCCAGCACACACTACAGACCTAAGCAACATGAAGGCTCGTAAGTGGCAGTTGGCAATGGGGACATTTGTAGAAGCACTAATTCTGACCCATATGCCAAGGCAAATGCCAGCACACATGTGCAAAGTCCAGTCACTTTCAAACATTGTCCAGAACTGTTACATATCCAAAACATGTAAAAGCTGTTGTTTATGTAAGATGGCCCTAAAACACATTAAAATGTGGACATTAAATACTTAATATTTCTTAAGATTTATTTTCTAATATAAATTAAAGACACGTTAACAAACTGCTATTAAGCTTCACTGCTTTGCAATTTCGTTCTTCACAATTATAGTAGTATTTCTCATTATGAGAAAAAATCAGCAACAGTGCCCTTGATTATCTACTTATAATTCTATCCACTTAGTTATAGCAGAGGTCTGACCCAAGTCAGTGTAAATTGAGTAAAGGGAAATGATCTATATAGAAAAAAGTACCCTGCAAAAAAACAAAAAAACTAGTTTAAGGCCCTTACACACGGGCGTTTTTGGTAACTAATGAATAGTGCACAAGATCTAATGGGTCTGGGCATTAATTTTTTTTTCTAATATAAATGAAAGACACATTCAAAAACTGCTATTATGCTTCACTGCTTTGCAATTTTGTTCTTTACAATTATCATAGTATTTCTCGGGAAAATGAGCAAATTGGTCTAAATACTTTGTAAGGCATTGTATAATCAATGATCTGTACAGTCTTCACTAGCATTACTACCAAAAATTATTTCCCATTAGGTTGAAATGGCACATAATGGCAGACTTTGTTCCACTGACTTGGAGACTGATTTTCCCATATTCAATAATGTAGAGCGAATTTCCTATTCACTCTAATGGGCCTGGCCAAGCCAGACTTTAGTAAAAATAAAAAATGTTTATAAATATAGAGATTGTCAGGCAGGCAAAATTGTGATGCTGCATGATATCACAGCACAATAGCATTGAGTTATTAAGCAACTTGTTCATAAAGCAGTTATGAAACACCATTTTGAACTAGTAGACATTAGTAGACAAAAAAAAATATTAACCTCATAGAGAGAGAGGTGCACAACATAGTTGTTTTATCTGGGTGCGTGAGCTAAGAAACAACAAAAGCAATGCAGAAGGATGTCACTCACAGGACTTGCTGAATCAATCTTCCAAAGGTTTATTTTGCTCAGCGTTTCGGTCCCCCACAGGGACCTTTGTCAGGAATCTGTTGCACTACTTGATCCCTGATGAAGCTCCCTTTGAGGGACCGAAACGCTGAACAAAATAAACCTTTGGAGGATTGATTCAACAAGTCTTGTGATTGCCTATCGAGCAAACGCCCATGTATATATCGCTCAACACACTTCTTGTATAGTTACGCTTTCTGTAATTCATCTAAATATACACAGCTCCCTACTCATTGAACTTAAAAACACATTTTAAAGCCAAAGCATATCACAACCCATATCCTCTTTCATTAGTTTTATATCATCATCCTGCATCTTAATTACTGAAATTAAGTTGTTTGGATTGTTGCAATCTTTTAGGATGTTTCTATTATCCCATGGACATGTTTCTCTCTTTCCCATTTCACTAGACAGCCCCCTAAGTTATAGTGTCTCATCCCTTGTTCTATGTATGTTAACCCCTATGAGTCCCACACTATATTAGCATGGATCCTATCTCCATCACTACCTAAACTAAAATCACTTACTAGACATGTCATATGGTCTATATAGTACTCTTATCCCTAGTGAATATCTAACACCAGTTTGTTCCTGCAGCTATTCTTTTCAATGATCATACTGTGTATCTCTCTGTTCAATCAGTAAGCACCTAAATCAATAAACTAATGTAACGCTTTCTTGGGCTAGTTAAAGCACCAAGGGTTAAAGTGTCGAGCTAGTGATGGATAAGCATGGGTTACACTGTGACTTACACACCAGGGCAGGGCCTTCACCATGTGGAAGCTATCCTTTAGGAGGAAGTATAACTACAATACCCAGTCAAACGGTACAATAAAAGATAAATGGGTGCCAGGAGGTTCTTTACAACAAAAAGGTAGATGTTTATTAGCATATGCAATATCCCCAGGTTTAGTACTCACACAGGAGCATCCAGAGGAATTAGCAGAGGTGCACACAGCTGTAGTTGAGATATTAGCAGAACTTTCACACACACTTCAATAACGTGATTATTCCTCAGAGTCTGATTAGCCAAGGGTACATCCATTCCTTACAACCCTCCTTCTGCTGCAATGTGCCTGCCGGGAACACCAGTGTAAGGCTGGAAGGAAAGCCACTGCTAATCCTAATCCCTACCACCTCGATGTCCCTGCACTAAAAGCATCACAGGGGAAGCTTTGTAGGAAGATCTCTTCCTGCTACCACTCCTTGTTGGAACACACACTGTTCATGCTAAATATTCCTAACTGCTTTCTCTGCCTAGAGAGACTATAACAATACTATCCTGCACTTGCTATCCCTCATTCACGGGGTGGCCTGGTCCCCGACTTACCCACTAAAGGTGCTGGTCCCTTTAGGGTCACATGGCTTACTGGGGCCTTCCTGCTCCCAGGCTCAATGGCACATCCATTTGATCCAGACACCAGCTGCCAAAGAGGAAGTGGCCACTCCTTTCCAGCACTATAAAGTTGTGTGGCAGGAAGTGGTCATTACATTCTTGACTGTAACTATTGGTTAGAAGTATGCACTTGTAACATAAACTTCTGCCTAGTAACAGAGATCAGGGACTTAACTCCATTTGTGCCAAACAGGTTCATTTAAACCTGTATCTTAATAGCCAGACAGCACGAATGAGTTGTTTGCAGCAGGACAAAAATGTTAGGCTGAGGGAAAGCACTAATAAACTATTTTGTTTCTTAAAAACTTAAATGAATATAAATGTCAAATCAAGTTATTGAATGTCCTATACAGTTTGTGCACACTTCTACAGCTTGGACAGCTGTATGAGTGCTCATTTACTAAGTGACTACAGTTAAGGATGCATCAACTGCCACAGTGGTTTGAGGTGAATCACCAATGCAACCCACCAGTGTGTTCAAATGAACTGTGTGCTGTGTAGTTATTGATGGAGGAGAACCCAGGAGCTACTGCCAAGAAAATGGTGCAGGGAGCTCCAGGATTCCCACAGCACCTGTGCCAGTTGATGGAGCATATGTAAAGAATTGAACACAGATGTCTTCTTGATGCAGAACACTGGAAATGACGACAAGGAATCTGACCCCTAAGGAGGTATAAGGGGTCCCAGGAGGCCAAAATAAAGAATCATTATAACATATATTTGTAAAACAAGTCAACCTCTGGATATGGTGAGGTCCCTAACATTAATGTTGCTGTTGCATCTAGTTACACCCATGCCCACCACTAAAAATGTTCAGCTGATTGGAATCTGATCTTAGGACTGAAATCTCTCACTGAAACATAATCTCATGTTAAAATCTAAAGTAAGTCTGACATAAAGGAATGTAATTAGAGGCAATGCGTATGCCAAAAATGTATGCTTTCCATGTTTGTAAGAAAACATCAAGATTGGAGTATGTAGAGCACTAAAGGCTTCAGGCATTTATAAAACACATAAATATAGAAATATACATGCATAACATTCAGAGGAATATGTATAAGACAGTGCAGTGTGTATATGCCTATTAACCACAGTGAATGTTGTTAAATATATAAAAATATATCCAGAATGAAAATGTATCAAGTTTGGTGCGTAAGCTAAACCTCAGGGGATTTAACATTACCAGGCAATTTAAATAAAGACAGATTTCTTTATAAGATGAGGTGAATAGCATACACAAAGGAGCATAAATGCATCCCTTAAGTAGCCGTCTTTCCATTGCGTGGCTTTCTTGTAAGAGAATACATATCCTCTTTCCTGGGTATTCACAATACTATTGTGAAACAACACAACTTCCCCAGCAGAATAATTCTCTCTTCAAAATCCTCCTGCTCAGAGAAGAAAAGCGACAAGTCCTTCCCTAGTTTTATCTTCAGGGACACATGAACTGCTCCACAATACCCCGCTGTTATTATTCATAGTCTAATCCTTAATATATATTTTTTTCAAAGCTTTCCTTTTTTGTTTAATCATAGAAGCAAAATTTAAGGGATGATGTCAAAAGCCATCTTCTCTTATGTGTTTTTGTTCAGTTGTAAAGATTTGGGATTAAAAGAACGTCAAGACACGACAACAGCAAAGACCAAAATAGTGAAATGAGGTATCCAATCTTCTCAAAGAGTTTTGTAAGTAACAAAGGCCACTTAATGAATAAGATGGCAACTTTGAAGTGAAGCATTTGTTTAGCAACCTAGTGCAGACTGGCAATTCAGATTTAACCATCCATGACTTATGATTTAGTATGAGTATCTCATTTAATGGTCTCACTTTCAATGGCAGCAAACAGAGTTATCATAATAACTTGGCTATATTCACAAATTAAAATGGTTGGCTATATCCCCACATGACCATATAAATATAAAGTTATGAGAAATTTTCCTTTTCTCCCCAATACTTTGCAGTAATTCTAATTTTCACGTGTAGTGTATCTGGGAGAATTGAAAACTGGCATGTGGTTTACAATTCCTTAGGTACACCATAGTGTTTTCAATCTAAACCCATAATCAAACCTAATGTTATTTGTATAATGTATTCATAAATAGTTCAATGCATGATTTATAATATGTGTACATATACCAGGGATTTAACAGGTCCAGGAACTCCCACCCAGTTCCATTATGATCTACTCATACAGAATAAACTATAAAAACAATGTTTTTTGGTCAAAACTACCATACTGAACAATATAGAGTCCATACTTATTTGCCCTAATTGTCAGGTTAAAATATCAATATTATTATTCACTTATTTGTCACCCTCAATATAATTCTAGGGGGCTGATTTACTAAGGGTTGAAGTGGGTCGAATTGGGTTGAAGTGAGTCGAAATGGGTTGAAGTGAATATTCAAATTCAAAAAGTTCATTTGTCAAAGTAATTTTTTTGGATAATGCTACCATCGAATAGGCTACTTCAACCATTCGACCATTTGACTATTCAATTCGACAGATCGAATAATAAAATCCTCTGAAGTCGAAAATCGAAGTACTGTCTCTTTAAAAAAACTTTAGCCTTTGGGGACCTTCTATAACATTTTTCTAACTATTTCGCTTTGATGGTCGAATTTCGAAAGTATTTTTTACTTAGAAATTTGAGGCTTAGTAAATCAATCCCTAGGTGTTACAAAAGGGGCACGGCATTACTGTATGCTGTTTAGAATAATTTGTTATTGAGAATTCAATAAAGCGTTGAAACAGCATAATTAGAATATTGACATTTTGGGTCAATATGACAGGTTGTGTAATTAATAGCAATTTCAAATACATTTTCTTTAGGTAATTATGCACATATTACATCTATCAATAGTACTGACTGAGTTTTCTTTGCCTGCGCATACATTTATGACACACACACTATTCACAGACACACATATTTTCAGACATTCATTTTTATCACTTTATTTTGAGCATAATAAAAGAGTTTTCCACCTCATATTTCTCTGGAGCTGAGACATTATGTTGGCATTTCTAAATGGCAAATAAACATGTAAATGTATTTCAAATTTAAAATGTATTCACTCTTTACTTTCTTAATTTGAATTCTGCTACAGGCACTGAAAACTGTCTTGGTCATTTAGAGGTTCACTATTTTATGGGCACGACAAGGGAAGCTATAAGGAATGGGTTTATTTTTAAAAGTAGAAGGTGTTGAGTTGGGTAAGGTCTTAAGCTCTCCTAAGATTTACTTTATCCTTTTTCCATCTGACGTAGGCCACTGGCGCACTTGTTGGTAGGCAAATTCCTGCCATAGTTACTCTCATTATTTTCCATTGCCATGAATGGAAGACTATTCAGAGTTATCCAAGCCCATCTTGCAGCATAAATATTCAAATAATAAAAGGAGTATATATCTGGGGGAAAATTCCTGATCATTTTCCATAAAATAGTCCCACCAAACCCGCCAAGGATTTTTTCCTTATTTATCAATCCATTTTCCCAAAAATTTTCTGTGCGGGGAAAAAACTAGAAAAAATCATGTTGTGGCATGAGCCTCCAGCTAGGCAATCTCTCTGATTGGCTGGCTTCCTCTCTTTTCTTACTGTTCTGTGACTGCTCCATCTTGGCTCACATATCTAACACAAGTAACTCAAAACAACTGAACTTGCTGAGAAATGAAGACATTTCACTGCTCATTCGAGCAGCTTCTTCAGTTCAACTGACTGGTGTAGGGGAGTTCTCGGCATACAGACTTACAACAATCCAATCATAATGGCACATTGGTTAGGATTAAGCTTCTTTCTGCTGCTAAGGGTGTTATCTTGCTGCAGTTGATTTCTTACAGTCTCAATTGCCTCTGTCATACATGTATACATGTAAACAAAGATGTGACATCATATGATACCATTGTTTCTTCTGCCTCAAGTGTAACGCCATGAATCTTGGTTACAAAATCTTTGGCATTCTGGATATGATGCACTGTATTGCCTACCAACTGGGCTAAGATGTTAGCTAAAAATTTCGCAATGCTATATGTCACTGAATGTATGCCAACAATGGGCCTTAGTGGGGCTCCTTCTTTGTATATCTTGGGGAGTCCGTATTAGCATGGTGTGGCTTCTCTGGGGTACAAACTTCGGTATAAAACTCGATCGATGGCTTTCACCTTTTCAAGTTGTTGTAAGCAACCTATCACCTTTTTCTTGAAACAGCTGGTTAGGTCTTTCCTTAAAGGTTCATCTGAGTAGTGTAGTTATCATGCAGTGCAAGTCAGTTGTGTTGAACACGAATCCAAGAAAACCGCAGCACACCGATCCAATGTTTGTGAAAAGTGATTTATTGACTCTTGGTAGACAATTGTCTACCAAGAGCCAATAAATCACTTTTCACAAACTGAACATTGGATCGGTGTGCTGCGGTTTTCTTGGATTCGTATATGGAAGCATTATGACTCTGAGCAGAGGGTCTAATTGACTGCAAAGCACCTGACACCCGAGAGGCAATCAGTAACAGGTAGAGCACTCTAATCTCGTGTGGAGTTGTGTTGAACACAACTGTTCATCGCCCTTTATCTACTGGCAGGATAGTGATGTTCCAGTCCTTACTCAGAGAACTGAAAGCATTCCTCTCTTGTGTAGTAAGATTAGAGGGAGGTGTTCTGGCACTTGACAAGGCAGCTGACACTTTTAGTCTGAGTTGTTCCGCTTCTTCCTTTTTTATGTGATTATTCTTGATGGCAGATTCTGTGGCTGTGATGAGTTCAACTACTGTGATATGTTGAGGTGTCACTGCATAGTTCAACCTCTTGGATAGCACATCCTTTTCTGGCTGAGTATGTACCCTATCTGATCTTAATCCATGTGTCTCTGGTTTTCTTTGAAGTCTCATCTTTCTGCCTCGAGGTTAGCTCTTCTGTCCTTTTCCAACTGCTGCTTTGTGACAATAAGGTGGTGAATTTGTTAATTTGTCTCTCCTTGCTCTTTATGTGTTGGGCCATCTGAACATGTTCAACAAAAAACAAATACCTTTTCCAGAGCTACATCAGGTAGTTGTTTTGCCAGACTCTGTTTCAGATGTTCAATGTCCTGCTTAAGGGCCTCAATGATCCGTTCATTCAGTAGATGTTTTTGGGCTTTTTGTAAAATCTTGGTGGCTCTGTGACCTTTTATGGTGGAACCCAGGCGTAGGCTACAAGGGGTGAGTCCCTGATGTTGGCATCTGAGATTAAAGTATAGATGGTTTCGATAGTTTCCTTGCTGTTCTTTCATATTCCCAAATCAGTTTTAGAGTAAACTCTCCAAAATGAATAGCATATAACTATGAAGATTCTCATTCATCCAGGTCATGATATATCTAACACAAGTAATTCAAAACAACTGGACTTGCTGAGAAATTTTAATTAAGACGTTTCACTGCTCATCCGAGCAGCTTCTTCTTCTTGGTTCACATCTTAATTTATATGCCCACTCAGTGTTCTGCTTAAAGAAACACCAAAAAATTTACTTGTTTTAAAGGAATGGCAAAATAGTGTATTTTTTCCTCTGCACTGATAAAATGAGTGGGTTTGCTTCAGAAAGACTACTATAGTTTATGTAAAGATGATGCTGTATAGCCATGGTGGCAGCCATTCAAGCAACTGATAAACAATATGTAACAACAGATGAGTTATGATGAATCCCATTGTATACTACAGAGCGTATCTGCTATCTGAGGCATATCCTGTGCCTTTTCTGCTTTGAATGGCTACACAACAGCTTGTTTATAGTAGAGTTTCTGAAGCAAACACACCCTTTTTACCAGTGCAGAGCAACAGGATATTATATTTTCATTACTTTAAAACACTTTCATTATTTGGTGTTACTGTTCCTTTAACAGCTTCACAATGCTAGCCTTTTCACCACTCAGGAGGGAAGTAGACCCTAGAATTTTGTGGAAGACCAGAATAATGATTCTGTATTTTCCACAATATTGCATAAACAGCTGAATTTATGTTGGTTTCACCAACAGCTGCCAGTAGACAAGGCACCAGTGTCCAACTCAAATTAACCCTTTGGAATTGTGAGGTTATTTCAAGGGAAACATAGCAGCATATATTCATATTATTACTGTTTAAACTAACTAAAGTGTATTTAAGTTACCTCCACTGGCCAAGAAGCATATAATTAAAAAACAGAAGTAACTTTTTATCTAGGCAGCCTAATACAAGATGCTCTAGAGATAGATTAGGAATAATTAAATTGTGAGGAACTATACGCTATAGTTATAGTAAGAATTTTTTTTATTACAACTACAAACAAAATAAAACAGTGATAGTTATAGGGATAGGGTTTCCCCAGAACAACAAGACTTGAAAATGCAGAAAGTTGTATGTAGCAATAAAGTGTTTAGCAATTCAAGGCATTGCACTATTTATTTTTTAATAAAACAACAAATTAAAAAAAAAAAAACAATTCAACTTTACTTAAGAGACTGTTTTTAATTATGTAGTAAGGTATTTGCTTTGTAAAGCAACATACATTTCCCATAATACATAATAACCTATTTTTAACATTGAACTAATGAGCTTAAGTTGCATGCAGCAAACTATTATAATATAACATGAATTAAACTAATGATAAGAAGGTTAGCAGTGGGCCTTTACATTTTAGACTTTAAAAATTATATTAGTTATGGAAATATACTACGTATATTAAGAATATATTTTGTGCTGGTCATCTTTCAGACACAGTTTACAGACTCTACCTCAAATGAAGTTCCCAGGAAGGAACTGAAACACATCAGGCTTTGTGGTATTATAAAATTTTAAATGGAGAAAATACAATGGGGAGGTTTTTAGGATAAAAAGCCTCTGGATTCAAATGGTCATATTCTTTGCTTCAACTAATGTTGTACCTCCTGGAGACAGCGGAAGGATCTGCTGAACTTGTAGCAGACAAGGATGGAGTAACCAAACCACCATTGCAATCTTAGGTGCATGCTAGAAGTGAGGTAAGCCCCAAGAATTAACTGGCTTGTGTTCTGTGATACAGCTTACAGATTCAGTTTTGTTGTTAAACTGCAATTTTAGTCAGTAACAAAGTAAAGTGTTTTATCAGCCCTATAGTTAAATAATTTTGGAGGCACTGAAACTCCAGGAAGTAGTTCAGTAGTCAAGAACTTGTTGGACTAAATGCGCAGAATACGTAAAATCTACCAACATTCAGAAGGTCTTCCCCTCCCATTTTCTGTGACATCCCTTTTTTTTCCTGCTTACACCTTCACTAACAACTTTCAGTTTTTTTCAAGCATACCAGAAATCAGGTAGCCAATTATACAGCCTGGTAGCCCAGTAAATGTAACCTAATATAGTTCTAGGCATGGCCAAGCAAAAAGTAGTCAAACCACTCAAAACAGCAGCAGACAAAGCCTAAGATACCTATCAATTCCCTCCTCCAATTGATCCTATTGGTCTCAAAGTTAATCTTGCAGTCTGAAGGGTGCCTTGCCCCAAATGTAATAGTATTTTGTTTGTATTATTATTCTTCAGTTATTCATTTTAAATCACATGTAGTAGTACAGTGAGATCCGTTATCTGGAATCTCATTATCCATAAAGCTCTGAATAATGGAAAGACGGTCTCCCATAGACTCCATTTTATCAAAATAATCCAAATTTATAAATATGATTTATTTTTTCTCTGTCACAATAAAACAGTACCTTGTTCTTGATCCAAACTAAGGTATAATTACTCCTTATTGGAGGCAAACCAATTTCTTTGGTCTAGCTTTGCTAGCTAGACTGTAGGTTTCATGGATTTGTCCATTAGTTTTTAGCATAATGCTGAACATTACATATAAGTTATGTACCTGCTTTTTATTTTACTTGTCTTTCGGACTTTATAGATGTTCCATATTGTTTCTTCTTCTACATTGTCCAAATCTTAGTCCTACTTGTTTCCTAGACCCACGGTGCTAGTAGAAAGAGTTTGGGTATATTCTAGATTGTAGATAGGACACAGCAAGAGGAGAAAAAAAAGTCGGTGAATCCTGTGGTCCATTAAAATGTCTGTTGTAGAAAATCATAGGATCTAGTAGTCTGTAATCGGAAAAAAACTTGAAATAAAAATAAATAAGCGAATGGGGGGGGGGATGTAATTAAAGTTGCAAAGAGCAAAACATTGTGCACCAATAAGATTAAAAATCCACATCTTGCAATTAGTGATGGGCGAATTTATTCGCCAGGGGCGAATTCCCACGATTCGCCGCTGGTGAATAAATTTGCGAGACACCAGCGAAATTTCGCCTGGCCAAAAAAAACCGATTTGCGCATCGTTTTTGACGCGACGCAACCAAAATGACGCGACGCGTGCCGAAAATGACGCGACAAAAATTACGCAACGCGAATTTTTCGGCGAAGCGAAACTGTGGAGATTCGCCCATCACTACTTGCAATGTAATATTGTTCCTTAAAAGGTTATTGCATTGGGAATCATTACTGCGCATTGCAATTGAGCACTCTTAAGAATTGCTTGAAGGTGTCGTAATCTTTTGGAGCAAATATAGGCACTTTTTCAGCAAGAAGTTTTATTACATTAACAGCGCATTAGCGCAAACCAGAAAATTCACAAACGTCCTTCCACTGGCGGAAGTGGTGGCTAAACAGTTTTTGGATTCACAAAAGGTATATTACGCGCAAAGGCTTAACTTTTCACATTGCTAAAAGTTTTTGCATTACCGACTTATATTACATTCCCCTAAATGTGTTGCAGAAGACAATGAGTTAATTATGCTTCTGCAATATTAAGGGAAGTCAGACTTATCTCTAATTTTCTGTGTCCTCACAGTTTAATAAAATGTATTGCAGAAAAGACAATTAGCCTCTCTTCTTGTTACCATCACTCACCACAACATGATTACAATGTCTTGGTGCGTTTTCGTTTAATCTCTAAAGTCACAAATGTATGTTTTCATCAGGCTTGATGAGGAAAGGTTAATAATTTCCAAATGATTCTTAAATGAGTGCTATGTAAGCCAACATTGTTAAATAATATGTTCAATAAGCACTGGACACTCTCACTATAATATTTTACAGCTTCTCTACACTCTCTACAACTATAAAAGGTTATGGTGTGTGTTTGAGTTTATATGCCCCATATTAAATGTCATCCACTAGGTATGAGACACAGACAGGGCCTGAATGCTTTCACGCATATATTTCTGCTGTTCAGCCTATGAGTATGACTTAATTCTTGAAAATGGCAATTTGCTTTATTTGTACATCTTCTACATTATCTGGGTCCCCTATCTCTGCCAAGTGTCTGGTGATTGTATTCACTACACTAATGTTTCTTAACAAATGTGTTATTAAGAAACAATAAACACCTACCTTCTTGCACTAAATTTATGCTTATTTGTTTTTCTGTTCCTCATTTCCCTCCATTGCACTGTATATGCCATATTCTGACATTCAGTTTCCCATAAGACAGCACATACATTGTGTGCTTAATATCCCCATGGATATGGTGACAGACAAGCATGATATGATTTACGCTTATATACAGCCCAGCAGGAGATGTGCACATCAGCTGTAATACCAGAGTGGCATTTTTCTTACTTTAATATTGTGCGCACATGAGAAATGGTTTAATTAATTCTGAAGATAGCAGCACATTTTAAAGACATCACAGACACACTGAATGGAATTACTCCATTACACATTAAATTTATATCTTACTATTTAAAACCACTATTAAATTGGATGAGTTAAGAGCATTGTGGTTCTGCACATGGATATTTTCCGCAGCTTCCTCCCTTGGAAATAGGTAGAATGAGGAAAAATGGCTTCCACAACCCTTCAATGTAGTATTTAGATATGCAAGCTAAAGACACTGAATATAACTTGCCATCTGCCAAAGAACAGGTCTACCATGAAAATAGGATGTAGGTTTATGCCCACAGAAATCTTTCATTCTAAATTTGCCATAATTCTGTAAGATGATCACCCCCTCCACTCATTTATACCCAGCAAAAAACTTTCCTTTCCAGCAGCTTCTCACATTTTCCACTCATGTCCACTGAATGCTTGCCTGAAGCTGCATCTCTTATTATTCCATTCATTTTATCTTGCAATCACTTGCTTTTAACAGCTGTCTTTCATGTGTAAAGTACAATGATCACTGACGTTTCACATTCCATCCATTCATGGCCACCGAGTGCACATATATCCTTTATTCCATTCACATATTGCAATTTCAGTAAGACCCCAGGCATTACTACAATAAAGTCACACTAGGGAGTAGATTAACTAAGGGTCGAATTTCGAATTAAATTTTTTTTTTAAATCAGACCATCTAATTTTTTGGGGGGAGGGGTTTCGATTGAAAATGGACCGGTTTTGATTGAATAGGTCCGTTTTTCCATCGAAACGCACGGTCCGAACGATCTTCCAAAAAAAATTTTTTTTAGATTTTCCAGGACTTACAAAAATTTTCAGGAGGTCCCCCATAGGCTACAATTGCAATTCAACAGCTTTAAGGTCAAATTCGACTTTTTTAAAAAAGAGACAGTACTTCAAAATTCGAAAATTCAAATTTTTATAGGGGACTATCATATCAATAAACATGCACTCAGACTGCAATGGGTGTTTAATAAATTTTTTTCTTGAACAGGTTTTAGGGTAGGGACAGACAGGGAGATTCTGCGCGGCGATTTCCGGAATCGCCTGAAGATACCTCGTGAGGAAACTTCGGGCGATTCCGGGAATCGCCGCGCAGCGTGTGCACAGGTGCTGGTGCTTTGTCCCTTTTACTAGCGGCAGACAGGGAGAAGGAAATTCGGGGAGATTGTCGCCTGCTAAAAACGCCAGGCGACAGAATCTCCCCGAATCTCCCTGTCTGTCCCTACCAATATTGTTTATAGTTTTTTAGATATGCCATTTATTAGTGCACTTCCAGAAGCAAACTCCTGCTGCAGGCAACTAAGTCATGCTGTTAGGTAAAGCTCATGTAATGAATTTTATGTTGTCAGTTCCCATTTAACCAGATTCCATTGGAACAAAACGATTTACAGAGTTCCAAAGAATGATCAATTTTTAGGAGTAAATCTGAAAATGTGTAACCTCAGTTATAGTTTGCTATTTTACTATCCCCTGAATATGAATAGAAATGTCCTAAAATATAAGGAGAGCCTGTAGAAGATTGCACCTGTTTGTTGCTGAAGTTAGTTTTACTGATTTTAATTACAAGGGGAGGCCCATCTAAGAAATTTTTCTTAAAACCACAAATGCCAAATAATATAATAAAACAGCCTAATATGAAAAGCACAAATAAATAAAAATAAAGAACTAATCCGAACATCTGGAAATCCTCGATTTTTTTTCCAAATAAAAATGAAAAAAAAAAAACAGAAACCCTCTAAAATGAATTAAAGAAATATTTGACAATTGTAATGGGCAAATTCCATTGACCTACATGACTTTGATTGCTTTTAGATAGCAGCGTTCTGTATTGATGTTTTTCATGTTTTTTTTTTCATTTAATAACGGACACATTTTTGCGATTTACCGTAATTGAAAAACAATTTTTAGCCCTAAAAAATCATTGAAAACGAAATATGAATGTTCTTAAATAGGCCCTTTATTATGCCAAACTAGGATGACACAACAGGTGTCATTAGCAACCCACAATAGTAGTAGTAGGGTCCTTACTTCATTACAGGAAGCAGAGCAGAGACAGGTATGAAGTACTAGTTCCTGCCTATTGAGTTAACTATTATTGTGAAAGCCTGAAATAATGCTCTCAAGGCCAATGTAAAGATATTTAATCCACACTGGATACTGTAACAACACTGAGTTTAAACTGAGGAAATTTCAACAAAAAGTTCTATCTAGTTAAATATTTTAGTCTTAATTAAACTTGCCTAACTGCTATGTGCAAAATATCTGCAAATGCTTTTAATTTACTGAAGGGTGGGGCATACAGTAAGTGCCTACTCATTAAACTAGCCTAGACCAGGCTCATTGTTTACAATTTTGCCAGTAAAAAACAATGGAGTAGCTATTAACGTAATTTATTTTTTGTGAAGAGGGTAATTTAATTAAAAGAAGTTGAATATCTCTATGAAACATGCTATAACCATTTCATCATTTATGGTTAGTGAAAAACAGATTCACAATCAGAGGAACTATCTAGTTATCTTATTTTTGTTTAAACTGCTCTTACCTTTTCTACCCGAAAACATGGGTCTTTCTGAATCACCCTAAAAGGTTTGTCTCTTAACATGATTTATTGCACAGCAATTTTAAGTCAGCAAGACAAAAAAATAGAAAGTAATTGGACTGTACGGGTTGCTACAGCAATAGAAATGATTGGAAAATCAGATCTCTATCAAAGGAGGGTTTTCCAATTCCATGTAACTTATGCAGACATATCCTGCTCTTTAACAAATGGTGAGTGTAGGCAAGAGCTGGGCAGAGCAGTAATCTGTGTATCCCATTAGCGCTCATTGCTGCGGCTCTGCTGTGACACCCAAAATGAGCAGTTTAGTGAATAATGAATGGAGCTCTCAGGTAATAAAAAAGGGATATAGGAGGGAGGGGAACAAGAATAGATGAGGAGATTCTTGGGGGAAAAATAAGAAAGTTTCATTCCTTACATAAGATTAAAATACAGAGCAACTGAAAACAAATTGTCGGTACATTGTTAGGATGTAAGAAGGTGTCTCATTCATGAATGTTACCTTCAGAGTTTCTCTCCTTCATGTTCTGTCTGTCCATGCAGGGTTAGAATTAAAAGAGAAGTCGGAGCTGCAGCTTCATTCACCTTTGAAAAACTAGGCCCCACATATCTAAGGTCTTTTTTTTAAAACCAAGATGTGAAATTTCCATGAACAGAGGAGAATAATAGCATGCCAGTTGTCATTATGCAAATGACTTGCCTTTGTGTTTTTGTACTGTAATCAGTGTGCCGCTGCCAGTGTGTGAGGGTGTATGCAATGTTTGCCTTTGCCAGGGTGTTTAACTGTACAATGCACACTGAGATGTGTTCAGCTTTTCTCCACTTTGTTGCAATGTGACTACTAACCAATGGGCTGCTAATTTCCTTGCTTGAATATTACTGGAGTGAGACAACAATGGACAGTAATTGTGTTTCCCAATTAATTTCAAAGTTTGTTTTACTGTAGAGTTTATAAATTTGTTTTTTCCCAAATGCCTTACATATGTATCATATTCAGCATCTGGACTTTGAAACATAATTACCAGATTTATAATTATGCTTTAATGTGTCTTGAAATATGAATGCTATGTGAAATTTCCTGCCGTATGACCCACTGATTTTATCAACCTCTCTTCAGCAATGTTTGTGTTTTTCATACCCTGCGGTACCAAATGAAACAGGATTAAGTGATGGTACTAAAAATACTATGTATATGCTTTAGCAGAAAAAATCTTAATATCCATTGCAGTGGGATATGGTTGTCCGTACTCTCTAAAGCCCACTGATACAGGGACCAGATTGACGGAAGTTTGACATAGAATGTGTTTTACCAAATAATTTGCCCATATTCCTGCCCTAAGTTGCACACAGAAATGAAAGTATCTTCAAAGGTTAAATGGAGAACCTGAATCTGTGCAATGAAATACTATATTTTGCTATTAGTTTCATTTGTGGATTTATAAGTACTTTTTAAGATGTCTTGAAACCCAACAAGGAGATTACCCTTTAAATGGTGGAAATATATCTGCTGTCATTCATTTCGCTGGCTCCTTACCAGTTGAAAGTGAGACTGAGAAAATCAGAAGTGGTGTGGTTATTGAAGGGTTTATTCCATCAGGAGTGGGCCCTTGTTCTTATTTATAGATTTGTTGTGCTACTCCTTTATTGTTTACATTGAGAAAAATAATTCATTAAGGTAATATCCCCTATAATCAAAATAATATGTTTTAACTGAGCTACGATCAACCTTTTAACTATTGATATTTACAATTTGTTAAAAATAAAATGGGGGTTATTCCTTGCAAGTGAAACAATCTGTCCCTTACTT
>CM044437.1:105114109-105133373 GCA_024363595.1 Xenopus borealis
AATCACCAAAGGAATATTTTTGAGAATAGGTTTATGGTTACATTGATTTTAATATTAAAGAAACTAGAGAGAAAGGGAAGAATGCTTTTCATTCAAACCATTATGTTCCCATTGGTTTGATAGAAAACTAAAATAATCTGCTGCAGAAAAGCTTTTTTGTCAACAGCAAAGAAAATAGCATCTCAGTCTTTTGATATGCAGTATTTGCCTTTAAGTATATGCTATAGGACAGGGATCCCCAACCTTTTGAACCCGTGAGCAACATTCAGAAGTAAAAGGAGTTGGGGAGCAACACTAGCATGAAAAATGTTCTTGGGGTGCCAAATAAGTGCTGTGATTGGCCATTTGGTAGCACCTATGTGGATTGTCAACCTACATTCAGACTCTGTTTGGCAGTGCACCTGATTTATATACAATTAAAACTTGCCTCCAAGCCTGGAATTCAAAAATAAGCACCTGCTTTGAGGCCACTGGGAGCAACATCCAAAGGGTTGGAGAGCAACATGTTGCTCACGAGCTACTGGTTGGGGATCACTGCTATAGGACAATCCCGTGATGTCTGAACTCATGGGTTATACAGTTTATTTTGCAAGACCTTAATACTCTATGTCTGTCCACATTTCCCAGCATTTTATTTGCATAATTGTGTTACTCTCTCACTGCAGTATGATTTTAAAGGAACTGATCAGTATAAAAATAAAAACTGGGTAAATAGTCTGTGCAAAATAAATTTCTAATATAGTTAGTTAGCCAAAAATGTAATGTATAGTGATGGGCGAATCTCATGCGTTTCGCTTCGCCGAAAAATTTGCGAATTTCCAGAGAAATTCGCGAATTGCCGAAAAAATTTTTTGCTGGCGTTTCGCGAATTTATTCGCCAGCGGCGAATCGCGGGAATTCGCCGCAAATTCGCCCCTGGCGAATAAATTCGCCCATCACTAGTAATGTATAAAGGCTGGAGTTTCTGGATGTCTAACATAATAGCCAGAACAATAATTCCTGCTTTGCAGCTCTCTTAATTTCCACTGATTGGTTACCAGGGTTTAACCAATCAGTAACTTGAGGGGGGGCACATGAGTCATAACTGTTGCTTTTGAATCTGAGCTGAATGCTGTGGATCAATTGCAAACTCACTGAACACTTATGTCCCATGTGGCCCCCCTTCAAGTTGCTGACTAACTCAGAGTTAGAGAGCCGAAAATAAGGAAGTTGTGTTTAGTTCTGTTATGTTAGATATCCAGTCACGCCAGCCTTTATACATTACAGTTTTGCCTAACTAACTGTATTAGAAAGATTTTTAATTTTGCTTAGCCTTTTTGCACATCTTTTTACCCTGTTTTTATTTTACACTGAACTGTTCCTTTAAAGGGGATGTAAAGGCAAAAAAATTAAATGTTTACATTTCCATCTCCAATATACTTTAATTAAAAAATGTCTACCATTTTTAAATGAAACCTGACTGTATGCACTGAAATTCTCCCTTTGTTTTACTTGCTCTAACAGCTGCGGATATGAAACAGTTCCTAACTGCTCTGCTGGGAAACAATCAAACATTCAAATGGCAGGGGGGAGCCCCCCACCTTACTTCCTAAAACTCAAGCTGTTTTGTTTGTTTCCCTGTAGAGCAGTTAGCAACTGTGTAGAGATTGGTATCCGCAGACCCAGTGCAGTCTGCATATTCTGATTATTAATCAGTCTTGCTGTATCTGCTTCTATGACAGATATTATTTGACTTGAGAATCTTGCCTAAGGCAGCATGGAGCAGCCAGCTACCAGGGGCGGCAAAAAGCCACCTCTGGTAACTTTAAGAGTCGAATTTCCATTTTTTAAAAGGGAAATTCAGCTCTTCTAGTGCAGGAAGCGCAATAGCGCTCACTGCACTAGCGATGCGGACCCTTCTTGACCCGCTCCGATGCTAAAAGTTAGAAGTGCGGAGCAGGAGGGGGCAGCATCAGGGTTGCTGCCTCAGGTGGCAGCAGCCCCTGGAACGCCCCTGCAACTGAAGCCTAGACCACACTGAGCATGTGCGTAGTCTTGGTGTTGCAAAGATGTATAACAAATTTACAAGATGACAGCCCCCTACATCCAACTTCAAAAGCATAATCATATGTTTAACTAGGCTTCTGGTGCAGACAGTTCATGTTTATATTTAGTATACAAAATAGAGCATTTCTAACATTATATTATTTAAGACTTTAGTTGCCCTTTAAATATGAGTAGTACAACAATACTGATGTAGTCAGAGTGACTCTAAAGGGATATAAAGGTAGTTTCCTAAATAGTTAAATTATTAATCCTCTTTTGAGTAACGGTAAAAGCATCTGTATTTAGACAAGCTGGAAACATTAACATAACAACAATCTACAGTATGTACTGGGAATATTGCAGCAAGCTGAGCATCCGAGTGGCATGCAAGTTAGAAGATATGTATGGGGCCGGCATGTGTCCATACTGATTCACGGGGCAAGGTGAAAACTGCAGAAAACATGGTGGTTGCTACTGTCAGGACTAGTGATGGGCGAATTTATTCGCCTGGGCCGAATTCGCAGCGAATTCCCGCGCGCTGAAAATGACGCGACGCATCGTAAACGACGCAATGCGCGTCAAAAATGACAAGACGTGCGTCAAAGTTGACGCGACGCGCGTCAAAAGCATCCCGCGACTCGTTTCGCGAATTTTTCACCGATTCGCAAATTTCTCGTTGGAGATTCGCCCATCACTGATCAGGACCAAGAAGTAGACCCTCAAGGAGGAAGCTGGCAAAGACTGAACATGTCAAAGTCCAATCACAGGTGTCCAAGGGGTTAAGCAGAACCAGAGTAAGGCACCGCAGACAGTAGACAAGATAAACAGGAATAGGTAAGAAGTAAAATAGCCGGAATAAAAGCACCAAACCCAGGAAATTAGAAAACAAAGACCTACAATATAGTATTGATCGGGGCGCTGTGTTCTACTTGGAGACATCATAGTGAAGTGACATGTAAGCATCACTGACCTCACTGTAAGTGACAGGAAAATGTAGAATCAAATGACTCCAAACTGCAGAACACAGAACAGCAGAGCCAGTTGGGCAGGGGTTCATGACAAGAACCAATCATTTTTGCTTATTAGCTCATTGAGTATGCTGCTTATTCTAACCAACCACATTTAATGATAGTTAATATCTTAAGATACAATATATATTCCTGACCACGCAGCTACTTTCTCATTACAATTTTCTGCTGCGTATTTGTTCAGTATTCTAGCTTGTAGTCATTAGCGACCTATAAGTGAATAAAGAGCCCATTAAAGCTTTAAGATAACACAGCAATTGTCTCAATAAGGAGTCCACCTGATATTCATTGTGCTAAGCACCCAAAAGCTCTGTATCTACTGGGGAAGAAAAAAAATGTCATGTCTATATATATACATTATCCTGTAGATTCAATCTACTTTAATCCCCAAGCATACAACTAGAGATATCGATTCATGCTGAATTTCTCTCTTGTGAATAATTTAGAGCAGTATGGAGAAACTAAAGATCTGTATCTGAAACCTTTTTATGTCTTTTTTTTAATGCTGTATTTATTGTATTAGGGTTGGGTTTATCAACTAAAAAAAAAAAACATAGTATAGTACAGATATGTGATCTGTTATCCGGAAACCCATTATCCAGAAAGCTCTGAATTACTGGATGGCCTCTTAGACTGCCTTTTATACAAATAGTACAAGTTTAAAAATTATTTCCTTTTTCGTTGTACAGGTATGGGACATGTTACCCATAATGGTTTTGCCTGGGGTTTTCCGGATAATGGATCTTTCCATAATTTGGATCTTCATATCTTGAGTCTGCTAGAAAATAATTGAAACAACCAACAGGCTGGTTTTGCTTCCAGTAGGGATGAACTATATCTTAGTATGGATCAAGTACAAGGTACTGGTTTATTATTACAGAGAAAAAGGAAATACTTTTTTACAAAATGTGGATTATTTAGATAAAATAGAGTATATGGGAGACAGCCTTCCCATAATATGGAGCTTTCTAGACAGTGGGTTTCCAGATAACAGATCCCATAACTGTAATGATAAAATTGTACCTTGTACTTGATCCAAACTAAGATATAATTAATCCTTATAACTTCTAATCATACAGGTCATCAGTTACATGGCTATTCCAGTCACTGCCCTCTGTCATATGTTGAAGTGTCTGAAAAACTGAAGTAGGACTGATACTCTCACATACTATGAATTCTAACTTTAATGTACTGTTAACACCTACAGTATGTATACATATATCTGCCGGTTAACATCTCCTTTAAGACTATCCAGTTCCTGTTGCTTCGGGTCCCAGTAGAACATAGGCAGGCTTCTGAGTACAAATAATAGGTCAAATGTGAGATCTCTTCTTGCAGTGAATTTCTAGCATGATGACAGTGCTTGAGCAGTGGATGGCCCTCTAATGCCTCTGTAATTACATTTCAAGATGGAGACAGAGTGATTCTTACAAGTGATCAGGTTAGTGAAATAGTATGGGTTTGGCAATTTTTTAACCCTTCTTAAAACTCATGGCAACAAAGAAATAGTCTAAACTAAGTGAAAAAAAAAAAACCTGGTGACAGTTAAGACTTTATTATATTATTATATTTCAACACGTGCTCTGATGTTTTTGAAGGGGCATTTTTGGTATTCAGGCACAGAAGCTCCTAATTCTGCTGAGAATTATAATGCCTGTATCATGCCTGTGAAATCACATGTCTCTTAGGACTATCAAGAGTGATCTGTGTCCCAACCTGTTCAAACCATGGATTGCATACATTTTAAGGTAAAACGTCAAATACAGGTATGGGGCCTGTTATCCTGAATGCTCGGGACCTGGGGTTTTCTGCATAAGGGATCTTTCCGCAGTTTGGATCACCAAAACAATTATTTATACATTAAAAAAGGATTGTTTTTCTTCCAAGAAGGAACATATTATTTTACCTGGAATCATGCACAATGTACTGTTTTATTATTGCAGATAAAAAGGAAATCACTTTTAAATATTTCAATTATTTAATTCTAAAGGAGTCTCTGGAAGATGACTTTCCGGTAAATTCGGTTCATGACCACTCTACATAAGTCAGAAATTGGGAAGAATGAAGACCTGAAGAATACCAAAGGGCCAGAAGATGGGCCCGTGAGCTCTGCTGCACTGACTCTGCAATGAGAGGTAATTAAATGATTAGGGTCACTTACAGATGTTATCCCTTGTGTGTGTGGGGAGGGGGGCAGGAAGGAGGAACTATGTAGGGTAGGGGGGTTTATTAATGGGGGGATTGAATTCTCCTTTAAGGTCCATGCATGGGCAGATTTCTCTAAATTTTGGCCATTCAGCCGAGTCTTGTTTACAACTCTACAGGACAAGACTCGGCTGTTTTTCTACACCTAAAAGACAAGGGACACTCTTTTGAAGATAGCAATGTCCAAATTTTGGATAAAGAAGACCGCTGGTTTGAAAGAGGTGTGAAAGAGGCGATTCATGTTAAGGTGGAGAAACCTTCCCTGAACAGAGGCGGGGGCCTTCGACACCACCTGTCTGCTACATACAATGCTGTTCTCGCATCTGTTCCCCGGCGGTTTCAGAACTCTTGACACATCCATTCATGCAACTCTCACAAGTAACACCTGTGTCTAGGAGTTGCATGACACATTGGTTATTCTATCACTGTAACTACACAGAATCAAGACCACTGTGAATTTCAAATGTCACCTCTCTGAAGAGTTGCAGTGTGCCATTGTGATTGGATTGTTGGAAGAGTCTATTTGCCGAGAACTCCCCTACACCAGTCAGTTGAACTGAAGAAGCTGCTTGGATGAGCAGTGAAACGTCTTCATTAAAATATCTCAGCAAGTCCAGTTGCTTTGAGTTACTTTTTATATATATATGATCTGATTGTTGGTCAATCCAAATTATCATATGAGCCCAATTTTTTCCACTTCAATATGACCATATCAGACCCCAAGGTGAGCCTATCAGACCTCATGGTGATCAGAGAAAGTCATGTTCCTTTGTTAGCCTTGCCAAAGAAACAGATCTTATAATGTCTAGTGTGATATGCCCATTTCAATACTCACAATGAGCTAGGGGTGTCCTGATCCTTCAGTATAATGGAGTGTTGATTACATAAATTCTCCAGTCTATGGAAGGATCACCCCCAGCCCGGGTTTGCTTGTAGGATGTAGTTCCCTCTCCTAAGTCTTATTGTTTTATGTGGCGTATATGACATGCATACTGTGTGATGGGAATGAAAAGGTCCAGCAACAACCATGTTGTTAGACAGCTGTTTTTCTAATTGTTTGGAAACATAGTTCCCATTTAAAGGGGTGGGTCACCTTTAAGTTACTATGTTATAGAATATCTAGTTCTATGCAACTTTTCAATTGCTACTCATAGTTTATTTTTTAAATTATTTTCCATCTTCTGACTCTTTCCAGCTTTCAAATGGGGTCATTAACCATTTAAAAAGCAAATGCTCTGTAAGGCTACAAATGTAAACTGCAAACTGGAGAGCTGCTAATTAAAAAGTTGCATGACTCAAAAACCACATTTATAAAATGAATACCAAAAGCAAATTGTTTCAGAATATCACTCTCTACATCATACTATAAGTTAATTCAAACGTGAACAACCCCTTTAAAGGTGTTGATGTTTGAGTAAACTTTTAGTATGATGCAAAGAGTGATTTCCTGAGAATTTTTACAACTTTTAATATTTAATCTGTGTTTTTGAGTTATTTAGCTTTTAATCAGCAGCTCTCCAATTTGCAATTTCAGCAATTTGGTTGCTAGTGTCCAAACTACCCTAGCAACCATGCATTGATTTAAATACTAGTCTGGAATATGAATAGGAGAGGGCCTGGACACACACAAGTAACAAAAAATAGCAATAATAATAATTTTGTAGCTTTACAGAGTATTTGTTTTTAGAAGGAGTGAGTACCCCCATTTGAAAACTGGAAAGAAAAAGAAAATACTTTAAAAATATAAAAAATAAATACAAAAATTAAAGGTTGTTTAGATTTGGCCATTCTATAATATCCTAAATGTTAACTTAAAGGTGAACCTCTTTAAAGGAGACGGAAAAGCTGGAGGCACTTGAGGGTGACAAACGTTAGGCACCCCCAAGTGATTGTATCTACCTACCTGAAACCCGGTGCTCCTATCAGCAGAAATCTGCACTGGCTCGGGTTATAGCTCTTTTTGGCTAAAGCTCAGCTTTTTGTTCTACTGCCGTAAGAAGACAGAAGAATACGGAAGCAGATCTCTCAGTGGTGCTCACTCGTATAATCCCAGGCCGGTGCAGTTTTCTGCTGATAGAAGCACCGGCTCAGTGTTTCAGGTAGGTGGATATAATCACTTGGGTGTGCCTAATGTTTGGCACCCCCAAGTGCCTCCAGCCTTTCCTTCTTCTTTAATATCAGCAGGCAAATTGGCAGCAATGTGGTAAGCCATGGCAAAAAATGGGTAATAAGCTTTGATCAGGCTGCAGCAGGTAGAAAATATCTCATTGTTTGCTATGTCACTGCACTGGTGCATCGTAAATGAACCCTAACATTGTTTAATCTAATGTAACAATATTAATCATTTTTCTAATGTGCAAATCCATACAATAAGCATGACCCACTATCATTTGTGCACTAATGTCACAATTTGTATGTGTTTGAATGAATGCTTTTCAGGGAATAATGCACAGGCAATTAATATTGCACATATTTCAGCTTTTGGTTGGGAAAACCAGTGATTTAGTTTTAAATTGTATTTAGCACAATATTCTGATCAAGCATCAAGCATTTTTCAGCATCCACTTGGAGCCCAAAGGCAGATTTATTGTACTGTAGATATGTGATTCCAGAATATTACTGCCTAAAAATAAAATGTTTATTTAGCAGCCAATCCCTCTGTAGAGTTACAGTGTTTGGACACTAAACTTCCCCTATAAATAGGTGAGTGAGATTCTGCTGGAAGGAGACATTCAGTGAGAAATTTGATAGGACCATAAATTTATTATATTATCAGTAGTCAAATCTGAAACACTGCATCCCGCCTATGCCTCACACTAATATACAAACATGCAAAGAAATGTACAAAAGAACAGCCCAATGGCACACTAGCACCAAAAAAAAAAAAAAAAAAAAAAGACTGTTATCTGTGCAATTTACTGTTGTTTTATAGGGGACTGTACTAAGAAAAAAGTAACAACAGATTCCTCCAAAGAGATTCCGCAAATCAATGGATCTTTTTAGGGAAGGCTCAGACATCCTACTGTTCAATTAATGCAATCAGACAAGTCACTTAGTGGCGCAAAACAGAGCAGAACCAATGCTTCCATTTAAATGGCTTAGCAGGATCAATTTTATAAAGAGGAAATATAAGCACACTTTTAAGAGATGTAAATGCTGCCCTTCGATAGGGAGCACCCTTATAACTAGGCTTGCCGTTGTGGCAATTAGAATGATGCTTGATGACAATGTGATATAGACACTAGAAATTTTTTATATTTTCAACATGTGTATATTTGATCGTCAATTCAGCAACATTTAAAGATAAAGGCGATAAGCAATATCATGCACCATTTACATGTTGTAGTCCATTATATCATTTAAATAAACATCTGGGCAAGAGTAAAGGTGCCTATAAACACCTAAGCAAAGACATAGATTTGGCAACAGTATAAAAAACATGTTTGGCAAAAACAGCATTTCATCAGAAACTGATTTCAACTGTAGAGCAAGGTGGTAGACATGTTTGGTTTGGGGCTGCTTTTGCTGCATCAGAACCTGGACAGCTCACAATAGAATCCACTATGGACTTGTACCAGTGGGTCCTTCAGGATAACATGAGAGGATTTGTCAGAAGGCTGAAGCTCAACCACAACATAGTAACATGAAAATGACCCTCAACACTGCAGTAAATCCACCTAGCAATGGAAGACATTAAAAAGAAATGTCAAAGTCAAAGTGCAGAACTAAATCCCACCTAAATGCTTGGGGGAATGGGAAACAGGCTGTACATGCAAGGAACCCCTTACATCAGACATGTATTCTGCATGAAGGAGTGGAAAATATGTTCTCTCAGTCCTTGTCAGACCAAGAAAAATCAAATGGAAGGCGCACGCTCCAGAAAAAGTGCAAATCAGTTTGAGGTGCTGATCTCAACGGTAGGCTACCCACCAATAGTCTCCAAAACAAATCATGTCCAAAACAAAAATTAGGATTGCACACTCTTAAAAATAAAACAAAAATATTTTTTTATTAGTTACATGCCAGTTACATGCCCTATAGGGCAATGTGCTACTACATCTTTTTGTAACTGGCAGGTAACGAATAAAAAAAAAATTAGTTTTATTTTTAAGAGTGTGCGATCCTAATGTTTGTTTCAGTCCTTGTCAGAGACTGCTAGACAGTAATAAGACATGCCTTTGAGGTGGTGTCTGCCAATAGGGATAATACCAAACATTACTAAGCAGTTTTTCCCACAAAAGGAAATGGCATAGCTGTTATTCTTTTGTTAAATACATGAAAAAATTTTTAATTATTTTTTTCCAGTTCAATTATTTGTATATGTTTTCAGATGAAATATGTATATGTTCTCATATGAATCCTTATTGGATACAAAACAATCCTATTGGGTTTATTTAATATTTAAATGTTTTTTTCGTTGGGCAATTTGTGAGACGTGAGTGACTCACTTAAACTTGTATTATTAGAAATAATGTACCCCCTGTTGTAAAATATGACGATATCAGGTCAGAGTTCCATTGCTTGTATAACTCATTCTGCCTCCAGCCTTACATGGTCATGAAACTCATCTGTGGCTTTTCCAGTAGGGGGTACATTATTCCCTATATCTCTTTATTAATGATACTTAATAGTGTTTTGTTGAGGTAAGTTAGTAAAATGACTCAGTGAACCATTGAATTCCTCAGTATTTCTAGAAGATATTAGGAACAGCTTAACTGACGGGCTCAACTACATTTACAGCACTTGCTATAAGGAAGAATAGGTACTAATTAATGTTGCTAATCCTTACTATTAAATAGATATTAATCAATATAAGTTTCAAATAAACTGTTGCAAATTCTTATTGAGTAAACTAAGGATACAGTATCTTTAACGTTCACATGGAATTGGTTATAATAATTAATTCCTGTACTAACATCAAAAGGAATTTGTACCCTAGAAACCAAATTGCTGACACTGCAAACTAGAGAGCTGCTGAAGAAAAAGCTAAATAACTATAAAACCACAAACAATAACAAATGAAAACCAATTGCAAATTGTCTATAAAGGTCTATAAAAATATATTGCATAAAACAGTTCATATGTAGAAATATACATTTTTAGTAGTATGTGCCACCCCCTAGGACCTTTATGGACAAAGTTTTATTTTTTTTTTCCCATACTTCTTCCTATTACAGTTTGAGCAGCATTATATCTGGTTAGGTGATCTCTGATGCAGCACACAGACTGTCATGAATTGGTATCTCACAGGAAAAGATGTAAAATAGAAATATTTACTGTTACAGTTTAGTAAGATTCTATAATAAGCCACTTAATATGTTGGTTAAGTATTCATTCTGGGGGTATAACTAAGCAACAGTAAACAATAGTGTTTATCGGTGCTCCCCTATTTAATGAGGTGCCAAACGCACATCATTTGGCACTTTACCAAATATGGGAGAACCATATTTACATACCACATTTCTCATACTTATAAAGGTTATTGTCTCCGTTATTTCCTGAGCTTTATTGTCACATGATGTTTAAACTCGCTTCAAGATTTGGTGTGGCCATGTTTTATTTTTTTTCAAATAATTTCGCCCTGAAAAGAGTTGAATGAATTCCCTATACTGTTTAGCCATTTCTGCTAATTATGGACAGTTTTTCACTGCTGACAAAACTCCTCAATACATACACCTCATATTAAATACAAATGGACATTCAGTCATTAAAATCTTCTGAATTACATTTTTTCATCATAATCTATTGGTTATAATTATAAGGGTTCTTTTAACGCAAGCTTTATGGAGAATCTGAGAATTAATTTGGTAGCAAGAGCATCCAATTACCCACAGTAAACCAGGTGAAATGTCTATGAATAGTAAATGTAGATTAGATGGAGTGATTTGAAATTTACTGGCTACTTCGTGCACTGTGTATGTGAGATGTAAATCCATCAGCTGCAAGGAAATAACATACTGTACACACCTTGAGTCAACAAGAAGATAATATTACTGGATAAGATTATGTATTGAGGAGCTGTAACTCATCCAGCGAAGTATAATCCTGCAGAAAGAACTGGTCTTGCTATAGAAAACACTTGTGCTCTCTTCATCAGAATATCATAACATTAACAAATATAGCAGTAGAGAAGGGCAATATTCCAAAGAAAAGCCATCTGCAAATAAAAATAGATCTACAGCTTATACATGTCCTTTGCATCAAGGAATTAGACAATGGGATTTTATAACACAGTAGATGCCCAATTAAATGGCAAGTCCATTGCAGAAATGTTCTCTCATTTTCCATTTTGTCTTTTTTTCTATTTTCCTCTAATAGGACATTTTATGACATATACATTTTAAATAAAAATAGATATTGTCCAGTATTCATTAAGGTATGGATAGACGTACATACAGGGCTAAAAAGTGATAAAACTATGAGTCATCCCACTGAACCCCATTGTTATAAACCGTACTGAGACCAGGAGACAGAGATGGGTGTAATATGGCCACAGCATTTATTCACATTTTATAAATAGGACCAGGCCAGCTTAACTTCTGGCAAGATTCTAAAGCCAGAATAGTTTGCTACTATGTTCTGCCGTCAACATGAGAGAAGTTCAGCAGCCTTGCTACTGGACCTAAATCTGCAGTGTGTTGATGTTAGGAAATCCAAGCATGCTACCCCTAGCATAAGCAGTAGTAGCATCTGTATCAATCAATCCACTGTGCAGTCACAGGAGAGAACCTCCTTTCTCCTTCTTCTAAAATTACCTGTGCAGTACTCTGGCTCTACTAAGTTCCACTGCTGCTGTGATAAACTAAACTTAAAATATAATTTCAAATGTGCACTGTTTTGATCCAGAGGAAGGCAAGAAACTAAGCCTGAAGCCAGTGCCAATTATGCTTCAAGAGGGAAAAAATCCTGTCTGACCCTAATGGCCATCAGAAACATTTGATCAAGCATTTGACATCATTCATTTAATGATCACAAATTAATACAATCCAGACTCTCAAAATTAAACTGTATAAGGATACAGAAACCACAACGTAATAGCACATTCAGGAAAGACATCCATATTTTGATATTAATAGATTAAAAGATAAAGAAAATATTTCACAAAATATGCAAAATGGGGGAGGGTGGGATGTTTCTACCAGCTCAGATAATAAGGAAGTGAACTGCTTCCTCCCCTGACATCACATCTCTCTCATCTCCTGCTTAATTAATATATATATATAGAGAGAGAGAGAGAGGGGGGGAGAGAGAGAGAGAGAAAGAGAGAGAGAGAGGAGGCCTATTCATCAACAATATCATTTTAGTGGTTTTAGAAGTTCTTCAAACCACAGCTAAATTCAATGAAAAAGCACAAACAGGAATAGTCACAGAAAAGTTTTCAAAACTTCAACTATTCCTAGTTATCACACAATAAGTTTTTTGTATTGTCGCACAAAAGTCAGCCTCAAAACACCTGAATACCCTAAAGCCACGAATCAAAGATCTTCCACTTGTAAAAGGGATATTTGCCTTTTACATGTTTTTGGTTTTAGCATAGTCAACAAGGTTTTTTTCAGGCTTGCATTAGTTGTAAATCAATGTTGTTGTTGTAATCACGTATAAATATATAAGACAGACGTTTCATTTGGACAAGAAAGTTTAACTGGATGGATGGATGACAACATCCTACATTACTATGTATTGTTTCCCAATGTGTCACTACATGCAAATATCATCTAAAACATAACCTCAGACACTTACTTAAATTTTCAGAATTGTCTTGTGTTCAGTTGAGGACGATCAAAAACAGAGTTGAGTTCTGGCATATAATGCTTGCCTCCAATAAAGACCATGCTGATCATCAAAGAGAGATTATAAAATCTTTAGTTATCTCCTTGTCTGGTTCTTAATTACATGTTTCTTTGAGTAATAAGTAATGACATGGATATTTAGCCTGCATAATTCAGCTGCAAAATTGTTAATAGTATCTGATATTCATACTTACCCCTCCAGAGAGGTGATGTCAAAAGGAACTTTTTGCCATTCCCAGTGTCACTCCAGCAGTCGTCCTGTGCTGTCTGACTCCTAAATGTTAGACCTGCCCCACCAATGACTTAGGAAGGGGGAAAATGTGATTGGTTGGGGAGTGGGGCATTTGCCCAGAGGATGCTGGGAGAACCTATGGGGTTTGGCAAAGGATGGAGGGTGGTCTTGGTGCCCACAGTTTATGGAGAACCACCAGAGACAATAAAGGATGTTCTGTAGCCAATACCAGACAGGGAGACTGTTCAGTAAAGCAGAAAAAATGCTGCACCCACTAAGCTTAGCTATGAGAAGAGCACAGAGCTCCAACACCACAGACCTGTTTGGCAAGCTTCATAGTTCTCAGGATTTGACCAAGGTCAAACACTGTCAGTTCTGCAAAGTTGGCCATGAACTCAATTAAAGCAGCCAAATTATCTTACCGGTGAGTAGACCACTAAAGAGCATAGAGATTCTGGTATTGGTATTGTGCTCTTGGGAAGGGACCTTTTGCCTTTAAACATCCAAGCCAGAGTTAATGGTATGACTGTGTGAGGTGCAGCCGATATGGTCTGGAGTTTGTGGCTTGCCTCTACTGGTTGTCTGGAACATGCATGCACACTTCTTTGTACAGTTATTGTTAGTATTTCCCTGAAGATACTCTCCACGTTTGACTCATTTCTGCTCCTGGTCCTGACTTCAGCAAGTTCTTGGTTTTTGGCCCTCTGTTTCTCCTTTCCTGCACTTCACTTTTTGGGACTGATTTAAGGCTACAACAGCTGGTTCTTGGATTCAATTCTTCTATACCCCTCTGGTTTCAACATTTCATGGACTGACTTCCTGGTTATGACTGTCTTCCCTCTGGATTGAGACTGTGTTTAAACTACTTACTGGCTGCTTTCATGCAAAAGACTGTGTTTAAACTGTGCACTTGCTGCATCTCTGCAAAAGACTGTGTTTAAACTACTTACTGGCTGCCTCCCTGCAAAAGACTGTGTTTAAATTATGTACTTGCTGCCTCCCTGCAAAATGCTGTGTTTAAACTACTTATTGGCTGCCTCCCGGCAAAAGACTGTGTTCAAACTATGTACTTGCTGCCTCCCTGCAATATACTGTGTTTAAACTACTTATTGCCTGCCAATATACTGTGTGTAAACTATTATCTTTTTCCTCAATTGATTCTCAATAAAACGTTGCCTCCATAATTATTCCACTGCTGTGAGATGTCCATGTCTTGTGTACCTGGAAAAACACAACTGATTCCTCAGACTTTTCCAAAGAACTATCTTCCCATTATACTCTCCTTAAGAACTTCACAAGGTACTTCCCTTTCATTAAAACTCTTTCTCCATAACTCTTGTGTTTCTGTAAAGGAGAAATTTGCCATCATTTATTAATGTAAACCATCACTTGCCACTGACTCACTAAGAGAGTTACAAGTGTTATACTTACCTGCTTCTCTAAATAATTCATTACACAAACCATAAACTTCCTAACAGGCTGTCACTTTAAAAGACAATGTTAGTTAGTCAGTAATATATGGTTCTTTTTGCAATATTTGCATTATAGTATTTTATCTCCTAGAAGAATTCCATGAGGTGCTTTCGTTAGCACCCATTAGTAGGATGCACAACACATGCTGTCTCTTCCACCTTCAGTCTCTCATTATCTGTCTCGCCGACCAATATTGTAGAGGGTTACCAGGCTTGTCTGGCCACCAGCTGGTAGATGCTCTGTGTATGGTCATATGATCCTGTTTTAGAATAAAAGGGTTACTCGTAGGAAAAAAATATTGATACATAACTATGAATGATATGATTCTGTTTGAACCCATTGCACCAGTTATTTTTTAATAAAATTGATTTCTTGTAAAAGCTTCATTATTAAAGCCTTCTTGACACCATTTGTTTTAAACGCTCTAGAAATGTTATAAACCTGATTATTTTTTGTAATCAAAGGCATGTAGTCCAGCTCACTGAGAGACTCCATCCTCCTCAATGATACGTCACACCTTACATTTCACAATCTACTTCCCTTAATTCAGCACTGTTTTCTCTCACAAAGTTGCCAAAAGTGCTTTTCCCTCTTGCTGTAAAGCAGAGAGACTTAAGTCACACTGAAACCTTACAGACTCTATGCTTTCCATGAAGATAGCTACAGTTTAAACTATTCAGAAATTTTCAGGATAATGAAAGTCCCAAACCTTAAAAACAAATCTTTAAAAGGAAGCATGTTGCCAAAATGGATTTATTTTTTATTTTTAATATATTAAAAACAGTGGTCGGGCCACTATTAGGAATCATTGGGCCAGATTACTAACTTAGCATCATCCAAACCTCCCCCAGGAGGCCCCAATTGTCAACCCAGCAGTCACTTGGGACCCTAGTTGGAGAGCCCACCCAGCAAGTAGAATGGTGCCTCAAAAAATCACTTGTGTACTCATGACCATGCCCCTGATCCACCCTAGTCAGGCTCCTTTATACTAAAACCCTATCTTCTATGGGAACTTGAATTTTAAAGAAATAAAAAAACACATTTTTACAGACTAAATAGTACTTGTTAAAAAAATTAAGTAAAACATTTTTAATACATTGGCCCCTTAGTCAGCTTGTTCAGAGCCATTTTAATTACCCTTACTCTAATAGCTAATATAATAAGTAGTATAATTTACTAATACCAAGATGCCTCTGAACTTGAAATAGGACAACTGTGACACCCAAATATTTTCCAAATGACAGGTGCAATGCTTCCATTTATTGTACAATGCATTCATTTAATTGATGCCAACTCAATTTGTGGTTTTGTAAAAAAAAAACTTGAATTGGCCATTGAAACAATGAGTGGTTCCATAGAAAGTGAGCAGGACACATAATATTAACTAAGATGCAATTAACTGCAGCAATTTTGGGGAATGAATAGGTTACATTCGCTGAGAATAATAGCCGCCTGATTTATACAGCACAAGGGAATCCTGATTTCTAACAATTTCTCTAATTTAGTTTGTAGAAACACAATGAGAAAACAACAAACAGATTGGAATGAACACATCCCAAATGATTTGGCCATTTGTGCAGCGCAGGAAATTCAGTGCCAAACACAAAAATTGTTGATGCTCTTTTACGGCAGGAGAAAAAAAAATTAAAGATATGCATCAGATACATGGCTGGGTGGAAAGCGCACTAATAATACCAAGCAAACAGGTCCATTAGCCAAGCGATTTACAAGCAAATGTGGAATGGGAATCCAAAAGCTTTTTCCACACATGAGATAAGGTTTTACATAAATTGTGCTTTAAGCAACCATTATTTGTCATGTTTATCAAAAGGCAGTGAGAACTGTTGCTAGAAAGCATAAAATCAAAACTCGGTGAGTTTATTTACTAAATATTCTGCTGAGAAATACTCCTCACCACCCATGTTTCTTTCTTTAAACATGCCAACAAATTTTGCCAATGAAATTATTGGCCAAGGGTGTCATTGTAATTTCTTGTTGGGTGCAGGACCTGTCATTTCTTATTTTTACATTTATTTATTACATGTATGTGAGTGCTAATATATTCCACCTTACATATAGACAAACCGAGATAATGGGCCCCTTGCCAATAAGGCCTGACTATATAATGGCAGCTATTATCCATTATGCTTATTATATATGATTGCCAAGGGTTCAGGTGCACACATGAATAATAGAGCGGTAGCACAATATCTAAAATCATAAATATATCTTGAAGGATGAAACTGAATCCTGAATTTTAGGAAATTGTGAGATAAATATATATTAACTTAGGACACTGAATCCTGACTTTTAAGGAATTGTGAGTTCAGAAGTATATAGTCTCTCATACAGATCAACATATGGCTCATAGCAATGGAGGGCTTTTGGTTTGATATGTTTTATATGCTGACACGCTGGAAATCAAATAGTTATTCATAGTTAAATTGGGAATAAAAAAGACCAAAGTCCATTAAGGTCAACCCCACCAAATGAACCACAGTAGTTTGGATGATGTTTAGTTATATATCTTTATTTATACTTCTGGAGCTATTTAAGTTAACTAAAACCATGTGAGAATACCTGGTAGTGGAGCAGGCTTTCCTTAGGAGTACTTATACTTATGTATCAATATATATCACATGGGACCAATTTACAAAAGAGTGAAGTTGCAATTGCCAGTGACAATTTGCTAGTGTTGCCACCCGCAGGGTTGAAAACTCTGATGATTTTTCCTTTATTGAAGCGAGATTGCCTGCAAAAGTCCTAATTTTATAACATATGGAACATTCATTTTACAGTGGGCTCATTTGTAAGGCATAATTTTAACTCTCTTGTCTTTATTAAGATTCCCTGAACATGTACACCAACACTTATAATAAAGACACTAATACAACTTTAAATTTCCTGCCATTTGCAAATTGACCTAAGAACAAAAGCACGACTGAATTTTTGCTAGGCACAAATGGACTCTAGCGCATCAGTGCTATGAAATGCTCACACAACAGAAGTAACATAAGCTAAAAGTCGCCAGCGTTTGACGCCCAGAATGAAACTTCACATTTTAGTGAATTAGCATATTGGTAGAGCATTTGCCCCTGGCAAAGTGGTGCGATGGGTACAAAGCTGACGATGGCGGAAATTTGCCTGTTAGCGAATATGCTCTCATGGTCTCTTATGGGGAGGCTATACAGTATATCAATACATTATTCTCTATGATGATATTCAAATATTTCTGAGATATACCTGAGTTATTGCTAGTGAAGTGTGTTAAGAGAACCCATCAGAGAGAAAGAGTGGCATCTATTGCATGCTCTATTGGGAGTTACAGTTTGTAAGGTCTGTAACAAATGATAAATCAGCTGTTGTGCTGTAAGAAGGGCAGTATATCCAAAGCAAGAACAGTTCTAGTTCCATAAAAGAAAGAAAGAGCGCCTTCTATTTTTTTTTACTTCAGTCAGCATTTCATATTTTATATAAAACAGCCAGCCAGGTATCCTTGGGTTTTGGCAAACATACCTAGAACAGAAGACCTCAGTGACACCAAGAATGGGAAAGTTATTGAGACAGGTTTAGAAGAACCTGCAGTAACAAAGACTGCTTCCCAAGCTGATATTTGATGGTAAATGTCCGGGGATATTTGTATTACTGTGTGAGAATCCATATAAACTAAGGAAATTGTGGGAGAACTTGGATACTCCTTCAGTGTGATGTCCTAAATATGTTCACTAATTGTCTACTCACACACAAGGGTTACTTCTGTTATTTCTATGTTGCTGTTTCTGATCCATTGCATTGGACTGTATGTTACATTAAAAATATATAGTTTTTTCACCTTCACTGACAAGACCAATGAGAAAGCAATGTGCTAGTTAGCCCTTTGTGGTGCTTGCACATTTGTCTTTTATCATCTATTTATGAGAACAGCAACCCTCTGTCAACCCTAGTCTGTGTGTGACACCGTGCTAATTGGCTCACCTCTTCTAATAACACGAACAAGGACTGCATATTTTCTACCTGAATTACATAATTATTTTCAAGTGCATTTAAATATCCATTCCAGAAATATTTTTATTCCCTGGTGGATTTGGCTCTTCTCCCTAGCTTTCCTTATCTGCCAATGACATTTGTTATATGCACAGTGAAACCTTACAGTAAGAGAGCTTCTTTATATATTTGAAATTGTCATCTCATTATATAGGAAATAATATCACTGTGCATTACATTACAAAAGTACATTAGCAAAAAGGGCTGTGCACAATGTTCAGTGGATATGAAGACCTGACATAATATATATTATTTAAATATAAAAAATAATTTGGCATATGTCTACCTGTCTGTTTTTATGCATATAAACAGCATATAAAAAACAGTCAGAATATATAATACAAGTACAGGTATGGGATTTGTTATCCAGAATGCTTGGTTACTGGGGTATTCCAGATAATGGATCTTTCTGTAATTTGGATCATCATACCTCAGGTCTACTAGAAAATCATGTAAACATTATATAA
>CM044437.1:105169973-105187213 GCA_024363595.1 Xenopus borealis
AATGAGTTTTACAGACTTTTAAAAAATGATGTGCAAACCTTAACAATTTCTACCTATCTCAAATAAGACATCACCTCTCTTCGATATTGCTGTAAGCAGCAGCCTCTTCTAATGCAATTCCTGATGTGTGCTGCGGGAGATTAAAGTAAAGGTCAGAAACTCAATTTTTTTTCCCTGGAAAAGACGCTCCCTTCACCACAAATGCAAACAGGGTTTATTGCTATAATGCAGCTCACCATTGTGTGAATTCTGCACAGTCTTTTGGAACTCGACAAGCAACCCTGATAATTCTGAACTCCATTCACTCTATTTTAAGTGAATGCATCGTTAGAGATATTTTTATATACCTGTCAGGAAACAAAAGTTCTGCAAAGAAATGGAGAAAGACAGAGATAAACTGAAGGAAGGTATGGTTGGGTTGGGGGCACAGAAGTAGAAAAAAGGTGTAGGGATGATTTGCTTTAAAATAGATTTGGTAACAACTGCAGCTGATTTAAAATACATTGGTCCCAAACCCCGTTTTTTTAGCAAATGATGCTGCATTCCTATAGTGATTCTGTATCTAAACTTTGTATTGCAAAATACGCTATAAAATTTTATATGGAAACTGTCATGGGAAAACGTGTTTCGTTTTAAAAAAAAACTCATCAGTTAATAGTGCTGCTCCAGCAGAATTCTGCACTGAAATCCATTTCTCAAAAGAGCAAACAGATTTTTTTATATTTCATTTTTGAAATCTGACATGGGGGTAGCCATTTAGTCAATTTCCCAGCTGACCCGGTCATGTGACTTGTGCCAGCACTTTAGGAGGGAACTGCTTTCTGGCAGGCTGTTGTTTTTCCTTCTCAATGTAACTGAATGGAACAGAGTGGGACATGGGTTTTTACTATTGAGTGTTGTTCTTAGATCTACCAGGCAGCTGTTATCTTGTGTTGGCGAGCTGTTATCTGGTTACCTTCTCATTGTTCTGTTGTTAGGCTGCTGGGTGGGGGAAAGGGAGGGAGTGATATCACTCCAACTTGCAGTACAGCAGTAAAGAGTGATTGAAGTTTATCAGAGCACAAGTGACTTGGGGCAGCTGGGAAATTGACAATATGTCTAGCCCCATGTCAGATTTCAAAATGAAATATAAAAAAAAATCTGTTTGCTCTTTTGAGAAATGGTTTTAAATGCAGAATTCTTCTGGAATAGCACTATTAACTGATGTATTTTGAATTTTTTTTTCCCATGACAGGATCCCTTTAACATTTAGAATTATTTTAGTAGGTCAATGATAATATAATGAGACTAATGAGAATAATGAGCCTATGAGTTAGTGCCCTAACAGGCACCAAAGGCATCAGGCTTTTTGTCTCTCATGTCCTAATAAAATGCTTTTGTGTTTTTAACTAATTTTTGTAAATTTTTTTGGGAGAACACACATTATTTTGCCTTTGACTACATACTGTATCTGCACCCATAGACTAGGGTGAACTGTGAGACTTTTTCCATACATTTTTTGACCTTTTGCTTAGACTGCGATACATTTGAATAGTGCCTTTATTTGAATTTTTGCTTTAGCACATTTAACCACTCTGTTTAGCTCTGAAAATAATAGCCAAATGAATACAGTGGAATTACAGAAAGTGTTTTTCAAAATTCTGCACCAATATACCCTTTGGCTATGACCTAGGACCGGTTTAGTCTGAATCTTAGACATAAAGGATGCAACAGATACGCAAATTAAAGTAAGGAGATTCAACCAATTAAATTACACTTTGCAAAACAAAAACTGTTTATAATGTTTTGCTTAATCTTATTTATGGAGCCCCCACAATTGAGCGTCAATCTAATCACTGGTGAGCCACAATCAAATGGGACCTATCACCCAGACACAAAAAAGCTGTAAAGGTATGGGAAATGTTATCCAGAATGTTCAAGACCTGGGGTTTTCTGGATAATGGATCTTTCCATAAGGTGGATCTTCATAACTTAAGTCTACTAATAAATCATGTAAACATGAAATAAACCCAATAGTTATGGCTTCCAATAAGGATTCATGATATATTAGTTTGAATCAAGTATGAGGAACGGTTATATTATTACAGAGAAAAGGGAAATCATTTTTAAAAATGTGGATTATTTGCATAAAATGAAGTCTATGGGAGATGATCTTTCCATAATTCAGGTTTCCAGATAACGGATTCCATACCTGTAAAATAATTATTGTTTAATTATACTTTTTATTATATCCTTCACCCTTCTATGCCTCAGACCTACCAATCACTTTTGCTTTCTATTCTGCACTTCCTTCATGACACTGCACTATAATGTAAGTTATGTTTATTTTGGTCACCTAAAATGCTAGAAAAGGATTTGTAATTATTTCTTAGGGCGACAGATCACTTTTATATATAAATGCATGGGATCTATTATCTGGAATTCTTGGGATTTAACAATATGCAATAATTAAATTTTGACTGTTTTGCCATCAACATGGATTCGTGCATTTTTTTTTAAAAAAGTCATACTTATACGTATATACATATATAAAATATGGATCTATGTAAGCTGAATGTTGCACATAGCTGTTAAAATTGCTCTCAAAAGAGAATTTTACTATGTGTTGGAACATCAACTACTGGTCAATCACCATACAAGGAAGGATGGAGGATTGTTCATTGTCTCTGCTGTTAACTAATAAAAGGGTGCATGGAATGCACAAGTACTGAGCTATGATTTGTGGGTCCCAAGAAGCCAGTCATGAACATTTCTAGGTCACTTGATTCAATTGGTTAATCGCCAAGAAATGAATGAAAAAAGTCTCTTTAACCCATTGAAGTGCACCTAAAATGCAATCATCAGGGCCTTGCTGAGTTTATATAGTATACCATGATCAATCAGCCATCAGTGCAGCCTTGCTAATAGAATTGTTACAAGTAAGAAAAATATTTTTTTCTATAATCTGGTTACTGGAAACTAATAGAATTTTCTGTTGACAATTTCTGGTTTGAGTGATTTATTTCCTGGGTTAAAAGGCAAGAAAGGCCACATGTAACTATGATTATTAAGATCAATAATTATTGATCCAGGAAGGAATCTAATAACCATTTGGGTGACAGACAGAAGTTTGCACTCAGCATGGACAAACAGCCCCTTATTGAACCTTGTTTGACTTAACCTCTGCATTTTGCCACTATGACTTAATTATTAACATTTATCTATATAAGGCACCAACATATTCCATAGTGATGTACTATCTGTAAAAGCTCTCAAAGCAACCAGCCCAAAAAAAATTACAAATAGTAAATGCATTTGCAGAGAAAAATGATCAGCAGATTTGATTAAAAGCAATCTCGCTTCTTTTAATTGAAATAAGCAGCTTTGATCTTGTAATCAGAGGAAATAATCATTTGTTTCAACTAAAACACAATTAGCATTGCCTTTGAACAAATTATAGCACTTTAGTCTTTTTACTGTGTATTTAAATGAAGCAGTTATGTGTCTTATTTATTTTTCCCAGCAACATGCCATCATCTCCTGTCATTTTTGTTTGCAGCTTTAAAAAGTTCTTGCATGTTGTAAGACCTATCTAAATCAATAGTTTAAGCCCCAGGGGGTCTCCCTCTCACTTGTATTGGCTTTTCCAACCCTCACAGATCCCTTTTTCTCTCTAAATGGTGTTTTATACTAACACTTCTGTGCCTCATTAAAATAAACATTTTCAGCTGCTCACAGAGGATATTGTGAAAGACAATTGAACATGTGAAAGACCCAGTTCCTTTGGGCATATAACTGAGATAAACAGCTCACTCACATCTCACCTTCCTATTCATTTTAATATTCCTGTAGAGCCCTGTGGAGCCAGAAAGAGATGATGAAACTGCACGTGCTCCACCTGTTTGGGGTGTGAGATTTCGCACTGAGCACATAATGTAGCTAAAATTACACTTCTCAAATCTTTCAACTTCTACGCAGCATCCATCTACTGCTTGTATCAAATGCTTTCCTGAATCCATATTAATTGCATTGGGGAGGCAATTAGCAATATGCATTGTCTAATCATGTTATTTAAATGAACTTTTGCAAAATGACATACAATCAGCAATCACTTTTACAATGGTTCACAGTAGTATAGTTGAAATATTTTTGAATCTGCCAGTAAAGAAATACATTTTTCAAAAGTTGCCACGATGATCAAAATGGCTATTTATAGAGTTTTTTTTGTAAGCTATAGACCTCCGTTAAGGTTAAACCTGGTATTCTACAGTCTTCTGCTCTTGTAGTTGGATTTAGATATCTTTGCACTAAAATCTACTTACTCCAGTTTGTGTCCCAGGTTCTGTAAATGACCCCCATCAGCACTGAATTAATTAACAGGTGTAGCTCATTTCAAGACACCTCCAAGTAGGGACTGCATATAATATATACTATAATCCTGCATTGAACCCCTGCCTGTTTGTATATCAACCTTTGTTCCTGAAATGCTGATCATGTACTTGTTTTGTATCATGAGTCTTGTGTCCTGTACCCCAATGGAAGAGGCCTTCTCCCTGCTTTGCATCCTCAGTCTGATATTAAAGTCTCCTGATCAATGCTCAATGTCTGTTTTACATTGCTAGTTTGTCTCCTTTTTTTTCTGTGTTCCAGCTTCTGGTCAGTACTTTTTTACCTTGTCCTGCCTGGAACTTCTTTATTTAGGTTTATCAAGGTTTTTAGACTCAAATACATAGGGTTTATATGCTTTAAAAATTTGAAATTCTAGGTCATTGGTGATCCATTGGAAAACATGGTCAGGGTAGTGTTTGTACATGATTTCTGGTTTGATTTCAAGTTGCATTCTTTGTATGCAAGGGAAATATACATCAGCTTTAAAAAACAGGGATGGACCTATAAAATAGCTGCTACAATATGCTCATTTGTTGAAGTGTATTAAAACAGTTTCCCCAGGAATATGTAAAATTAAAGGCGACTGTTGACTAACCTTCACACTTGTCAGCTTCCATTCATAACAATATACTTATGCTTACAGTATGTGAAGTTACCTATGCTCTTTTACATAAACAAACACATGCAGTTTAGATAGATACAAATACAGGTTTTGGACCTTTTATTCAGAATACTCGGCATCTGGGGCTTTCCGCATAACCAATAATTCCATATTTTGGATCTTAATACATTGTCTAGTAGATAATCATGTAAACATTAAATAAACCCAATATAGCTTGGTTTTGCTTCCAGTAAGGATTAATTCTATCTTAGTTAGGGCCATGTTTTATTATTACAGAGAAAAAGGAAATAGTTTTAAAAAATTTGGATTATTTCGATAAAATGGAGCTGATGGGAGATGCCATTCCTTAATTTGGAGCTTTCTGGATAATGGGTTTCTTTATAATGGATCCCACAGCTGTAATAGTATTTACAGTATGCTCATTCTTTGCACCAGCCAATATACCAAACATGACCATACACATAGTTGAATTACTGATGTACTGTAAAGTAGTAATATATTTATATATTTATAAAGGGTATCCCATAGTGTTGTCTCCATTGATTATTGTTGGATAGATATATATTGCATATCTCCCAACTGTCCCATTTTTCACAGGAGGGTCACAACTTTGGCAGCTCAGCCCACAGTCCTGGATTGTTACTAAAATTTATTTGATAATTCTTTGATCTCCTTCACTGAAACCAGAAAAAATATACAAAATGGGAGTGGCCAAAAATGTCACATGTTATGAAAGATAGAACTTTTTATCCCTCTTTCAGATTTTCGAATGTTGGGCGGTATGATATTTTGTGCAAAGTTATAGCAGATTACTTGGCATCACAGACTGGTAGAGCTTAGCAGCGCAACATGGTGTGCAGGTGAGAGGGAAGGAGATGCCATTAATTCTGGTGGGGCAACGATGTACCCTGGCCCAGTATTTGTTGCTATGTTTTCCTGAATTTAAGCATCAAAAAAGCCAAAATATTTGTTTCACTTTGAACATGGAGTTATGCTAGCTTAGTTACCATCAAGCAATGCAAAACCATGACCCCTATAACTTGAGTCCAGGGTCTGACAGGGTCTAACTGTATTTTGCCCCTTGAGCCATATAAAAAAACAGAAAAAGATGCAGAGCAAAGCATTTGGATGTTCTACCCCCACCCACCCCTTATGAATACATTGCAGATAGTGCAGGTGCTATTGTGTTCATCAGGGGAAAGCAGTTCAAAGACCAACAGCAATTTTTTAAAGTGCAAGTCAGGGTACAGTGCAGAGAGTAAAGCGGATCATGCCAGTTATTTGCATCCTGCCCTGCACTTGATAAATGACCCCTTATGTCTTATTGTGACAGCAAAACAAAAATCTGTCAGCATCTCTCCAGTGATAACTGGATAGCTTTTTGAGGGTTTTATGTATCCTTTGGATGATTTCATCCTGCATCCTTCTACTCCGAGTGTAAATCAAAATAGGTTGAACGTTCTGATCCTTTGTGTGTATATACTGTATATTTCTGATTTTCCACAGATAAAGGCAGAAGGCAAATACCACAGATAAAGGCAGAAGGTTAAGGGCCCTTACACACGGGCATTTTGGACCTGCGCTCCCCTGCGATGCGTTTGGCTGCTTTCAGCCGCAGGGGAGCGCAGGTCTAGATGCACCTCATTCTTTTCAATGAGGTTGTACCCACGAAACGCGTGTAAGCGCCGAACGCAGGTTCAGACGCAACATGCTGCATTTTTCCTGCATTTGGCGCCTACATGCATTCGTGTGAGTACAGCCTCATTGGAAATAATTGAGTGCGTCTATACCTGCGCTCCCCTGCGGCTGAACGCAGCAAAACGGAACGCAGGGGAGCGCAGGTAAAAACCCCGTGTAGGGGCCCTAAGGGTAGTGATACACTGGCAGATTCGGGGAGATTTAGTAACCAGGTAACTAATCGCCTGTTCTTCTGGGCGACAATCTCCCGAACTGCCTATGCGTGTCTTCCCTTCCTGTATAATGAAGAGTTGCCTGCTTTAAGCACATGCTGCACTTCGTTTTCTGAAGTCGGCCAAAGTTTCCTAATAAGGCAACTTCAGGCGACTTCGGAAAACAAAGTGCTGCGTGTGCTTAGTGCAGGCGACTCTTCATTATACAGGAAGGGAATTTTCCAGTGTGTCACTACCCTTACATTTATGAGTCATACATTATAAGTGTAGGTACTGTATAACATGGTGGAGACTCTGGCAAAAGGTGTAATTTAATGGAAAATTCACACTTCAGTGAATTTGCAGAGTAACGATTGATTGCCTGAGCAAAAATTTACCTGGTCAAAAGGGAGAGAAACTTCTTTCTCTAGTGAATTTGCCTGTTAGTAAATTGGCGATGACCCTGCAGATTCAATTTCTGGCAAATTTTCCTTAGCTACGACCAGTTCACCCTTTAGTGAGTTTGGTAGGCCAGTGGCTTACAGGGGTACAGTTCTTGCTTTACAAATTAGCTTTATATGTCTAAAATTCAAATTTGGAAGAATGGGGCAATAGCGCAATGACAGTAGTAAAAGTGCCACTGTGCATTGACTGTTGGGGTAACATAATATAACAACAATTAATAATTCAAATTCTCATTTCATAGTGTATGTGCTGTCAGCATAAAGAAAATCTTTTCATTTTACAGTTATTCCTGAGTTTGTGGACTTGATGACAGTGTTCTGAAATCATTTATTTTTTTGCTGGTGGCAATGAAACAATACAGTGTTTATTTTCCACTTACAATAAAGGCAAATATGCCTGAAACAAACACACTGCATGATGCGTGGGCACGCAACTCTACACATTGTTCTGTGTTTTCAAAAATATAGAGGCCCATGGCAGGAGCTTTAAAAAAATATTAAACAAGTCTAGAGTAGAAGTCCTTCAGATGAATGTATCTGTATATCATATACTGTACATACACATAAAAACAAAACCATAGTGATTCCAGCACATTGCCATAATATAAGGGTAGAACTAGACAAGTGTTTTCCATGTGATTCTGCGGATCTGACACTCTGTGTCAAAAGGCAGGCATCAAGTCAGAAATACAAAAGTCGGATGGTGGCACTGTTCATCCGACACGACTGTCCGATGTAGACGCTGCATCTGCATCCAACAGTCGTGTTGTGTCAGATGAATGCTGCAACACCATCTTCTTACCTGGTTTTCTGTCACATCCGACTTAACCCCTGCGTTTTGGTGCAGCATGTCGGTTTCGGCAGAATGGCGTGGAAGACGCTCGTCTAGTTCTACCCTTAATCCTCAACTCAGGATTGCTTTTAGCATTGGAAGGTTCCAATATATTTAGCATATACCAGTGTACTCAACCACTAACTTTTATCCTTGGACCGGTGCTGCTACAATCTTTGTAATGTTTGCTAAGGTTCTTTTGCAACTATCTCAACTTGCATATTCACTAAAGTGCATACTAGCAAAACCCACAAACCTAATAAAATCGAAATGGAACCTCTGAAAATACTACAAAGATGGCTGTGAGGCTCTTAGTAAATAAAATCTATGGACTGGTGCAAGATTTAAAGATTCTTTTTACCCTGCAATTGTAGGGAGTATTGGAAAACCAGGGGTTCATTCTCACAACTTTCCTTTTTCTTGCACAGTTTGTATATAGAGAATAATGAAAATTTTGCAGGGACTCAGATTACAAAGGAAAGCTCTGTTTTTACTGGCTGCAGGTCTGTTTGAATTTCAGCCACTGACAGAGCTGATTTCCCATAAGGTTATATTTTAATTATAATTGTTCATCTGCTAAATTAGGAGTCTCCAAACAACTGCCCCGCATTGTGGTGGAGCTACAACTCTTTCATTTGTCAGGAAGTGCAAGCATATGTGAAACTTCAGGCAGGATACCATTGTTATGCAGCAGAGATGGGAAAATATTTTAATAAATAGTAGGAAAATCACTTTTATTCTCTGCACATGTTCTTGTTTTCCCTTACTATACAGATTGCTGGACTTCCCACCTATCAGAAAAATAACCTAATGTGTTTTTATAATAATCTTTATTAGTGCAATGTATTGATCTCCATTTCCTCTAGAAGTAACCGGTTTGATGTGCTGCAATTTTAATCACAAAAAACTCTTTGAAATCTTTTTCAAAGTGTTTCAATTAATTATATTGCCTTTTTCAAAACACATTATTTATTTTTTTAAACCTGGTTGCTGTTAAATGAATAAAGATGACATTAACAGTTACTTTACACTGACTAATTGTAGTGATTTGTACTGCCACAGTGGTACCCTTTATCAAACACACTGCATTTATGCTAATGTAGTTTGGGTAACACTTTTTTATTAGAACCAATATCTGACCAACATCATATGTGTTATGTTTTGGTAGCCGAGGATGAGTAGAGTATAACAGTGCTTTATTAGCAGGTTCATGCAGCCATAACACTTCAACAGGAACCTCAACTCTAACACTTTAAGCTGTATAGAAAGTAGGGATGCACCAAATCCACTATTTTGGATTCAGCCGAACCCCTGAATCCTTCCCGAAAGATTTGTCTGAATACCGAACAGTATCCGAATCCTAATTTGCATATGCAAATTATGGATGGGAAGGGGAAAACATTTTTTACTTCCTTGTTTTGTGCCAAAAAGTCACGTGATTTCCCTTCCTGACTCTAATTTGCATATGCAACGGTGGTCCCTTGTCTGATATTAAATCCTTTGGATTACCTTCTCTGCTGAAAACTGTAGACGGATGTGTTATTACTGTAGCTGATTTTATATGAGAAACAAATGCAATGGCCATTTACTGTAACAGTCTATCAGAGTTATAGCAAATCTGCAGTCTATAGGAGCATCTGCAAAAGGACCCACAATAGCAGGTTTTTGCCATTCTGAATCAGGAAATGGTACTGGCTGAAGTGTATGTGTGATAGCTGATTTATCATGATTCTGACAAATAACACAGGAATGAATAGCAATAACCACATCAGCATCCATTGCTGGCCACCAGTATAGTTCTCATAGTCTTTGTTTTGTACCTACGATACCTTGAGGACTCTCATGTGCAAGTTGTATGAGCCTTTCTCTCTGGTACCAGCAAGCGTTGAGCTCCATGGACAATATAGCCATTTACTAAGGACAGTTCATATCCTGTAGTAAGGTTGAAGATCAGGACTGAGTTACTTCTCAACACTTGGAAATTTGCGTTGTAAGATGTCCCATGGTTTTACTTGAATTGGGCATGTTTAAAATCAGCAGCTGTATATCAGTATATCAATCAATGCTACAACGTCTGTGTCCTCATCCAGTGTATCAGAAGCTGCATGTAATGGTTTGTATTGCATTTTGTAGTTGAAATTCAGTAACCTTGCTGACCATCTAGCTATATGCTTTCCAGCTCTTCCTTGTTTGTTTGTTGCAAGCAGTTTAGTTAAAGGGCTATGATCCGTGCAGAAGTTAAATTCTCCACCCCATAGGTAGGTTCTCCATTTTTCTCTTGCCCAAACACATGCTAGAGCTTCTTTTTCAACAGCTGAATACTTAAACTCTGCCTCTGTAAGTGTTCTGGATGCAAAGGCAACAGTTTTCTCTACATGGAATCGATTGGCATGGATCTGAGTGAGAACTGCACCAACCCCATAGTCTGAAGCAGTAGTAAACATAGTGGGTAGTGCAGGATCAAATAAAGTTAGTGCTGGACTATTCATAATTAACTGTTTCACTATTTCAAAGCTATGTTGAGCAGTCTCTGAATAAAACCAGACTTGAAGTTCCACAAAGTGCTCTAAGTGGCTCCACTCTAAGTTGGGAATAAACTTAGAATACCATGAAGTAAGACCTAAGAAAGCTCGTGAGGTCTGAAAATCAGATGGAGTAGGTGCTTGTGTAACATCGTTGACATGATCAGGCAGTAATCCCTCGTGTGAAATTATATGACCAAGAAATGACAGTGGAGTTTGTCTGAAGTGGTATTTGGAAAGGTTATGTTTCAGTCCTGCAGAATCAATCCATTTTAGGACATTTTTAGGTACTTGTCATGAAAATCTATAGTTGGAGCATAGAAAATTATATCATCCAAGTAGCATTGTACACCAGGTATGTCATGGAGTATAGAAAACATCAGTCTTTAAAATCAACTCGGTGCTCAAGTCAGTCCATAATTTACACGCTTGAAACCATCATGGGTGATAAATGCAGTGAGGCCTTCCGCTTGCAGTAATACTTGATGATAAGCACTCTAAAGATCCAGGGTTAAAAAGAATTTTGCTCCTTGGAGTTCTGAAAATATTTCCTATATGTGTGGCAAGGGATATTTATCTATAAGAACTGCTTTATTAGGTTCGCGAAGATCAATTCACAATCAAATACCTCCAGTTTTCTTCTTCTTTGTTAAAACAATTGGTCAAACTCATTCACAGGATTCTGATTATTCAATTACATCTTGCTCTACCAGTTTCTTTAGTTCCTGTGAGACAGCCTCCCTTTTGACAGAGTTGGGCAATCAGCTCAATTTCTGTCTGTCAAGGATCGGGTAGGTGGGCTGTGGAGACTGATAGGGGAAGGGGCGAGTCCTTTAGGCAAGGGCATATTGTGCCTAGGAAACAGGTAAGGAGTAGGCTGAAACAGGGAGATGAGGGCGTAGACAGACTGGAATAGAACAGGACAGAGAGGGCGAAGATCAGGACTGGACCAACAGGAAGAAGAGGATGAGAATCGGGACAGTTGCAGACTAGATTGAGCAGGACTGGTACAGGAACAGGAACTGGTACAGGAACAGACTGATGGGACAGGACGGTGCGGGCGTAGATCTCTGGGACTGGAGAGCAAGAGCAGGAGGACTGGAGAGTGAGAGCAAGAGCAGGAGGACTGGATAGCAAGGGCAAGAGCAGGAGGACTGGATAGCAAGGGCAAGAGCAGGAGGACTGGATAGCAAGGGCAAGAGCAGGAGGACTGGATGGCAAGAGCAGGAGGACTGGATAGCAAGAGCAAGGAAGGAGGAGAGGGCAGGACTGGAAAAGGCAGAGCAAGATACAGAGCAAGATGAGTGGATACTAGGAGCAGGGTCAGGAAGCAAGAATCAGGGACAGGCAAGGCAAGGTCAGTACATGGTTAAGGCAGGAAGAACAAGGCATGGCAGGAAGAAAGAAAGGAAAAGGCAAGGTAAGGAATTACAAGGCAAGAGCTAAGCTATCTAGTTAGGGATGCTGCCACAGTACTAGCAAGGAATAATGCTCCAGCAAGGTGTGCACGGAGGACTGGCCTTAAATAGGGTTTAGTCAGCCCTGATTGGCTGACTGCAACCAATCAGGCTGCTGCTGCTGAGCTGGGGCTGCAGAGGCCAGGCAATCTATAGTGCCTATAGCCTTACAGGCTGCTCTCCTGGCCTAATAGATAGAGCATCAAGCAAGAAACCCAAAGGTCCCTGGCTCGAATCCCAGCAGAGCCTAACACTGGCATACTGATTTCACATCTGGTATCAATTTAACTTAGAGTAAGTTCTTTGCACAACCCAGTAAAGTGTTGCTTTATGGTGAAATTTTAGACACTGGCTGTGTGGCAGGCACTGTTGCTGTAGTAATGAGACCACCAACTAATTGTACTGTAGGTTTAATGCAGCAAAGAGATCCCTTCCAAGTATAGCAGCACTCTTATTCGCAATGTAAAAGTAACATTTTGCAGTATTTAATTAAAATTGTACAGTCACTGGCAAGCAACCAAGCACAGGGATTCAATCATTTAAGTAACTGTCTCAGGGCAAGTGCAACAAGTGGAACTTTTGCAAAGTATCAAGAACATATCCTTTGGTAGTATAGAAACAGCTGAACCTATATCAAGCATCAAGTTAATGGAGGGTCCCTCGTCAGCAGAAGCAGTATTGATATTGGCAGTGCATATAAACTTGTCTGGAATAAATGTATCAGCTTTATCCACGCTTAACTTAATACCATAACATTTGCCGCAGTGACTTCATGGACATCTTCAGCAGAACTATTGCACATTTTAGCAAAATGTCCTACCTGTTTGCATTTATGGCACTGTACAGCTTTTGCAGGACATGTAGCGTAATTTGCAGTGTGTTGTGTTGAACCACAGCGGAAGCATTTTTATTTTTATTTGCTGCATGCCTTTTTAGTGTAGGTGACGCACTTTCCTTAGTACTGTATTGTGCCTGTGAATGTGCATTATTAGGCCGCAATGCTGGATTCCCGGTCTGTGAATTCCCAGCAGTTCCCTGGGAGTTTAAGCCTCTGACACAGGTGTTTCAATTTGGCTAGCAACTGTAATAGCCTTTGCAAAAGTTAAATCCTGCTCTAGGAGCAGTCTCTCTAATGCAAGGTAAGTTTGTTTTTTCCACTATTTGGTCTCTTAGCATTTCATCTGTTACATTACCAAAATCACAGGTAACAACCAGCTCTCTCAAAGCTGCTACAAATTGTCCCGTGGATTCACCTTTACGTTGTTAATGTTGGTGGAATTTATATCTTTCAGCAACCACATTTACTCTTGGCATCAAAAGGTTCTTAATAGCAGTAAGAGCAGTTTCATAAATCTCATCAGGTAATGGTAATGTATAGAAAATATGCGGTCCCTCTGCTCCCAGACAGTGAATAAGTAAAGCACGCTTTCTAGCAACATAAATCTCCCTTTGTTCAGCAGCAATAATGTAATTTTTAAACATACGGATCCAAGCAGTAAAAGGCATGGTAGGCTCACCAGGGTTTGGGAGAAAAGCTGCAGAGTTAGAAGAGACATCTCGTCGCCTATGTGTTATATTTTGGTAGCCGAGGATGAGTAGAGTAAAACAGTGCTTTATTAGCAGGTTCATGCAGCTATTACAATTCAACAGAAACTTCAACTCTAACACTTTAAGCTGTATAGAAAGTACTGTGTATGCACTGAATGTTAACAGTAATGCGCTAGGTTCTATTATTTGTTTTTTTTTCATAGCCTGTAGTGCTGATCTGTAACTGTTTCTTGATTTGGTGATCAAGTGGAGGAACTGTTAAAAAGATCAGAAAAGGAAAAACATCTGAGCGTTTACTTCTCCTTTATTCTTACATATTTTATTTGTTTGCAATTGTAACTCTGTTATATCCAAAAAGTGTGTTCTTGATATTGATACATATATGTGTGTGTATGTGTGTGTGTGTGAAGATATCGGACCTGTTATGCAGAATGCCTGGGGTTTTCTGGATAACGGATCTTTCCATACCTTAAGTCTACTAAAAAACATTTTAACATGAAATAATTTACAGTGGGTTTTCAGATAACATATCCCATACCTGTATAGAATTTGAGAAACTGTATGCAGGAGAAAATATAGAACATTAGCACCGTATGTACATGTATATATGTTTATCATTACATTGTACTGCTTGTATATGCAGTGCTATCCATTTTTACATTTATAATACATTATTTGTGCCAACAAACAAAACCCCCAGTGAGCACATCTTCCTTCTGTTCTTAAGGAATTATTATATTGTGGTACAGAACAGGCAGTAAGAATCCAACTGTGCCAAGGTTCAGTACAGCAAGCACCAGCAATTGCAGCCTATAAATGCATGTGTAATTATTGTATGATATGTGCTTTAGGATATACAGAGAAACATCAGTCACTGAGACATGCTGCTTGTAGCACTTCATCACAATGACAAGGCATATTAATAATTATCAGAAAAACCTCACAGGAGAACATTAACTGAAATTACCTCAACATAACTAGTGTCAAGCTAAATGCAGTAATTATCACAAACAAAATACTACACTAATGTTGGAGTCCACTGTGGTTTAATTAGTGTGAGAAATAAACTTAAGGGCATAATGTCATATTATACTATAAAGTGCTTGACTTATCTCCTAAACCTTTTCAAGATAATGTAATAAAAAAGCAACATTGACCCACGTCTAGTTACCCAAATAACTGACTAGCAAATGCCACTTGCTGATGCAGGAACAGTCTTCAAGAAATAAGAATTTATTTTGACAGGTCTAATCTCAAACCAATCCCAATAAGTGTTATTACTTGTACAAGATGCACCTGCAAATGACAAAACATTGGTTAGCTGTTCCGATCATGCTGTGTAGGGTGTCATGCTTGCCACTAAATACATTCATTTTAGATTTTTGTCACTTTATAACTTTTACCAAGATCATTGCTAGGATCATGAGATATGTCCCAACAAGGCACATACCCTACAGTTCATAAATGCTCCTGAAAGTTCTGTAGATCTCAATTCCCAATGGAGCATGGTATGCTGAATTTTATAGGTTAATACAGTACATAGTGGGCAAGATATTTCGATTTTGAATATAGGGTTCTACGTGTAGTTTTGTGCCCTGGTTCTTTTTAGCAATAGCAGAAGAATATTGTGCTTATGGCTTATAATTCAAATGATGATTCAAGCCACTTGGTATCTGGATAAAATGCTCATAATCACCCCCAATATTTACTCAAATGGCTATCAACTAGACCCATGGCATTTACAGGTGAAGTGATTGTTGCTAAGAAACACAGTTTGACATATTTATTTAGTCATTTGTCCCTTGAGTGTACCTACAGTACAAGTGTCGGCAATTCCCAGCCAAATGAATGGAGGGGCCGCCCTGATTCAGATATGAATAGCCCTGTGTTCCTTTGGTCTTATACAGGTAATTGCCAAATAATCAAGTATTAGTGGACCAGTAATTATAGATCTATAACTATATTGTAACTCAGGACTAAACTATATTTTAAAGGCCAATAGTACCTATGCCAACTGCCCCAGAATGAAATACTGTTACACTGATCATGTGTTCCGCATACCCAATGCCATTCCATGTGCTTCTATACTTCTGTGAATAAATGTGTTAAAGGAATCGACTGACTCAACCAGTGTGCTTCTTCCCTAATTGGAGCTTAATTAATACCTGCATATATGAAAGTAGGGGTCCCCAACTGTTTATACTTGTAAGCAACATTCAATTATAAAAAAGAGTTAGGGATCAACACAAGCATGAAAAATATTCTTGGGGTGCCAAATAAGGGCTGTGATTGGCTATTTTTTAGTGCATATGAGGTAGTCTGTGTTTTATGATATGGCGAATATGTCACAGAAAAGCTTCTTACTATGACTTTAAAATGAGCTAAATTCAGGAAAACACGAAAGCAAAGTGTGTTACTAAATGAGAATTGATGTGAAGTGAAATTTTAAGAAAAATAAAATCATCTGCGTAAAAAAGCCACACACCTTAAGATCTTGGGCAGCGGTAGACATGATGAATATACTATTTATCGCTGTACAGCAAAGGCAGCTATCAACAGCCCTAATATTTGCTTGACAGAGTCCCTTGGGCACACTATACATGGTAAATGAATTTTTGCTACTGTAATTGGTTTTGGAAGAAGCTGATGCAGTCTGGAGTAACGTGTATTTTTCATACTATTTATCATTTCTTAGGCTGTCTATTCCATTTTAAGATCTTCTAAGATTTGTCCCATATCTTCTTTATATCCAGCTGTATAAGAATTATAGAGGCCTGATGTCATGTTGGCTTTAATTGTATGTGACAATGAGAGAGAATAAAACTCTGTATATGCAAATTCCACCTGGGATCCCCCCTGATTTGGATGGATTCTGTTCTTAAGTTAGCCTGAATAACTAGTACCCTGACTTTGAGACATAACCACCATTTTGGCTGGAAGAGCAGTTCTCTGTTTTTTTGTGCCATGGAGCGATATCTCTATGGTCTCCCACCGGTAACTCTTAGTGATTCCCGTATGCGTAAGTTCTCATGTCATACTTTCCAAGTCTATAAAAACTACTTTGTTCAGGGTTCTCTATATAAGAATCAAATAAATTATGTCTTTCACCTCAAGTGGTCTCCAGTAATTGAATTTCTACAACAACAGCACAGAGTCATTCATGAATCCATACCAAGAACAAACATTTGCTTTCAGCATTCTACCTGCTGTATCAATTGCTGATTTGTTATTGGTTAGTACACTAGGTAGCTCTTCACAGGGAGGACAGGGAGGTTGTGGAATACCCTGCCAAGTAATGTTGTGATAGCTAATTATGTTAATGTGTTTAGGAGTGGCTTGGATGATTTCTTGGACAGACATAATATCAAAGGCTATTGTGGTAAACAATTCAATAGTTAGTATATATATGGGTACATGTAATTTAATTGAAGGTGGAGGGGTGTATGTATATGAATGCTGGGTTTTCATCTTGAGGGGCTGAACTTGATGGACTTTGTCTTTTTTCAACCTGATTTAACTATGTAACTATGTAACTATA
>CM044437.1:105200198-105233052 GCA_024363595.1 Xenopus borealis
GTAGGTATTTAAAGACCACAATGGGGCTTTTTACTGATAAGGTTTTTGGCTGGGAGGTTGACATGTCCTTTAACCTCATTTTAAATTTTGATGCCCAGTTTTCCAATTTAGTCAAATCTCTCTGCTAAATGGCAGCATCCTGAGTGGAACTTTGTAATAGTTTGGATAAGCAGCAAAATAGAAACAGTACTTTCAATGCCCACCTCTAGGTCATTAATAAACAGATACCCTGCAGTACTCCACCAACAACACTGGTCCAATTAGAAAGCATTATGACTACCACTCTTAGTAATCCATCATTCAGCCTGTTCTCTATCAAAGTACAAATATTATATTCCAGGCCAATATTTCTTAATTTAGCCAGTAACCTTCTATGTGGCATTGTATCAAAAGCTTTAGCAAACTCTAAGGGGCCCGATTTACTAAATTCATGTGAATAGATCGAAGTTCGATCGAATTCGATCGAATTCCGATCGTAGTATTAATTTGATTGGTCAAATATGCAAATTTGGCTTATTCGATCATCGAATAGCGAACGATCGAATGATCGAATAGATTTGAATGATCGAATATTTGATCATTCGATCAGCGAAGGATTTAATTTTTTAAAGTTATTCAATTACCTACTTCGCCAGATTGGACCTACCGAATTGTAATAGAAGCCTATGGGAGCCCTAAGTCCTGATCGAATAGGATTCGTATGCTCGAAGACTTCGATCGTTCGAATCGTACGAATTATTCGAATGATCGAATAATTCAATTGAATGATCGAATGATCATTATTTGATCGTTATTCGATCGTCGAATGATCGAAGATCGAATAAAAGGGTAGCTTAAAACTATTCAATTACCATTCGAAAATTGAATGCCAATCGAGTATTGAGGAAATTTTTTGGGGGGAATAATAGTAAATCTGCCCCTAAGTGAATCACATACACTGCCATCCCAGAGTTGAGGTTCCTGCTCACCTTCTCAAAGAATGCAATTACATTAGACTGGCAAGATCTGTTAAGCATAAAACCAATTTGGAGCAAAATCATAGTATTCTAATTTGCAATGTAGTCAGGTATCATATCGTTATCAGTGATGAGTGTCATTTTGGCATTTACAAATTCGCTGCAAATTTCCGCATTTCATTGTTGGTGAAAAATTTACAAAAAATGCATAAAAATTGATTTCAAGACAAAAATTGATGCAAGACAAAAAACATACAACAAACGCATACATCATTTTATCCTTTCTCTCTCCTTCCACATCAATTGAAGGGATCTGAGATATCCCACTGTCCATATAAGGGCATACACATAAGTATAGTGTTTATTAATTTTAATGAGAGATACAAAGCACCCAGATTTATTATTTGTGCTTGTTTTTGTAAGCAACACATTAGTAGTAGATACCATTACCAGAGGTAATAAAAAACCACAGAAATGTTTTTAAGAAATGAACAACATGTGAGCCATTTTTTATTGAAAAATCAGTTGTAGCACAGTGTATAGGAGGGCATGTGTGTATAATGCATGTGTGTAGCAGTATGCTGAGTGAAAAATGAATCTGATTTTGCCCTCCCAAAGCAGAAACAAGGTGGCAAAAAAAAACGCCCATAGACACTAATGTAGTTCACATTAAAAATGACGCAGGGAAAAAATTGTCACTTGACAAAAACGTTTCTTAAACTTTTTTTTGGAAAAGCGAAATAGGACAGGTTCACCATCACTAATTGTTTTTATCCCATCCATATTAATATATTTCTTATTTTATTTTCTGTTGCTAAATGTTAGCTGCTTTAGGTTCAGCTGTACATTTAAACATTTCCATTAGTGTCAATTTATCTTCATGCTTTTTCGTTTACTTTGCAAACACTAGTCCCTCTGCACTTTTTGCCATTACTAATTAATTTGTGCCTGTTATACTGTCTGAAAAATCATTCTAGAGACAAAGTCTTTAATGCTATTTTACGAAACTAAACTACAAACTCCAATAAAGATGTGGCAACTTTATTCATTAATGAATATTTCATCTTCATCCCAATATCCCTAAAAGTTCATTAAAGTTACTTAATATTAACTTCAGAGCTACATATCTGAAGTTTATGTAGTATTAATAGTTTATAGTATATATCCAGTATAACAGCTTAGTACTATTACTGATATTGGCCTAAAACATGGCACATCAAACTTTATACACCAGAAATGGTTTCAGAAGTAACTAAATGTGGGGTCATGGAAATTAATAGATGGCATTTTTGGGGCCCCTAATAACAGTTCTATTTTGCACACCATCTGTATAGGTTTATCTCAGACTCTGCTGGAGTTATTTGTGTCCTGGGGTCCATGACCTTAATTTAAAAGCTGAAAAGAGTAAAATAGAAATGCAAATAATTAAAAAAAAAATTCCTACTACTTCAGTCTTCTTTTACTGAAAGTTGAAAAAGGATTCCTCAATCAATAAAAGACTATCCTGGTTTTAAGAATCTTTTTCAACAAGATAAACTTTTGTTTCGGAATAACAGATTGTTTGTTCTTCGATTGGAAGTTCTTAAATTGATTCACGGTCATCCTTTGGCAGGGCATACTGTAATTTGTAAGACTTTATAATTGGCGAGACTTTTTTTTTTTTGGTGGCCATCTTTGGTAAAGGAGTGTGTCTCTTCTGTCCGTTCATGCAAGTCCTGTGCACGATCCAAGTCATCTTGAAACAAACCTGTAGGGTTGCTTCATCCTCTGCCTCCGCCTGAGAAACCGTGGAGTTCCATTTCTATGGATTTCATTGTGGAGCTTTCTCCTTCCAGCAACTGTAATACTATTTTTGTTGTGGTGGATCACCTCACTAAATTGGCACATTTTGTTCCATTTCCTCGGATACCATCTGCAGCAGCTACTGCAGAAGTTTTTATTAGGGAAATTGTTAGGTTGTATGGATTACCCAAAGAAATAATTTCTGATTGTGGCACCGAGTTCACTTCAAGATTTTGGACTGAGTTATGCAAAGTCCTGGGTATTTCACGACAATTGGGTGTCTCTTCTTCCATGTGCAGAGTTTTGCTATAATAACTCATTACATTCATCCACCTGTCAAATATTTGATTTGATCCTATTATGTTTCCTGATATTCTCTGCAAGAACGCCTTAAATTCCTAGAGGAGAACATGAAGCGTCTGAAGGAACACATTGTTAAAGCTCAAAATTTTTTTTAAAGTTTTGCAGATCGAAGATGGGGAAAGGATCCTGAATTTAAGATAGGAGACAAGGTCTGGCTGTCTACTACAAATTTAAGTCTTTCTAATCCCTCAAAAAATCTTGCTCCAAGGTTTTTGGGACCATTTGTCGTCAAGAGAGTTATCAATCCAGTCTCTTTTGAATTAAATTTACCTGATTCTCTGAAAGTATATTCTGCGTTTCATGCTGCTTTACTCAAGAAGTTTGCATTCCTCTTCCTCCTGTGGCTATCTCCTGCCAGGATAAGGTGGAATTTGAAGTTGAAATAGAAAGTTGAAAAAATCCTGGACTCCAGAATTCGGGTCAGGAGACTACTGGAGACTACTGTATTTGGTTAAATGGAAATAGTTCCCTAACAAAAAAAAACTCATGGGAACCAGTGGAAAACGTCCATGCACCTAGGCTAATTGCAGCTTTTCATAAGAATCATCTGGATAAGCCCGTTGAAGACACCCTGAGGCCATCCCTTGGAGTGGGGAGGCAATGTAAGGTGCCATTGAACTCAGCAATGTCTTTGGTTGTGCTCAGGTGCAGGGGTGTGCAGACTTCTGTGCATTTTCTGTGCTTTTTGCCTGTTAGTGCGCGTCTGTTTAATCGGCCCTAACATTTGGCTCCAAAATTGTCCCTTTAAATAGCCTGCACTTCGTTATTTCCTGGCTTGAGTTTCTAAACTTGTAAACTAATTCCTGTTTTGACTTGGCTTGCCTATGGATACTTCTGATCTTCAGCCTGCCTACAGACGTCTGCCTGTCCCCAACTTCATCTAACTTCAGCCTGCCTACTGTCTGTCCTCGATTAAGTTGCTATTTCCTCTACAAATCCTTACCTACACTCTAGTGGCCTTGTCTTTTGGACTCTTCGCTTAATAGACTCTGCCAGTCCTGACAGTTGGTCTGTCTTTAGTGATGGCAAGCCATGGGACAAAATACCCTGTTTGAGGCAATAGTACAATTAATACAGCAGGGTGGCCCAGCTTGAGGCATGAAAGCCAGATATGTCCCTCCAAGACATATGTATGGCTTTCTGCATCCCCAAGATATCGACAGCTCCCTCTGCATGATAATTCAGCCCCCCCAACATGTGAAATAAGCTGCAGATGAAAAATCTTGGACAGGTCTGTAAAAGATTCAATTTCTTAGCTGATTTTAAACTGTCAACATTCCCATCAAGCGTCAGCTGGGAGTTATAGTTTAAAACAGCTGGAGGCTGAATGTTGTATAGCTTTGATATAAAATTATAATTTTTTTCCAAAAGCTGCTCCTTCCAACAGCACAGAAAATCAGTGGGGTGTAAAGGACTTTCTTTTTTTCCTGCTGCCTGTTACTGCTCCTCTGTGGGGGCCCATAAAAATGAATCAATTGGCAGTCGCCCCTGCTTGCACCCCCTAAATACAGCACTTGATATTTGGAGCTTAGAAACCCCCACCAAAAACAGTACCTGGTGGCAGCAAGGTGTAAATATCAGCAGTAAAAGTGCAGCATTCCATCAGATCTGTGTAACAAAGAGCTATTTCAGCTTCAGTATATCTCCACTCCCTTTGGAGCCATTCATTCTAAACTTTGAATAAAGCTATAAAGGGAAATGAAACTCAAATCCCAACAAAAATTTTGTCTGCAAATGAAACATTCGCTCTCCAATCCCTCGAATTCTCTCTGTCCCTCCTCTACGCAAGCTCATATATCTTTTCTTCTGTAAAAGAATAGGGATTTCATAGTTTTATCAACTGAAAAAAATCTAATTTCCATTTTAAATTGACACCTGGGATAATTTCTTCTTGGTATTTGATATTAAGTTAAATCCATCTCAGATTTCTTTTTTAATTTACATCAGCATTGGACTTTTTCATCAAATCATTTCTGTTGTACTGGGATATAACAGTATTATATGGAATATAAGATTGCATTTATATTATTATTTCTTGTATACAGTAGATACAATGCTGTGCAAGAAAGAGATTAGGTTATGATGCCCTAGCCCTATTATATGGCTGCTAATATTACTGACTTCAGATAATCATTAGCAATTTAGCATCTGCAGTGTCTCGATTATAGGTGACAAGCACAAGCAGTAGTAGCGCCTGTCTCAATCAATCCACCGTGTAGTCACAGGAGAGAACCTTCTTTCTCACTCTTCTAAACTTACCTGTGCAGTGCTCTGGCAAGATCCTACCACCACAACAAGCCCAAATGAAAACAATAAGACAATAATATAGAAAATGAATAAAAAAAACACAAATAGTCATAAAACATACAAGCAATGTTCATGTATCAAACCAACTGTACCACAGAATGGATTAAAATTGGTTAACAGCCTTATGATATACATATTTTTAATATTCTATATATAACAAACATTATTTGATTCCTTTTTTAAATACTTCAAATTAATTAATAACTGTGTGCAGCTCAGAGAGAAGGCCAAAACCATGGAGAAGCTTCTACAAAGGAGCTGACCCTGGCAGACCTTCTGACAGAAATCAGAGCCGCAAAAGACTCTAGTAACAGCCTGATATGCTCTAAAACTGAAGAAATCAAAGTGGAACTGTCTATTATTAAGCAAGACCTGCAAAAGGTGCGGGAAAGGGTGGCGGCCCTGGAACTAGTTGGACTTTGATCAGTGAAACCATCACATTCCATTTCAGGACCTGAGATCCTGAATACAGTGGTAAGAAAGAGTTGCAGCTTGCTGCAATTCTAATTATGTTGGACCAGTTAGGTCATACATTACATATATATATGTCTTGTCAATAAACACATTTTACTTTTTAGATAAGACCTGAGAGTGTGGACCTTCTTCCCTGGATAGAATTGCTTTTTTATGGACACTGCACCCAGGCATACTTGTTTTTTGTGTGTCGAGAGTGCCGACTCCCCGCCGGTTTTATATATATATATATATATATATATAGGATGCATTGTTGTTGTTTATTACATTTGCCCAAATGCTTTCCTACTATATGGAGCATATGTGGTGTTTATACAAATGGCCTCTAGATGTCACTGTGCACATGAGTTATACTGTACATACACAGTACTGTCTATACTGCTTAAGGTGCTAGAGTTTATATGACTGTTTTATAATGGCAGCATGAGCCTGCTAAGCACTGTTATACTCTACTCATCCTCAGCCACCAAAACACAACAGTAGTGTTTATTGTTTTTCTTTCCATAGTTCTCCTTCACCCTAGGAGAACGTTTCTGGGTACCTAATGTCTTCCTTTCAATAAGATTTCTCCAAGGCATTGCTGTTAAAGGGATGGTTCACATCAGCATTTAGTATATATAGAGTGGCCAATTTTCAAATTGGTCTTCATTATTTATTTATTATATTTTTTAACTATTTGCCTTCTTCTTCTAACTCTGTCTAGCTTTTAACTAGGGTCGCTGACCCAATTTAAAAGCATTTTTTGTAAGGCTTCACATTTCTATTATTGCTACTGTCTACTACTTAAAGTATCTTTCAGGCCCTATTCATATTCCAGTCTGTGCATCGTTATTAGGGTAATTTGGACCCTGTCAGCCTGAAATTGCAAACTGAAGAGCTGCTGAATTAAAAGCTAAATAACTCAAATACCACAAATAGCAAAACATGACTTGATCATATTGCATCAGAATATCACTCTCTACCCCCTACTTAAAGGTGATTAACATTCATACATTTGCAGTACTGTACATTCAAAAATTAACCACTGTACAAGCTGGAGGGGATGTCTGGTAGATGGCCGGTATATATCCCCCTCTTTATGTTTTAAAGAAGCTACTCCTTTAAGCGACACCATGGGTTTAACCAGCCAGAGGTGGGCTGGACATCCAGGGGGTGTTTAAAGGAGGTGATCAGCAGAGAAAAAGTTTTGAGTTTTTTTGAGGAAAAGTTCCTTTCCAAAAGACTTGTGAGTTCACTCCTGGCAGACTAGACACTGCAATTTTTCTGGGCAAATGTTGGGTCTTATTTACTACTGAACTGAAGCTGTTTTGTTTTCATGCCATTGCTTGTCAATGAGATTTATTTTGAACTGAAGAAAATAAACCAACTGTTAATGTGAAGTGGCCTGCGTGTTTGGTGAAAAAACTGTGATCCCCCAAACATTGCAATCTATATACATATTTTTTTCTCAGTTCTTGTAGGTATGCATTGAACCAAATTATACATACTACGTATATGCTGACACACAGGGGAACATGCTGGTAGTCAAAGTACAGCAATATAGGTTGCATGAATGCAATGTATATCACCCTTTGGGATTGACCAAAGATGGTTTAGTTGATTCAATCATGTCCAATCTTATAAACTGAGAGAAATTAGGACGTGTCTAGTTCTCTCAATATTAATAAGATCAAAGTCACTCCAGTAAACAGCACTATTGATGCATTCATCGAGTTGGAATATTTTATTGGAATTAAACACTTTGTGCATTGGGTAAAGTGTGGTCAGTCTCCCTGTATAGATCAAGACACACATGTGACTGATAATTGTGATAATTACCCAATAACTTAGCTTGTTTGATCTTTCCATTTTCACTTGAATGTTGCATGTAATGTTTGCCTACAATGTCTGCTGAAAAGTCCAGCAAGATCAATTACAACAAGTTTAGCAGCATGTTAACAGTGAGGTCCCAGGATTAATATGCTGCCCCCACCATTGGCATGAACTGCTAATGCACAATATGCCCAAACAGGAAGAATTGAGTTATGTTCCTTCTTCTATAAAATGTGAGCATAAATGGTGTCCATTTAAGAACTAAATGGTATACTGTAGGTATGAATCAAAATTGTTAAAATGTATATGTCATTGTACACAAGAGTTACACTGTGCACACACAGTACTTTCTATGCAGAGTTGAACTTGCTGTTGAAGTGTAATGGCTGCATGAATCTGCTAATAAAGCACTGTTGTACTCTACTCATCCTCGACTATCAAAACATAACACTATTGATCTTTTGCCTTTTACGTCTAGATTGTTGGACAGCTTTAGCACAAATTACAGATGGAATAGAAAAAAAGCATTGGTTCATTGATGCCATGGAAGAGGTTCATTACATTCCAAATTTTGCAGGGAAATATACACCTATTCTGAAGACTTTAAGCAGTTTCACATGATAATGAAAAAATAAGTTTAGAATTAATTCTTTGCTCTTTCATTGGATTTATCAAATCAAAACTGTGATGTTCTCCTTGTATTAGAAGAAGTTCACTTTACAGAACATATTGTTTTCAAATAGTATACCTCATCAACACTTTTACATTAATTTATTTTGTTTACCATCTTTCTAAAATTTGTGTTTTAAAGATGACTGGGTCACTGTATACTTAGTCTAAGCCAGGGATCCCCAACCTTTTTTTACTCGTGAGCCACATTCAAATGTAAAAAGAGTTGGGGAGCAACACAAGTATGAAAAAGTTTCTTGGGGTGCCAAATAAGTGCTGTGATTAACTGTTGGTAGCCCCTCTGTGGACTAGCAGCCTACATGAGGCTCTGCTTGCCACTATACTTAGATTTTATGCAATTAAAACTTACTTCCAAACCTGAAATTCAAAAATAAGAACCTGCTTTGAGGACATCGAGAGCAACACCCAAGTGGCTGGAGAGCAACATGTTGGTCACGAGCTACTGGTTGGGGATCACTGGTCTAAGCCATGAAACAATAAAGGCTTTTTAATTCATTACAAGGTGCCGTTCTCTACATGCTTTTGGTGGATTGTAGCCACAGTGGAATGCGCACCAACCTATGTGTTTATTTTGTGTTTAAAAAGGACTGTATTTCTTTTGTACTCTCATGTTCCCTAGTAACTGCTCAGTAATTTTACAATGTATCTAAAAAAATGTTTTTTAAATGCTTTGTGCAAGTGAACTACACCTTTCTTGAGTGTCACATAAGTTGTACTTGAACTTTTCAGTGGAGATCTTCTTCCGGTTCTTCTTCAGTTGTCAGCACTTCAATAATGCATATGGGAAACAATCTCTCAGGTTATTCTTTGCTGCTCTACACTAGAGAAGTTGAGGCATGTTGAGGCATGGGTGTGTGATCATGTGTGCTACCAGTTAATCAATTTTCCTTTTCAGATGAACTAGCACATGTATTTGGCAAACATATCAGCAGGATCTAACATCTTCAAATCTATAGGAATATAGTTTTTTTTAGGAATTAAACACGTTTCTATCAAGCACAGAACTCCCAAACCAAAAATAATATTTGACCCAATGTTCCAGAAAAAAAGTACTGAGAGGAAGGTCAGGTTCACATAAAACAGAAATTGACAGATTATATTTGAGACTTGCTAGTGACCAACAGTATATGAGTATCTTGTTAATATTAATTTAAGCAAGGGCATGAACCAGCCCCTTTGCACAACCTTCAACAACAACAAGACTTACTGAACTTCTGATAAGAGACATTTGTGGAGCACTGTCAACTCCTGAAGCATAAACATTTATTGGAATACATTTGCAAAAGCTTTGATGCTAGCTTCTAAGCGGACATGTAATGGGCAGAAATTTCAATTAAATAGCTGCTGCTCCTCACACCAAATGACAATGAATTGAGGAGAAAATTGAGGAATGTAGTTTCAGGAGACCAGTAATACTATACCAAAACAGGTCATTAGTTATAAGCAAGTCTGTTCCAAAAATTCTTGGAAAGTATTGGTCAACTGGTGTTTTTTGCTGCAAAAAATTGCCATTGTATTGTAAAAATATTCACCTAAATTCAGAATTTGTTTAACCTGGTTTACCTGATTGTAGTTGATTTTTGTAAAGACCCAAACACACTTATTACAACATAGATACATTTTTTTAATTGTGTAACACACTAGCCTGTATTCTGTGTATTGTTCTATTTGTACATGACATCTACATGAATTCGATGGACTGTCACCAGACTTGTACAATTTAGCCTCACATAAATCAAAATCCAATAGATTCACACCTTTGGTACCTCTTTGTCAGACAGCACACGGCACACCAATGGGACAAAGCCATGAACTGAAAGTCTGGGGTTGCATATGGTTGGTGTATGACCAGACACTTACTTCAGGAGTATACAAAGGGTATACCAGTTAGAACTAAATAGTCTTCATCATTTTTGTTGCTCTCTAGAGGCACAAGATGACTATGGAGGGCATCCCTATTTTTAAGAAATTAATGAATATATCAACATTTAGAACAGAACAGGTCCATAGAAGGGGCATTAGTGGTTCCACTTTTAACCTATACATGCTGTTGTGCTGGGTACTGATATAGAGCAGCAGAATTCGGAACTTATTTTAATCATCCCTGGAGCCTGTGACTTTTATAGGCGATTGCTGTCTGTCATGGCAATTCTAAATGACTATTACAGAAATAGCTGAGCAAATTCCAGATGCAATACAAGTTAGGATTAAAAGACTTACATCCTCATTTCTGCCATTTCCGCTTTAATGTGGCTTAAATCCCCGATGTGCGTCTTAGCTTTGGGTTCCAAGAAGCAGCTAAGTGTGGTTTCAGTGCGAATACTAGGAGTGTATCACTTCACCACAAAGATAATGTCAACTAAACACAAAATTGATCTGAAATGGTTTTCAGGTATTTGTAAACTGGGGACCACAGTCTGATTAACCTCCGTCAACCAGCAATATATTTTCCTTAAACAGCCACTAATGGGAATCAATTTTATGGTTTGTATTGCAGGTCTCTACCCATAAGGCACTGCTGTGTTAATGAAGCACTTAACTCTTTTGGATCTAGAGGGGTTAAATTTAGCTACAGTGGATGTAAAATTTATTGTAGTACAAGCTCATGTTGCCTTATTTTCTTTTAAAACTTCCCTTCCATTATGAAGAAATGAATCAATTTAATCCATGGAGCATTTTCCTGCCAAAAGGCTAATTAAAATTTTATGAGAAAAGGAACCACAGTTTTTTTTTTTAAATGTATTTATTTATTTATTTTTTTCTTTATCTGTGGAGTTTCTCTAATGGGTTGATGTGTGTGTATATATAGAAGCCGGCATGTGGTGTAAACAAGTAAAAATACAGCCTGAATTCAGCTAACCCATCACAAGCAGAACTATTTCTGCAACCCAATATCTAGTAATAGTGAGATAATAGGCTTCACGTTTGCTTGTGGTTATGCCGTTTTAGGTTTTATTTGTTTGTGGAAACAATTTGTTTCTTGATTGCAGCTTCAACACGTGTAAATCAGACGGAGTATTATTGTCTGATCTATACACAGTTAGGCTTGGAGTTTTTAGATAATCTCTTATATTCAACAATCCATCTAGGTTCAAAGGCCTTTTTTAAAACTGGAGGAGGTTGAGGGTGATTTGTGTATGTTTTTAGAGGTAGCTATTGTTCATGCCACTGATAACACAATCCCTGGTTAGGTAGGGGGACCTAACCTAAGGACAAATCTGTGGTTCAAAGCATACATATAACTTAGTTTAGTAAGAGTGAAAATAGTTTGGGGTGGGGGGCTACAACCAACTGATTCCCGAAAATTGTGCTCTCTCCACCTATATGTTAAGAGAATAGTTTTATGGTACCTCTGTGCATATGCCTTTACAACTTACCAAATATCTTGATCTACAGTATCATAAATCAAATAAGACACAATCAGATCTTTCATTAGTCTTAAGATGGCCATACACAGTTCAACATGGGATTTTAGTTCAGAAATTACTATGGTTTTAGGACCAACTTTTTTGTGTCTAGAAAATCAACCTTTTAGCCTAAAGCAATTTTCTAAGTAAACATGGACCTGAAGTGGGGCTGCAGAGATCAGAGCCCAGTGCTGTAAAAAAGATTGTTCATAATGGAACCAATTTGAAGAGGAGCATTGGGAAGTAAATAATCTTTCCACTCTACCCAACTAAGCTCCCGCTTTCTTATTTCTATTTAATTACAGTCAATTCCTCATTTTCCTTAAATCATATAATCATATCCTCCATTCAGTATCTCTTTGCTTCTTTCAATTTTGCCTTTAGCTTTATGTCTTTCTACTCAGTACTATAACCCTACAAGTGATCATAAGCCTTGCAATGAACTCTAATTGGCAATCAGTTAATTGGGGTCACCCTTGTCCTCTTTCAGCAGATAATATACTGACAGTGAATACTTTTTGATCTTAGCTAAAAGCAGGATACCTGTCTTAATGAAATAAAGCAAAGAACAAAGATGATCACAAAGCATGTACTCTATCAGATAAATAGCATTATCCTTTCGAGTTAATTATGTGTGCTCTTCTGTTGTTTGTAAATCCTGGGTTTGGAATGATTTCCCCATTTTTCAATTAAAAATAAATGTCGCTTTGCCATAAGATAAAACTTCATAAAGTGTTCAATTATTGTTTTATATGTATTCCATTTTTTAATAAGGGACATGTATAAAAACAAATCTGAAATCTATGCACACACACACAAACTAACAGGGGCACACAATCTAGGTTCATAGGAGCACTTGTAATAATTAATTTAGAAATAGCTACAAATATCTGCTTGACAACTAACAGTAGGCACCACTGCCTCAAGTCTCACTTGATTCAATTAAAGATCCTTAAGAACATAGTAACATCGTAATTATGCTGAAAAATTGCAAACAACAATAGAGTTCAATCTTTTGGTCTTAAAGAAACCTAACTGCTAGTTGATCCAGACCAAGGTAAAAATAAACATCTGAAGCCTCTCCAATTTGCCTCATGGTGGGAGGGAAATTCCTTTGTGATTTCAAGATGGAAATTGGACCAGTTCATGTATCAACTTTGTGCTAAAACTTAACTGCAATTCAGTAATCCTGTATTTCCATCCCCTTCTTGAAGCTATCTAATGTATCATCATCATCATCATTTATTCTTTATATAGTGCCGACAAGATACGCAGTACTTTACCTTAGTGTCACGAACGGCACCCAATACCAGAACAGTTGCTAAGCACCTTGGTCTCAGCTCGGCTTCACCAGTTAAGTGACTGCCTTTGGCCTCGGGAGGAGCCCTCAGCTTACTCAGATGCCACCTGGACTTATCGAGAGGTGCAAAGCTAAGAGTTCTGGCTAGCACAGGGGCACGATCGTCTCACCAATGATTCTGGGTTGAAGAATACCGCCAAGTGGAACAGACGGGCCGGACCAGCACAAGCGGAATAGAATAGTCAGACAGGCCGAAATCAGGATTAGCAAATGAAGAATAATCAGCGGACAGGCAAAAGGTCAGGATTGGAGATATCAGAGTAAACGGACAAGCAAAAGGTCAGGATTGGAGAATAACAGGATAGTCAGGCAAAGCAAGGGTCAAACACCAGTAGATCAGTCAAGAATCAGTTAGGAATCACACCCGGGAACTAACAAATAGAACCTAACAACGGGCAATCGTCTGTACACTAAGATCCCTTTAAATACTATTTGAAATTGGCACCATTGCGTGTGACATCATCACCCCAGGACATAAACCCAGAAGTGCACCGGCGTGCACGCCATAGGAAGACCGGCGCTGGGGGAGAATGGATGCACGCGGTGAGCGTCCCCGCTAGAGGCATGGCGGGCGCTCCCGCGTGCATGGAGGTAAGCCACTAGACCACCAGGGAGACTGTTCATTACACTTAGTTATAACAAACAGGAAATAAATAGTGGATAACAATCAAGGGTTTACAGACTACAATAGGATTAGTGGGCCCTACAAATTTAAGTTTACAAATAAAAGGTTAAGGTTAGGATATTAGATTTATGATACAGCAGTGATTGATTGATTAATTAAGGTTGAATAAGCATATTTAAACAGGTACGTCTTTAAGGAGCATTTGAAAGTTTGGAAAGAAGGAGAAAGTCTGACACAGAGGCAGAGAGTTCAAGAGAAAAGCAGAAGCCCGAGAGAAGTCTTGAAGACTAGAATGGGCAGAAGTGATGAGAGGAGAAGCGAGGCGTAGGTCAGAAGCAGGGCGAAGGTTGCATGTAGGAGTGTATTAGGAGATCAGAGATGAAATATAGGCAGGGGCTCCATTGTTAAGGGCCTTGAATGTGAGGGTTAGTAATCTGAGTTTGATTCTAGAGGAGATTGAAAGCCAGTGAAGGGACATGCATATGGGAGCAGCTGATGTTGAGCGGTGAGATAGATGAATAAGTCTAGCGGCAGCATTTAGAACAGATTGGAGTTGTGAAAGGTGACTGCAAGGTGTAGGTTGCAGTAATCCAGTTGGAGATGATAAGAGACTGAATAAGTGTTTTGGTTGATTCTGAAGTGAGATATGGTTGCATGCAGGAAATGTTGTGAAATTGAATATGTCGATATTTTGAAAGTGTTTGGATGTGTGGTAAAAAAGACAGATGCGAGTCTAGTATAACTCCTAGGCAGGGTGCCTGTGTGGCAGGAATAAAAGGTAATGTAATTTCTGTGAGTGACATCTGAGGAAAGGGGGAAGATCTTGGAGGCAATATAATGAGTTCTGTTTTTGAAAGGTTCAGTTTCAGGTGGCACTGTGACATCCAGGAGGAGACAGCAGAGAGACAATCTGTAACCTGGGAAATGACAGGAGGAGAGAGGTCAGGAGTAGAGTTGGGTGTCATCAGCATAGAGGTGATACTGAAGTCCAAACATCCAAAAGTCCAAACACCTGGATAAGTTTTCCTAGCCAAGTAGTATAGAAGCGAGAACAGCAGAGAGAACAGAGCCTTGGGGAACACTGACAGAGAGAGGGAATGTAGTAGAAAGTAGAGTTAGAGAAGACAACTTTAAAGGAATGGTCAGACAGATAATGAAACAATGAAAAAGCAGTGCTATGAATGCCAGCTGAGTATAGAATGTCATGGAGGAGTGGGTGGTCAACTGTGTCATAGGCTGCAGAGAGATCTAGAAGGATGAGTATGGAATAGTGACTTTTAGGCTTTGCCAGTAGAAGATCATTGTTTAATTTGGAGAGTGCAGTTTCAGTTGAGTATGTTGGGCTGAAGCCAGATTGCAAGGGGTTGAGAAGTTGTGAATAAGATGCTGGATCAGGCATTTGTAAACAAGCATTTCCAGTAATTTGGATGTGAATGGAAGAAGGGAAACCATACGATAGTTAGTGGGAGAGCTGGGATCAAGGGAAGGTTTTTTGAGGATAGGCCTGATTAGTGCTTGTTTGTTTAAGGATGGAAAAGTATCAGCCAGTACAACAGATTCAAAGAGAGAACTCCACAACTTCACAGCTCTCATTGTAAGACACATTTTGAATATTATGATGAAACATCCTGAATGGATCTTCTTGAGTCTGCTGAAGGCAGCTACTGGGGAATAAAGCATCAAAACAGTTTCAGCGTAGTTAAGTGCAAATTCCAATGTGAACATATATCCATTAGTACAAATAAGCTCTTGTAACATGTCAAGAGTCAGCTCAAGAAACATAATAAACAAATAATAAGAAAAACCTAAGGAAAGGAATAGAATAAAAGGAGAGATAGAAAAAGAAGAATAAGAGTCAGAAAGGTCACTTGGTCACTCGCCCGTTTGGCCACATAATTCCAGCAATATAGGCATCAGCAAAAAAAAAGAAACATACAATATAACAGTCTAGTAAATTCTGGTAAGCTCCTAGTCCATTATATGCTATTTCCATTAGTTTTGTTCCAGGTAGAGTATCCAAGGAGACCAAGTACCTATAAAGGCATCTTGTTTCATATGGTAATAACTAAGTAACTCCTCCATCCTCATAGTATTACCCATTTCCCCGATCCATTCAGCAATAGTTGGGGGAGCTACAGATCTCCAGTGGCGAGGGATTACAGATCTAGCTGCTCCTAAGCAAAAACCAATTAGCGATCTTTTATACTTCGCAACAGAACCTGGTAGTATTGAAAACAAACCTATAGCCGGAGTTGGCTGCCAGTCCACTCCAGATATTTTACCTGTCCACATATATTTTTACATAGTTATTAATTCCCTCAAGCACCTCTTCTCCATTGTAAACAAAATTCCTTAACTGGCTAACCATTCTTAATAAATGTTATTTTTCCATACCCTTCCAGCTTAGTTGCCTTTCTTTGAACTCTCTGCTTCGATAATATCAAATTAGAGTACTGGAACTAAAACTGCACTTCGTATTCTTCGTTTTTAAGTTTGCACAGTCTATCTTAGAGACCTGCACGGTTCTGTTTTTTTAAAAACACTCTTTCCCCAAGCCTGCCCTGGACCTGCTTACATGCCTTTGCAACTCCATGGATTTTCGTCCATGTTTTCTGCACTGACCGGATGTGACATCACAATGATTGTTTTTACCCTTTAGGACACTTGGACACTTTAGGATTTTTAGCTGTTTCATCTGCATTGTCCACCTGTAGCCCCCACTGCAGAGGATCAGGTACCCGCGGGGCACCCACACACTGGCCAAATGAAGAACAATTTGCCTAAGTTCCAGTTATATTGCAAGCATTTCAACCCAATGCAGGACACTAGCCTATCAATGTAACCATTTTTACACTGAACAGTTCCTTTAAAAACTCACCCATTTAATAGATCACAATAATGGCACCAGAACTCCACTGTCATAGAACACAGTGAGAGAGAGCAACATCCATTTTAATAAAAAGCAGCTTTGCATCTGTGTGTTTTCACAGCAAGTTTTTCCTCAAGGCAGAGCATTTTGCTTTGTTATTTTATACAACATACAGTATGCAAAAACATTCATTCTTCTGAAACAGGAATAAACTGGTCCATTGGCATATAAAAGAAAGTTGCTCTTGAATAGTTCCTCATCCATCATCCTCAGCTTTCTGACCTGTGCTGCTTCCTTCTCCCAACTTCCTACACACAGAGTTCAGTTCCTTTATCAATGATAACTTATCAGTTGCAACATTTGCACAGGCCTTTCAGTCTATGTGAACAGAGCTCATTATTCTCCACATTTGCTCTGTCTCATTGTCTATTCTTGGAGAGACATACTTTTCCTGTTGAGTTTTCCTGTTGGCACCCATACACTATACACTGTACCCGTACATCCACATCGAATTTGGAATAACAGTATTCCTACCAATTTAATTGGATGTTAATAACACTAAAAAAATATGTTCTGACAGATTCTGTGATTGGTTCATAAATTTGTCTTCCAGGATCTTGCTATACCCATGGGGATCATTTAAATTAATTTAGATCAATGAATTTAGGCTGATTTTATAGGAGTTTTCTTTTGCATTTGCATTGCACATAACAGCTGTAAGGGGGGGGGCAATAACTTTTTACTAATAAAATTTACATTTCGGAATTGCTGACTCTTTCATCACTCATTTAATCCATGATGGGTTCTATAAGAACATTCAAAATACCCTTATTGAAGTAGGAGTAATAATCATAGAACCCTTCACTCAGTTTCCTAATGGTGAATATACAAATTAACTTTTTTTCTCACACCAGAGAAATTAACTTAAGTGACTGCCTTTCATGTCTACTAAAAGAATAACACTTTTTGCTCAAGGAGACCATAAAAGCAGCAGGCAATGTATTCTGAGATATTTATCCCTGTGTTTATTTTATTGGGGATTTGTAAATGTCACTTGCATGTATAATGAGATTAAATGTGCACATTAGAATACTGTTTAATGGTTCTAGAAATAAATGTATTGCCAATTAAATATGTAATTATATACTTAACATGTTTGCAAACATTCTGCCAAGGCTCGGAATTTTTTGCTGACAGTCTTCCATCCAAACAATATGAATGATATCTTGATAATGGTATTGCTTAATACATAGGAACATGCATTACAGGTGACTTAAAGCAATTATTATAGCTTTATACAGCTTTATATAACAAAATATAATTTCATACCAAAATAAGTTTAGTTAAAATAAATATTTATTGGTATATTTAAGCAGTCATAGTTCATGAAAATTCAACCACTGAGATTCAATAATGTTTTTACACAATTTTTCAGCTCTACCAAAGCCCCCTCTCATATTAATAAATACAAGTAAGTATTCCCACAAATTAATATAATCTGATTTAAAAAATAACTTACATTGTACAGTTTTTACTAAAAAAGTACTACACAGATTGCTAATTTAATATCGACATTAACAATCTTGTAGTGAGGGGCGAATCGGCAGCATTTTGCATCGCTGAATTTTTTTCTTGTTTTGGATGCCGGTGGTCATTGTCCGCTTCCACGCGCGTGTCCAAAACGAGATGCTGGCAAATTTTTGCCTGCATTTCGCGAATTTATTATTCGGCCATCACTACAATCTTGCATTAAAAAATTCAACTGACGATAACTTTGAAGAATTATCGCCCAAAATTTCCCGAAGCACACGTAAGGAATTATTGGAACTTGGATTTCTTAAGGTAAGCGTTTTTTGGTAATTTGGATCTTCATACCTAAAGTCTAATAAAAAAAAACATTAAGGCATTGTTGATCAAAGGTTGAATTTTACAGTTATATGAGCTTTTTTTAGACCCCGAAAGAACTTGAATGAACTCACAACTCGAATGGGAAAAACTCTAATCAGTGAGTTTGGGGTTAACAACACCAAACACTTGAATTGATTGAATTTTCCTCAGCAATAACTGGAATTGCTTGAACTGATCGATTTTTAACCCACCAAAAAATATTGAATATCATGAAGGCTGTTCACATCTTCAAATGGTTCAAGGGACCTCTGCTATGACCTTGACAGGTGTTTTTTCAGATTCAAAATATTTTCAGGGTCATGGTATAATAAATCTCAAAAAATTGTACTAGTTTTTTTAACCCAAAAAAAATATTTTTGACTCAAAAATAACCGAAAACTCAATTTTTTTTACAGAAAACACAACACACACCTTAATAAATCTGCCATTTAAAGTAAACTAAACACTTTAAAAAAAAACCTACCCCTGTAGACCCCGCTTCCTCCCAGCGTAGCTCTTACCCAGGCAAATGCCTCTAACATTTTACTCAACCCTTGCAGCATGTTTCAGGCAACAGAGTTCAAGGAAGCCATCTACTTCTCTTCGGTAATCTTCGTCTATTGAGCGACGTTTCAGCACAGGCGCAGTTGGAGCAATTTCCCGGATCCAGACAACTACACATGCAGCGAAACTCACGGACATTGCCGAAGATTTGGAAGAAGACACAAAGATGAACGAAGAAGAAGCAGATGGCTGCCTTGAAATCCAATACCTAAAGCTGTGAGTAAAAAATTTAGAGACATTTTCCGAGGGCAAAATGTTGGTGGGGAGCGAGTCTACAGGGGTGGGGGGTAGGGTTTTTTTTTTTATTTAAATGAAGGGGTTAGTTCTCCTTTAAACATTAACTAAATCCAATAGGATTTTGTTGCAACCAATACAGATGCATGCTACATAGATTCCATCAACTACAAAGTATTGTTTTATTATTTTAAAGATAAAGGAAATTATACAAAAAAATGTGAGATGGTTTCTGCGATTCCAAAGTTTGGATATTGGGTTTTAAAATATGAGATCACCTAACCATACTTGTAATTTGCATCCACATGCATCCACATTAGTAAATGAAGCATATGAAGGTGCAATGGAAGGGAAGGGGCTCCCCATGTATCCATGCACAGTGTACTTTGGCTGCAACCTACATTCCAGATATGTTTAATAGAATCTCAGTGAATTTCAGTTTACCTGGAATATGACTCATTTTCTTGCTCCTCTACATTATTAGTCTCTTTCTTCGACGCTTGTTTAGGAACTTTGGAAGCCAGGGATAGAGGTTAGCTTTATTTTACTTATGATACTTTTCTGTTTTATTATAAGGAGGTTATGGAAATAGAGCATTATAGTTCTGGGCATTTTAGCAGAGAGAAACTAGAATTAGGGATGCACCGAATCCAGGATTCGGCCTTCTGCCTGGCCGAAATCACAGGACTTTTTCGCACAAAACAAGGAAGTAAAAATGTTTTCCCCTTCCCACCCCTAATTTGCATATGCAAATTAGGGTTCAGATTTGGTTTGGTATTCGGCCGAATCCCTCTGGTATTCGGCCGAATCCCTCTGGTATTCGGCCGAATCCAAAATAGTAGATTTGGTGCATCCCTAACTAGAATTAATAATTGCCTGCCTTTGGACTATGGTATTTCTTCTGCATAAGACATTACAACACATCAACCACAGAATAATGTGTTATATTAGAAATAAGGGGTAGCCTTGGTGATCTTCATATTGAGGTAGTTTTATTATGTGCATTTCCCTTCCCCTTTTATAGCTTTTCCAGAAATGTTCACCGCAGAGTGATATTGCACTTCAGCTTGATGCATAGTCCATCATTACATAGACATCATTAACACTCCAGTCCCTTGTATTCCAGAAAATAACCCCAGATAACAGGGAAACTTATTCCCTGCCTCGTTGTTTAATTGGAAGTCCCTGATCTGACTGTGAAACTAGAATCATAACTCTCAGCTCTTTTTGCACATACATAATTACAGCAGTACATCAGAGAGAACTGAGCAGCTTCTTTTTCGTGATTCATTTTTATTTGCTGTTTTAATGGTAAAGAGAAAGGAAAAAAGCTGAAAATTTAAACATCAACTTATCAGGAATGTTTTGAAGCATTTGTGAGTGGGACACATACTGAAGTTGCAGAATAAGTATTGATAACTGAATTCTTATCCTACAGTCAACAATTACAATTAGTAGTAAATAGGATAAAACATTAAATGAAAACAGAGTTTATGCAGCATCTTCCTGACAAGACAATTACTTCTTAATGCACTTGTGACATGACCTGTTTTGAGCCTTAAAACCCTGAGTTTCTCTGAAGAGCAGAGGTGGGTCTGACCATTAGCAATTTGGATTTTTTTTTAATTCAGGATTTATATAGGGAATATGGTGTTTTTTGCTTTAATGATCTTCAAAATTGGAACTTCAGTATAACAGTGAAATACAATGAAAGGGATATATAATTTTAATTTGAGTTAAAACTTCCAAATAGGATAGGGACTTCTTCCATTGACATATACAACCTAGGCAGGTCTGAGATGCCTGATTTTTGGATTAAGACTTTTTCCATCCTCGGGTTGTAATCATTTTCAAGGTTTTTTTCCACTAAAATTTGGATTTTAATGTAAAAAACACTCAAACATTTTGGCATTCAGACTTTAACAAATAACCTCTATATGTTTACATGATTTTCTAGCAGACTTAAGGTATGAATATCTAAATTATGGAAAGATACATTATCTGGAATACCCCATGTCCTGAGCATTCTGGATAACAGGTCTCACACCTGTATATATAGAGAAACAGATGGCATCAGGCATATCAAAGAGTAAAAGCATGAGCCCAAATGAAACTGTAGGTATCACAATATTGTGGAGGGGGTGAACAGATTATAATTTAGGTACAAAGATCTAGTTACTGTCTTGTATGTAGTTTTTTAATCGTCACATAGGATAATATGTAGAATTGAATAGTAGTGTATGGGTTGCATCTTATCCAGTATACAAGGGAGCATTATATAGTGAATAAAGTACCACCTCTTGTAAAATATAAGATATTATATGTTACCAGGGTGTTCCAAGACCATATAAAAACACGCGGCCTTTGGCCTCATATTTTTATACAGGTCATGGAATTCCAAGGTGATTTCTAATATCTTCATATTTTGCAGCAGGGGGTACTTTATTTATTATAGTACACAGGGCCAGAACTACGGGTAGGCAGAAGAGGCACGTGCCTAAGACACAAACTTTGGGGGTGCTAGGCATGTACCTTGTGTGTCGCCTACCCCTAATCTGCCAGTGGAACTTCACTAGAAGGGCCAAATGAGTTCCTGCTGATGTGCACCTATCTGCACATGCTCATTTGCATGCGGCCAAGTGCACACTCCTTTTGAGCTTAACTACACATGTGCTCATTCCGGCACTCGTTCCGCCACTCGTTCCTGCATTGTTAGGTGCGGCAGTGCAGTAGGGGTGATGCATCTCACCAGGTTGCCTGGGGCGCCTGACTGAAATGGCTCGGCACTGATAGTACACAGATTTCAGTGAGCCGTGTAACAGGAATGACATCACTAAGCTCTAATTATAACCGATGACATCACTAAGCACTGTTTATAAGGATATAATTTACAAGATATTCATGTCTCTTGTGTATTATAACTAGATATAACTGTGTTCTGAAAAGCAAAGAGATGGCATGATTGAAAGGAGTTTTCAAACCGAATTCCGTGATGTCACACAAATAGTGTTTGCATGGGTTGGTGAACCATAAAGAAAACACAAGAAAAAAAATGGGAGGAACTCATAAATGCCTAGATCTCAAGAAATGTGCCCAGGCAATCTATGAGTCCCTCCTTCACAGCCCACTTCTCCTGGGCAATGAAACATCTGTTAGCTGGAGCAGGTCTCTGACTGCTGAGTAAAGTGGACAGGAAATCATTACAGTCAAAACATTTCCAGCAAAGGTCAGTCTAATAGAAAATTACATCAATCACCTTGAAGAAAAAGAAAAAAAGCAGCTTTCCAAACGGATGTGTCACTCAGTGCAGCTGAGTAACGTCAGATGCAGTTTGTACCGTGCTGGAGAAGTTCGGAGGGTACTCGAAATCTCATGAAAAATTAATCCCTCTTACAAAAAGTGATTGGGAAAACGTTTCAAGGAGATATTGGAAAGGGGGAGTTTCTGTTCTATTTAACTTTCAAGGACGTCAGAACAACCTTGTGGGTTAACACCTTTCACTGCCAGAGCAACACACAGAGCAGAACAGCGGGAGAAATAGGAAGTGACAAAGAGAAGCTGTATGTGATATGACTATGGCTTATGGGGAGGTTTACTGTATGTGCAGTAGAAGGAGAACCAGGAGAAATAATTTGCATATGGCATACTCATGATGTATATATATTTATACATATATAGTTGGACATGCGGATGCATGACTATTTTCATTGCCAACACTTTTACAGCCATCCACAAATCTAAATATGCCTATTTAATAATTTATAAAGAATTACTATCTGCCTATGGATGGAGAGAGGATGCACATGGTGTGTCTAAACACAGAATTAAGTAATATTTATCAAATTCCCTGATGTGAAGTCCTAGAGATCAACTGTGCCCTCCTAGTACTCAGGTAAAGAAGACATAGTGCAAGGGATATATGTGCAGGCTATGCAGTGCCCTGGATTTAGCATAAGGTACAGGACTGCAAGTGCCATGTAACCCTGTACTTATTAACTGTCATAGTCTCCATAATGCCTTGTGCCTTGTGTGCTCCGTAACCTGAATAATGTAAAAACTAGGGGTTGTTAAAGATGTTTCCATGGATATCCCCAAGCCCACCCAATAAAGTGCTTTCAAATGTAGACAAGGCTGTATTCATCTGATTAATGGGGTTCTTTTGGCTCAACTCTTTTGGTTCAACCTCTGGGAACCAAGTGTGGGCAAATGTAAAGAGTGAAAAACATGGAGCTTTGAGTCTGTTTGCTTTGCTTTGCTTTCTATGCCTGGTACCTAAATGAACACTTAGCTATTAAGTAGTTGTAAATATAATGACATAGTAAGCAAAAGGAGAGAATGATGCCTAAGAATACTCAGAATATATTGCCAAAACATCTATCAGCATTTATTTCCCTGAAAAAGTGATAGGATTTCATATGTAGGGTATGTAAGAAGGGCAGTAAGGTAGATCTGTTTGTACAAAGTGGTATTGCATGAACCTTTAGGGAGCATGGTAGGCAGCGTATAGTATATAGAGCTCCATAGATTGTGTATGGGTGGTTTCCATTATATTCTGGCCTGACACAATGTTTTTCTCATTTTGATAGTTAATCACCTTGAAGTGACATAGAAACGTTACACAAACACTCTGCCTGAAATCCATTCTGCATCTATAACACAAACACTGCCACATACATATATTGAGCAAATGAATAAATTATGTTTTTTATTCAGCAATATTATGTTACCTTCCTGACAAAAGCTGAACCTGTTTGGATGGAGCACTGAAAGCTTTTTAACCCATTCAGTGCCACACAGACAGAAGAATGAAGACATTTGCTTGCACAGTTTATGAGAAGTAAATTTTTATTTATTTATTCATTTATTTATTGGTTTGTTTGGAACCAACATGATTAATCCTTCTGCCTTCCTAACCAAGAGAGAGGGGACTCTGATACAGTGAAGGGGTAATGACTTTAGTAAATGAGGTAAGCTCCCCTTTTGCAGATATTTATGTATAACTTCTTGTTGAAGATTTTTTTTTTTTAAACCTGATTGGTGGTATCTGGAGGAGGTAGCCAAAACCATTGGTAGCATTTGATAAACTCGAGTTTTTGCCTGTATTTTCTGCTGCTGCCTTCTATAGAACCACAATACAAGACTTATTATGTTATTTTGTTGTACTCTATATGATAATTATGTTTTGGCATTCAATATGAATAACAATAAACGCAGGCTAGAAAAACAACAATTAGGATAAACAGAATTTCCTGGAGCAAGGGTTTTAGAGTCGGTCGGCAACTTATAGAGTGTGTTATCCATAGAGTGAGTAGGAAACATTGAGATCAAAGCTGAAATTTTAATTGGCTAATTCTTTGGGTGCAGATAATTGAGGCTTGGTGTGAGAAGCCTCAGCTATTTACTCAATGAGCCAGTAAAGGTATCAGTTTTACCCACATGACTATCACCACTGTAATATCCATTATCTTGGTTATGTTTGTTCCTGGCTGTAAGGGCATATGGTAGGTCAGAGTTACAGTAATTTGTAGGTTTGGGAAGGGATGTCATAATGAAGAAGCTTTTTGTTGTGTAAATTAAGACAGGAAGAAAACCTCTCCCCAGAACATGTGTAAGAATGAGCTGCTATTGCAGGTCATGGGTTGAGAAAGAAGGGGAAGACTTACAATGATTAGTATTATTTCAAGTTTCAAATGTATTGTAAAATAAAGAAAAACATAATTCCCTATGCAGAATAACTTACTTCTCTCCCAACAGTTCTGGACTCATGAACGTAAAGTTGAAACTATGGTATGGACCCCTATATAGTTCCACTGTCTTACTATTCACACACATACACATATATACATAGATAACATCACTCTCGTGCTCCAACATTTCGGCCTTTATCAAGGATAAGGATCAAATTGGAACAAATTGACTGAGCACCCACCTTTGAATAAACGCGGGAGAGAGTGCAGGTACCAATTGGACATTTATATATATATATCCTTGAGAAAGGCCCCAATGTGGGCCGAAACGTTGGATGAGCATCAATAAACACATTTGATTTCACAATTGAACTTCTGAGTGCGGGTCCTTTTGAAAATATGGATGCATAAATATATTTGACCAACGCACCACCCAGACAAAGAAAGCCCGGTAAGAGTGCGTCTGCTTAAACCTATACAGCTATATATATATATATATATATATATCTTTACTAAAATATAAGTTTAAGCCCCTTTGTCCATTGTCTGCATTGCATTGTCCTCCCTCCAGCTACAACTTCTTTACATAAAATGTACTAAAGGTGTCATATGTTAAGGATAAAATGTTCTTCAGTGCCTTGGATAGCACCCAGGGCAAAATACAATACAGTTTTCATTCCGTGCCAAGGACATATTGCAGGTCTGTTGCAAATCACTTTACGTGCTGCAAAATCCACTGGGTATTTACACTGTGCCTGTGGTTCACACATGAATCTCATTAAAAGAGTCTGCTGCCAGAGGGCATTCTGTCATTTGGAAATAAAATGGTTAATGCAGGCAGGAGAGATGGGTCTCTGTATTGCAGGTGAGGCCAGATTTTCTGAGAACATGAGTTGGCTTGAAGTCTGTAAGGGAGACAACTAAGATTGATGCTATTTCAATCAAAATTTCAGTTTGCTATTGCAGTAAATATGATTATATATTGTTTTAATTAATAACAATATTATATTACAGAATATGTAATAAATAGTTTCCTCGTATTGTCGTACAATGTTCCCCCAATTCTCTCCAGAGGAAATCAGGAGGATGAAAGAAGGAGATACATTGTACATGTTTACGGGTTTTTTTAGTTTATTTTTTCTTGGATGCCTCTTTATTAAAGGTCAAATTTTAGTGGTATTAGAGCTTTTTGAATCCATGATTAACCTCTATTTCTCTACAATTACTGGCTAAAAAAAAGTCCAATAGGATCAGTGCAGCTCCCATTGACTTCTATGGGACCTCAACCTACTAGGAGAAGTTTTGTATTAGATCCATTATCCAGAAACCCATTATCCAGAAAGATCTGAATTATGGAAAGGCCATCTCCCACAGACTCCATTATAATCAAATAATCCAAATTTTTTAAAACGATTTACCTTTTTCTCAGTAATAATTAAACAGTACATTGTACTTGCTCAAAACCAATATATAATTAATCCTTATTGGAAGCAAAACAAGCCTATTGGGGTTATTTAATGTTTAAATGATTTTATAGTAGACGCCGGCATCCAAAAATGGACGCACGTGTTTCATGAATCACGGGAATCCGCTGTGAATTCGCCGTAGGCAAATACATTTGCCCATAACTAACCCTGATGCTACAAAAATCCACCATCTCAGACCTGTTGAGGTCCTATATACAGTAAATCAATGGGAAAGGCACATATGTCAATTTAAAGTTTTTATGGTCTGCGCTGGGTTTAGTAAAAAAAATCCGACTTTTTCAGGGGTTTCGGGCAAAAATTAGAAACTTGAAAAATTAGATTAATGCAGGAAAAAAGCCTGAAACATGTGTGCGGTTCCATTTTTGCTCAATTTTCCATGATCTGAATAGATCGATATAAAAATCTATAAAAGAAAATATATTGTGCAATAATACATTATGTAACTCATTTAGGAACACTGGTTATATTTATGTGCTTAACAGGAAGCATCTACAGTATGTGGTAGACTATTTGTGAGTGGTTTCCTGTATAGATTAATCTGATTTTGTATTGGATCTTTTAGAGTCCTTTAAGGCTGTTCCACCTTATTGACCAACCAAGTACAAAAAGCTTCATGTTAACAGTAAGCTGAACATGCCAAAACAAAACTAGCTGCATTCAATTTGGGCAGATAGAGTAATAATGTAATTCAGTTTAACAAAGAATATCAGGCCCATTTGAAAATTCTTGGTGGATTATACAGTACATTGTATTTGTTTTCTACTGTTCTACCTATGGAGTAGAGTAAATTACTTTAGTATAAGCAAAGCAGGAGTGGACCCATACCCTAAATATAAGGGCATATGTTACCAGTGCTACCATATTACCCTTTATTGCTTGGGATCAAGCTCCTATCCCAAAGCTTTAACATGATAAAAAATATCTTTAAAAAAAATACTGTATTCAAAAACACAAGCCTGACTTGTATTTAGCTTGTGTAATTTAGAAATACACCAGTAATTTTTGTATATTTGGACCTTACTGCTAGGATTCCGTAGAGTTTCATAGCTGCTTAAGGAAACCAGTTGGTTTTATAGTTGTTGCAGCATTTCCATCCTTATATACAGTGCTGCTAGATATATCGGTGCTCTAAAAATACATGGTAATTATAATATACACCATATCCTCATGAGCATGTTATCCCCAACTTTCATTTGGCTTGAATCTTCCATATAGCTAAACATTTTCAAGAGAACAGAAAACAAACAATGCTCTCATCCCAGGTTAAAAGCACTTCTATGGAATAGTAATGAGACTCATTTGTTTACTTAATAGGAGTTAGAAAAAGTAACATAGTCGCTGCAAACAAACACCACAGATTTTCTCAACAAAATGTAAGAAAAATATTTCTCAGATCTTCAATTTCCCTCACAAATGGCAATGTGTATAATTTCAGCCTTAGTATAACATTACACATTAAGCACTGGGTCAGAGAGTTTCAAATAAAGAGCATATAAAGAGCAAATAAAGGTGGATGACCATAACGTTCCTTAAATTAATCTGAACAATTGTGGAATCAGTTAGCTCTACAAATACACAGGGATCCTGGAAACCAGGGCTTGAAGCTTACACTGTACAGTGCTTGTGTCTGGCAGTGAAAATCCTCCTTTCAAAGAAAACACTTTTACATAAGTCAACAACTATCTTCAAAAGAAATGAAGTGGTAATTCATATATTTGCTTCAGGGTCCAGTAGAATTCTAGAATAGGAAAAGACAAATTTACCTTTGTGGAGCTCCTTTTTTGGCATAAGAAATAAGAAAATCACAATCATCTGAGATACGTGTAACAGAGCAATGCTGTATAACACATATTAAATGATCCCTGCTGTAAACAGTGTCAGTGGCAGTGATATTATTCTGAGTCTTTTGGAGCCCATTTAGGTTTCTCTACCATATAGCCAAGCCAGATAAGCTATGTAATACAGTTAACAGTAAGCTGAGTTGGCCATATACTTCAGTAGAAGAGAAGAGGAGTTAATATTAGTCCAAGCAAGCGTGGATCCAAACCCCACATGTAAACCCTTTTTTGGTCTTTAACTTGAAACAAAGCAGACATCTGTTATCCACTAGGTCCATTCATCAGCTGACTGGCAGACAGTTACTGTTTTATATAGCATTTACATTTCCAAATGACCATGAAGCCACTGGAACATTTTCAATAACATATGATAGAAAGTTGCTTATGATTATATTTCTTTTACCATGCATTTTTGGCACATGTAACAGAAACAGCATTAGCATGTAATTTGCTGAATAAAAGTTTGTAGTGGCTATTGAAGCAAGACACTGGGGCAGTGTATAGGCATCAATTCACTAGCAAAAGAGACCGTTGCTAGCATTCATTCACACTTTATCGCCAGGCGACTTTTCGCTCAGGTGGAAGGTTGTTACTCTGCAAATTCAGTTCGGATTTTACTGAACATTACCTATTTCTCCATATTTGACTTTGTCAATTTAGACCAGGCAAAGTGCTAAAAAGAAGCTAGATCTGCCTCAATGAAAATGATGTGATAAGTGTGATGAAAATGCATTAAAGTTCAAAAAACGCTGGTGACTTTTCCTTTTTTTAAGTGGGATTTGCCTGCAAAAGTCCTAAGTTGAACTTTTTTTGGGTAACTGGTTTTCTCCAGACATTTCATAACATATGGGACATTAATTTTACAATGTGTAGAGCATTATATCAACTCTCTTGTCTTTATTAAGGTTCCCTGCACATTTGTAAGAAAAAGTGGTAACAACCACTTAATACAACCTTAAATTACCCACCCTATGCAAATTGACCTAAGCGCAAGATGACTAGCAAATTTTCGCTAGGCACAAACAAACACAAGCACATCTTCGCTATGAAATGCTCGCACTGCCGTAGTAACTCTAGCAAAAAAGTCCTAAGCGTTTGATGCTCAGGTAGCAACTTCGCATATTAGTGAATTAGTGTAGTGGTAGTGATGTGTGCAAAGTGGTTGCTGGTGGCAATTCACCCTTTAGTGAGCCTGTCCCACTGTGGGACATGTCCTCGGTGGTGGAAGCTACAGGGGTTCCCCATAATCAATAAGTGTACGTGTGCACAATTCATCACAATTCATCACAAAAGGCAGGATGGATCTAATGGTGCTCAGTGCAAATATGTGATAGTACAAGGAGCATGTTTGACCACAATTAACTTTAATGTAAATTGTCAACACAAACAAAAGCTTGTGTTCATGTTAGCATATTTGCTCTTGTGGTCACACGTCATGTGGCCTTCCTTCATGTAGATTATAGGAAACTACCCATCTTATATGTACAGGTATGTGACATATTACAAAAATAGCTACAATGTGGCAGTCATTCCACAAACAATAGTTCCTTTTTTTATATTCATTATGGGTTTTCATAGCAGTCTCAAGACATGGCGCCTCACATCATGATATTATCTCATATCAAGAAAACCCCATGTACCAAGCAATAACTGTAACTTGTAAATCATCCCACTCATTTTCTAATGACAATTTAATACAATCTGTAGATGTGCAGTGGTTCTTTCCGTGTAATTCCAGTTCTATTCATAACCCAGCTCAAGATGTATTTCAGAAGCCACAAAGCAAGGAAAGGCCAGACCACTGAGCAATCATTCATCATTTCAATTAATTGAATGAATCTGGTATGTGGGTAGGCAAAGGGAGCAGGCAGGATGAAGCTGAAGCACTGCACTGATTGGCAATATTAGATCTTGCAGGAAACACAACGAGAAATTGGATATCATGGATTTTAAAACTCAGCAGAACCTCCCTGCAAATTATAGAAATGAGCTATGGAGGAATTACTCAGTGAGTAATTGTTTTGGCGTTTCTATGGGTTCTGTAAAGCGCAGAGCCCTTCTCAGGGCTTTGAAATGTATAGCTGCATTTCAAACTGTAATGTGTATGCAAATATTTAATATAACAAGAAATAAACACTCCACCATGTGTAATATTAAATATAATTAAATGCAATGCATGGATCAAGAGAACAAGGTGCACTGTTTGCTGACATAAGGGACCTCTGTAAATGACATCTGCCTTCATCAGGTTAAATCAAGTATAAAATAAAGAGCTCCCCTTGTGTGTTGCATGTATATGAGCTGTTGTGCACCTTGAATCCCATACACCCATAGACCGTGTAAGTGTAAGTTTACCAATATGTTCTCCTCTGGAATGTGGTGTATTGTCACTGGGTGTCATGGGTAGGCCGTATAGGCGCCCAGGGGAAGTAGTGGACCAAGGAGGAAGCTTAGGGGTTAAAGGGTCCAATAACATAGCACCGGCAAGGAACAGGCAGGAGTCAGACAGGTCCAGGCAAAAAGGTGTATTAACAGGAACAAAATTATACAAAGTCCAGGCAATGGTCAAACAATACAAGAAACAGGATCAAATAACAAACCCAGGATCAAGGCAATATGGTCCTATAATTGGGCGCCATAATGGCGTCCAATGGCACTTTAAATATTCAAATTTGGCGCCATAACGGGCGCCGTGACGTCATCGCGTCAGGCGCAACGTGATGACGTCACTACCCGGCGCCGCTATCCACGTGGCGACTATGGCGCCATTGTGGATAGGACGCCGGACAGAGAGGACGCGCCACCCGGAGCTAAGGTAAGCCTCCGGGCAACGCGATCCTGACACTGGGGAAATTATGCTTGAATATAATTGTGTCCTGCTAATGCAGAAATCCACTATAGTCACAGAAATGCATAGTCTAAAATATCATTGAGAGAAGGAAATCTAATTTATTCATTGCACTCAAGAGCCTTTAGGTCCAGATCATCTTATGACAGCAGAGAACAAGTGATTCAATAGGAACATAAATACTAAATATAATTTTTGATAATATTGTAGCAACTGTACTTCGCCAGTGTTTTTGTAACGTAGCCCCACAAGCCTTAGAAATATGTTTAGTTACCATCAATCCAACTCAATGTTACCAATGAAAGTAAACTTTTACCAACTGCCCACAATAAAAATACCAATCCACCCAAAAATTATTTTTGAACATAAGAACATTTATATTCTAATAAAAAAATTGCCAATGGTTTTAAAGTTATTTGTAATGGTTTTAGAGCTAAATAGTTCTGTCTGGTGGTTTCCTTCTACCAGTAAATCAAGAAATGCTAATCAACAGAATGAGCAGAAATCAATGTTTTTGATAATTCCACAGACTATTTGTTAATTTGTTCTGTCTCTGTTCCTACCATTATTCCTTAATCTGCTGGTACTGCAATGATGACCTTAAATATGATCTGGTAGCTCAACAATGTTTCACTGTTCACCAGTTTTTTTATCGCATCATTGTTCTACTGAACTATGATGGGATTTTCTCCTGTAATATGCAACATCCATACATTCTAAATGCTCAGTGATAATACATAACATTCTATTATAGAGCAAGTTGAGAACATCATTAAAAATCTGGGCTACTTCTAATGCAAGTTGCTGGCCTACACTAGCTTCTAACTGGACTTTTTAAAGGTTTTGTTACATTTGCATGTCACATGATCTGGTAAGCATATTATAGCAACTGCAAATTCTCTTAACCCTCTTTGGTCAGAACTCTATAATCTGTTTGCTAGAAGAATTCTCCCTGCCCTGTAATCTACTACCACATAACATTTCTAGCTGATCTGTTTGCCCTGTAGAATTCTCAACGATATGTGATCCATCACCACAGCAACATTCTAATTGCTCTATGATCTTTTTGCCCAGTAGAATTTTCACTGCTCTGCAATGTCATTCTAGCAGCATTCTAACTACTCTGAAATGTGTTAGCACAGCTGAATTCTCAGAGCTCAACCCAGCAGTATTTTAACTGATCTGTATTCTGTTAACTCAGTCAACTCTCTCTGGCTCAGTAATCTGTGAAGCCGGAGACAAAGTTTGTCTTTCAGTAGTATAACGTTCCAAGCACATGGCCAAAGCTTCACTGTAGTGGCTCAAGACCAATAACATGAAAGACCTTAAATAACAAAGCCCCTGCCAAAGGAGCAACAGAAGCACTTGCCACAACATACTCCAAACTAAAAAAAATGGAATGTTTTTGAAGATATTTCTGTGGATATTCTTTTATCTACCTTAAAGGGTTTACTTCAAAATCATCAGACAAAAGCAGAATATTAAAAATAATGAGTCAATGGCACAAATAGCAAATGAGGGTTCTAAACATTTATAAAAGTATAGCTTTTATATAGGCTTATTGCTGTTTCCTAACACAAAACTCATTTTGTCATTCAAGAATTTACATTCTCTCCTGTTCAATAAAATTTGTGCAATTTAAGCCAGAACAGTTTTGTAAGTGT
>CM044437.1:105235155-105251074 GCA_024363595.1 Xenopus borealis
AGCACTATGAACTGATGCGTTTTGAAAAAAACATGTTTTCCCATGACAGGATCCCTTTAAAAAATACTACAGGCACAAATAAAATATAAAGCATAGTACCAGTCCATAGTATTTGAACATCCATTCCACATTCCTAACAAGGTGACTATGCAGGACAAGCTCCTATACAACCTTTTTGCTAAATTTCATCAATTGTAGTTGGATACATGTATATGTTTTTGCTACAATATATTTGCTTTTTTATGCAAGTCTGGCTTTCTTCAAAGTACAGGTATGGGACCTGTTATCCAGAATTCTCAGGTCCTGGGGTTTTCAGATAAAGGAACATTCCATCATTTGGATATTTACACCTTAAATTTAGAATTAAATCATGACATATTAAATATCCCAACAGGATGGTTCTGCTTACAATAAGGTTACAAATCTTGGTTTGGATAAAGTACAAGGTATTATTTTATTATTACAGAGGAAACTATTTTGAAAATTTGGATTATTTGGATAAAATAGAGTCTATGGAAGACAGCCTTTCCATAATTCTAAGCTTTCTGTATAACAAGTTTCTGGATGAAGGATCCCATACCTGTGTACAACCAGGATATTCACATAAAATGGACAGCTGGATAACCTTAGATTGTAAAACCTACTTGTACAAGGACTGATGTAAATTATGTATAATCTCTGTAATGTGATGTGTTGATAAAACATATATAATAAAGCAATTATAATATAGATAATTAATTGAATTATTAAAGTATTAACCTCCAGCTTTAGACTGATTGATCTCCTGGTTTGACCCTTGCCTGTTGACTCAGCTTGTACCTGATTTGACTACGCTTTCTTTCTACACCTTGTAACGTGACCTTCTGCCCAAAAGACTTTGCTTTACTGTCATTCCCCTTTGCTCATCCAGAACCCTTTGCTTTGTACCTCTCTTATTAAGACCTGGCGGCATCCAATTAGCCAAGGGCTCCTCCCAAGGTGAAAGGCGGCTGTTAGAGGCAGAAGCAAGAGCCGAGAACAGGGTGCTTAGCATTGGTTCTGGTTTAAGGGTGCCGACCGTGACAGTATGTAGTTGAATCAAAATTCACCCTTCACTCCATATTCTACAAAGCCACAACAATGTCCTTCCCCTGCAATATATATGGGTAATATAGGAGCCTGTGTGTGAGTGGCCCCAGATATCCATATTTAAACTGATGCCCCCCCTCTTTTCCTTTCCATCCTTCTGTCCACCTTCATTTTCTGCAAACCCTCACAAACCCATTCACTAATTTTCTCTTCCCTCCTCGTATCTTATGCTCCATTCCCTTCCAACCCATCCTCTACTCTTCCTGGTCTCTGATCCTGTGCACTTCATTCCCCTTGTCTTCCCTGTGTCTGTTTCCATCTATTGTATCAATCATCACCTGTCACACATGTCCCACCTTAGCATTTCTGTCTGTGATCTCACACTGTATAGTAAACTACAAGAGAGCTGAGAGGTACTGTAGACAAGGGGCTGCATTTAGGCCATGGAATGGGTAGAGAAAACAGCAGCTTGTATGGGTGTGGTAGTTAGTGGAGAAGACACTGGGTGGTGTGGCAGTCAGTGGGCAGGAAGAGGAGAAGTAAGAGTGGACAAGTGGTGAAAAAGTCGGGGAGTCAACAAGTGGAGCTATAGTAAGACATACTCTGAATGTATGCCTCGTTAAGGTTCAAATGTTTATATGGATATAGTTTACAGTATGGTCCCATTACCAAACTATAGATCATATAGCAGATCAGACAGAAATCAAGAACAGTAGCAAAAATTAATTTAAGTAGAATTTTTAGCTCTATAGTCTTTTGAAAACTCACAGCAACATTTTTCTGGGAGCTGTCATCTCTACAGTTCCTTTGAACTGGGATCACTGCCAAGGAATACATTCTAGGGTTTAAGCAGGGTTAAACAAGAGAATGAAATGTCCACACTTACAGGTAACAGTTGAGAAATGAGTGAACAGATGGTGAGCAATTGCTCTCTGAATTTTATTACACAATTATCTAAATAGTCACAGTGAATTATTTCAAATAAAATACTGTAAACTTCCCGCATCTTATAAAAGAGCAGCCATCGTCACCTCCATATATTAGCTGCATCAAAGATTTTCACATCAAATGCAAACATTTTACTGTAAAATGGCATTTATTCGATTATTGCAATGTATTATTCTTTTTTTTTTCCTCCAGACTAACACGGAATTCATATTTTGTAATTGACTTTAAGAAAACATAAGCGTAATGCCATAAATATGACACACAGACATGAAATCCTGTCACTGCGTAGGTGAAGCTGCCAATGTTAAATGCTTTAATCTTAATAGAGAGAGCTATTTTATCTTGTTAGACATCACTGTACTATACTCTCTCCCAAGCTTCAAATGACAGGCTGTTACACAGGTTGGATTACAAGACAATTGTTTCTTTTAGCCTAGGTGACAATTGCTTGTAAAATACATTATCAAAGCAAAGAGGGACTCTCTATCTTTCTGATTTAGCACAATGAATAATTTCTATCTGATCTCTGAATTTTTATCCTGTAAATTGTTGCTGGAAAAAAATTTATATTTCCTAATGGCAATGAAGTCAATGTAGAAAGTGTCTAGATTTTCTTAAAGGAGACACATGAGGGCAAATTCACTAAGATACGAAAATTCACCAGCCTTGGATTCACTAGCGTTCGCCACACTACGCAAATTCACTGAAGTACAAATTTACTCTCAGGTCAGCGAGCGGTAGCGTAGTTGCACTAGTGTTACTTCGCTAAGCAGAGCGCAGTTATGCTAGGGAAGCCTAATTTGCATATGGCGGGATTTTCAACGTATAATAGAAGTATATGTTACAGCCACTACATTCTACTACACAAGCCCAGGAAACCTTTAAAGGAAAACTATATCCCCCGAACAATGTAGGTCTCTATAAACAGATATTGCCTAAAACAACTCATATGTAAAACCCTGCTTCATGTAAATAAACCATTTTCATAATAATATACTTTTTTAGTAGCATGTTCCATTGGGTAATCATAAATAGAAAATTGCCATTTTAAAAAATAAGGACAGCCTCCTGGGATCCTAGGATCCAACAGTGCACACAAACATACCAAACAAACTATAAAGTTAGGTCACATGAACCAATTAACAGACAGAGTTGTGTCTTTTGCTTCAACACTTCTTCCCTTTACAGTTAGAGTTGAAATATTTCTGGTCAGGTGATCTCTGAGGCAGCACACAGACCATCATGAAATGGTGGTTCAAGGCAAGAGATGTAAAAGGGCAATATTTACTCAAATATATATATACCAGGTAGGTAAGATTCTTTAATATGTCACTTAATTTGATATAAACTATCTGTTGCTCAAAAATTCATTTTTGGGGTATAGTTTTCCTTTAATAAATTCAATAAAGTTGTCCTATTGCCCTACATGTGCCCCCTATATACAGTAGTTGTGTTGCCATATGTTAGGAAATGTAGGGGGGGAAGGAGGGTAACCCCCCACAAAAAAAATTGATCTTTTTCAGACTATCACCCTCCAAACACGACTTAGAAAAATTTTGACATTTTATTTTTTCAACCTCCTATCTATTGTATTGAACTTCGCCTGGTCTGACCAGGCAAAGTAAACATAAGTACTAACGTTCAGGAAAATGTTCATCTTAGAGAATTTGCGAATTTACGATCCTTCGTCAGTGCGCAACTTCGTCTGGCGTAAGGGTGTGAAGTTGCGCAAGTCTATCTGCTTTGCTAGTGTAAATTCGCCAGAGCCGGTGTTAGTGAATTTCCGAGGTTACAAATTGACGTCATGCTGGCAAATTAGCACTAGCGTTAGATGCTTCGCGCGTTAGTGAATTTGCCCCATGGAGAGTTATTTACTAAATTCCAAATTTATCTTATTATTTAAATAAATTTAAAAAAATGACTAAACTTCCATACACGATTTTACCTTATTTATTATTAAAAAAAAGTTTAAATATTGAAGGAGTGTGCTCTAAAAATTTGTGTTTTAGGTTAATGTATTAAAAATGTCTGCAAAAACCTTGCAGTTCCACCCATGTGTTCCACATCCTACTGCTAGGAAGGAGCTAGCCTGACCTGATAGGGAACTGAAGTCTGTCTTTGCTTGTGTGAGTATAGGGCTATAATTGGCTCTCCACCTCCCACTGTGCTTCAAGCTGAACTATTAGGACACACCCACCCCTCATTTGCAACACAGACAGGGAATAGCATATCTATAGGGAACTCCAATAAAGTGAGCATTTTTGAAGATAGTGTTAATTTTTAGCTGACCATAAAATTAGAACCATATGTTATGCATTATTGCCTACAAGATAGGATGGTTTTTTAGTCAAGCTAAATGTCTCCTTTAAAACCATATTGTCATCATTTAATTGTTAGGGTGCTTCCTGCAAACATTACAATCTGTATAAAGTAGGGCTGTCCAACTGGAGACCCTTGGAGAACTGAGGCATTTATATCCCCTGCCCACCTGTGGGCTCCATAGACTGCCACATACAGTTTGGCCTTATAGTTTTAATATAAAGGGCTTTCTAACATGTAGTATGGCAGCTTACTGGCCATTCTACATTGAATCAGTTGTATAATGCTGCTATAGTACATAATGTATGTTACCAAACTGTGGAGCATGTCCTCCATAGAAGATGAAGGGGTGGGGTAATTACAGTTATTTGCTTTCTAAATACTCCAGAGACTACTGCAGGATGTCTCTTACAGCATGTTGCCACAATAGAATTTTAACATTACCATAATTTAGTGGATGCTTATTTATTGACTAAATCCAGTATATGTGAACATATTGAACCTTGAACATTTGTCACACAAGAAGGATCACATTAGTCTACTGCTGATTTATTGACCACATGCATGGTAAGGGAACACACCACACTTTACACATTTGACACAAAAGCAATATCATTGCTTTGATGTACTACTACATATGTTATATGGTAACAGTCAGTCTACCACCTATGTCTTTTATTGATATAAATACTTATTTAGGATCTACTGTTAAAATCTAATATGCATATTGGATCTGATGTTATGATAAGATCTAAGCATACTGATTAAATCACAGAATGTTGTTGAACATTATAGGACCAGAAGGCAAATGCTCTTTTTTACATATAAATTATTAGTACTGTGTTTTTATGTTGTATATCTGAAATCATACCGTGTACTAAGGAGGACCTGACCACACGAAACACAAATGGTTGCCTAAACCTCTGCCTTAGGTGATCCAGGAATAGAATGGTTCTTCTCACTGCAGGAATAGATATATAGTGAAGGCTCAAATCAGGGACTATGCTGTAATTCCTTTCCTGCTTGAGGCATGAACTGACTTTATGAACAATGTTTAGTCTTTGAGCCATAGCTATATATCTTTTGGATTGGTGTGGATATGGATTAGTCATATATCATCATCATCTGATTTTTAAGCTCTATAGTCTGCTATCTATATTAGAGATATTTTGGTATTGATCATTACTTTTTCCCCATGTAGAGACATCAGTCATGTGGATTTATCTGACATTTTAAAATCTAGGTTAACCCATGTGGGATTAAAGTGTGTTCAAGATCATTATTAGGAGGCAAGTGAGCTTTATATGAACAAAATTCCTGGTGTGTGACTAATACTATACAGTTAATTTATTATATTGCAAGGAAAATTACGTGCTTCTAGTTTTGCTCATGTAATTAATAGAGTTAATTACCAACCAATGTGTTCTAGGGGTGTTTTTTTTTCATTGACTGGCTTAAAATATAGGGTTTACAGAGAAAAGTTCTCTAAATTCTAGAGTTCTGACCAAACTTTGCTAGGCAACCTTTAGATGGCCATTTACAGGCAGATTTAACTGCTGATCTTTCTGTCCGAGTCAGTAGCACATCTGCCTATGTATGTGGCACTTTGATGGGTCTACCCAACTAATATCTGGCCAAAAATCTGGCAAAAAATATAGTTGAGATGATGACTGCATTGGCTTTTTGATGTGGTCCTCACCCCAATGACCTGTAGCCTCATCATTGTGATTAAATTGTGTCAGGGTTGGCTTATCAGGAAGAGATAAGCTTGTTTTGGCCACATCTTTAAGAGTGCAGATCTTTCAATACATAGCCAGTTTTACAGCATACCAGTTTTAAAGATACATCAAAGTATGGTAGTAAAATTAAGTCTCCAATAATAACATTGACAGTACATAACAATTCTTCCACCAGACATAAGCTGCTAGACAGCAGCCATGTAGTTTAGAAAGCGCTAACTAAATATTTTCTTCTATGCTTCCTCCATACCTATCTTTTATTGAAACATTCCTTGATTTTGAATTTCTAGCTCTCTATCTATATTATTCATCCACATATCTTATTACACAGTTACTTATTGTGGGAGCAAGTAGTCTTATTTAGACTGCATCATATAGTGTCCTTGTGCAGTTATACATGCTAATATTAGTTTGCTATACTAATGTATGCAGAGCAGGATGTTCTTGTTCAAAGGATGAATTGATGTACGTTTCTGTCAAAAAGTACAACACTATGGTTTATAAAACTACAACTTTGGTGGGAAAAAAAGAGTGCAGAATGTATACTGCAACACACTGTTCCAAATTCCAAATATGAAAATATTCCAGTTAAAACCTTTACAGAATGATCAATCCACAAATGTGCCATTTCATAGGGAGAACCAATTTTATACAAAATATTTCCCTTATAAGCAGCCACTTCACATTGTAGTTAAATGGGAGTCTTGCACCATGCTCTATCACTCACTTAATAGCAATGCAGAGCACCACAGGACACAGACACAATTCCCATTCAGCAGATGACAATGGCATTGGAAATATGATATCTGCTGTGCTCCCTGAGAGGATTATGATGGATTTATAAATTGCCGTTTTCCTTAAAAAAAATGATTGCAGAATGACAATAACATGGTTAAACAAAAGAAAGAAACAGAAATAAAGGTTGATGGTGATATTTATTGATCTGCAAAATTAAACAACTAAAATGTACACTTTTTCAGGTCTGTTCTGAACCAATATTTCATAGTGAACAGAGGCACATTTCTACATTTGTGTAAAATATTTTACACCAAAATAAACAGGGTATTGTAGATGCTGAATACAATTTGTATAATGTTGTTAATGCATCACTCAGAAATAACTCATTGCAAAAACCTGATTAGTATGTGTACAACGGTGTGTATTTTATAATTCCAGTCTAATATCTAAAGTGATGTCAATATTTAACACTAATCTAGACCTGGCATAACCCATTGAAGTCAAGTTGACAAATTTAAGCAGTGTAGTCATTAAAAGAAGTGTAAAATGTTGCTTAAAGGAAGGCAATTTTTTTTACGCCAGCACCTCTTTGTAAACCAGACTTTTACACTCAGCTAAATGTGCATAAAATCATTACACAGCTTTATAAATACACATGATTTTATTTACCACCTAATTCATATTCTAATTTTAACACAGATGTGTCTTTCCTTAAAATACATTTCCCACCTGTCGGTTTTCTATACAAATCACCTTTTTTAATATATGAGTGGTGAGTTTGAACTAATAGTGACGTTGATCAGTGTATGTCATTTATATCTAAAATGAGTATTGTTTCAAAGCTTACCAGCTGCATAGTATTGAGAAAAACATAAATAAAATCATAGTTTTGCCTTTTGAAGAACATTCAACATTTGTCATAGGAACTTGTACCAATACTACTAAATATGGTGATTCTATACCAGGCACTGGAAAACTCAAATACTGTTTGTGAGATGCTGAGTGTTGAAGCTTAACATCACATGGAGGGCAGAAGGTTACCCACCTGTGGGTTTCCAACCTTATTTAACTTGAGAGTCACATCAAATGTAAAATGAGTTGAGGAGGCACACAAGCATGACAATTTTTTCCTGAGGCTTTACAATTGCTCTAACTGGTAATTTGACAGCCTATAATTAAAGGCTACATAAAAAGCTGTAAAATAAAAGTCCTTTTAAAATTAAACATAAAACACTTTTTTTTATTAAAACATCCATACCAACTTATTTAAAACTCTCAGCTGTCATTCATATATTGACTGCTCCTCCCCTATAACTTAGTCATAGAGACGGGGCAGGCAATTACTTTCACTTCCATTCTGCACTTCCTTAGATGTCACTGCACTCCCCACATTCCCCTTCCCTCTTCACCCTCTAATTGTGTAGCCAGTACATCAGTATGGGAATCAGGGTCCACCATTCTGGCACATACAAGACTTTGTCATGATCTAAACCTTGCCTTAATAACCGTGCCCACAAAATAGCTGCTGCCTGCTTGATGCAGTTGTGATTTCCAAGACTAAAAGAAACAAGATTTAAATAATTTATACCGTATAGTGTAAGTGAAGTGTATTTTGTTGACTAACATCATAAAATAGGATTTGGAATTCTTCCTTAGGGTGACAAGTCTCCTTTAAGTGCCCAAGGACACAAAATATGTAAGGCTTTTTTGCTGATGCAATTTCAAAAAATAAATAAATATTTTTAAGCAGTAGCTCTTTGACGTTATTCAATTTCCAAATTCAATTGTGCATTTTTCTTCTTTTTTTGGTTAAAAAAACCAAAGGCCCATAAGGACAGTCTTCAGAAGGTGTTTTGGCAGTATCTTTAATTTTTACACCTTCAAACTTGTCTATAATGTCAAGAATAAAAAAAATGAACAAATAAGCCCAGTGGAAGCATAATTATTTGGGGTGGAAATAATGTGTTGCTGGCAAGCCAGTAGATGGGACTCAACACTGGGGTGTTATGCTTTATTATCCAGCCTCATATGCAAAAGGACAATAGCAAGACAATGATATCTTTATTAAACGTATTATTATTATTGGTCACTTGTTCATTCACCTTAACAATACTGTAGCATACATTTGTAACTATATAATTGGTACAAACAAATAATTGGTACTTAACTACATGAACAACAGCAAGTTCTCTTTTTGACCTATACTCCTCGGCTTTGCATCCTCTTCTTCTGAGCAGATAATAATGTAGCATACATTGGAAAAGCAAAGTGTATCAACAGATAATGATTATTTGTGCTTCAGAAATAGCAGTACAGAATAGTGGCCCATGCCATTTTACTAGGCAACCAACTGCTGTAGCAGTTTAACAGTTTAGCCTCTGGCTATTTTCATTTTCTGTTTAAAATGGAGTACCAATATTTTTCATCTGTGAAACCTATCTAAAAACAGAATAACAACTTGCAGGTGTATCAGTCACAAAAACAGTAAAAATATTGAACGTGTCAAACCAAAAGCAAGAAGAGAAACAGAGCCTGAAAGTCAAAACTCATTGAAAGGTATCAACAAATACTAAATAAGAGCAGAATTGGTAATATGTAGAATGGTGTAGGTGAAAAATATATGATGGTATAACCCTGTGTTTAAGTGCAGACCAACCAATTTTCTTGACAGCAATATTAAATAATAAAGTCTGATAAGCCTTACACACAGTTTATCATTCATCTGAAGCTATAGATTGAAATGAAACCTGTGATATGGGTCTATGTTTAGCTAATTTACAGGGATTACAGGAGTTTGATGTTCTGCTGAACTGAATCCAGTGCAGCATACAACTGTTTGCAAAAAGCACAATTTTGATGATCCTTCTCCAAACAAATTAGAGGCCAGATATAGTATTCAGCTTTTCCCAGATTCAGACACACAGATATAATTTGTGTACACTAACATGCAGATAGCTGCTCAATAAACTCTGTCCCTCTTTTTTCTACAGTGCAATTCACTTTCTAAACTTCTACCTTTTATATAAACTTCAGCTGTCCCTAAAAATAATGAGCTTTCTATTTTTTCCTCCAGAAACAAAATTTGCATTTGGAGGAGTGAAATTCCCTCCACCCAGCACTAAATCATTTCAATAATGCAAGCTAGAAAAACAACTAATTCAGTCATTATATCGGGTACACAGAAATGTCCTCTTCTCTCTGACTGTATATGAAAGGAAAGTTTGACAAGCTGGATTCTAATTTAACATTCAGCACATTCCAGAATTAGGCCTTTTCAGAAAGGAGGGCTTGTAACTCAAAGTAATGCAATGCATTATGAACCCTAGAGAAGAAAAAGGTTATTATAATTCTTTCTTTATATATCTTTACACAGATTTGCCCCAGTAGGGCTTACAGTTTAAGGTTCCTATCACATTCACAAAACAGACTAAAATCAGTTTGATAAGGGGTTTGTATGTAAGGCATGTATGTATGGAGTGACCCCAGAACTGCAAGGAAACAATGCTTTCTGCCGAGCCACCATGCCCAATATTACGCTGACACATACCCAAATCACACTAGTCCCTGTCCCAGTGCAAAGAGATGGTCCCACCTCCAGGTTAAATTTCTGAATGTAACAGATTGCCTATCCTTAGCAGGTTTTCAATTTGATCTTCATTTTTTTACTTTCTGACTCTTTACAGCTTTTAAGTGGGGTCACTTTCATTAGGGGTAATTTAAAGGTGTAGTTCACCTTAAAAAAAAAAGGACAGATTAAAATTGGTCATTTACAGAAGGCATTGTGGAAAGTGTGAAAAAAGTAGCATTTGGTCATCCTTTAGCATTCTTTAGCATGTAGGAGTCTGCCATCTGTTCTTGCCTTATTGCCACAGGTCCTTGTGCTCTCTTTAGGAGGCATTGCTCCTCCCAACCCCTATCCATCTCCTAACTTGCCCTAGGACAGGAGTTAAGGACACTGCTGAGCTACTCATGGTATACCCCTTGTACTAGGTGCAGAAGGCACAATAACGAATGCTATAATGAAAGCTAACATCTGACATCTGTCTTTATGAACTGGACTCAGATTGGGACAAAATGCCATGATGTGTTTAGCATTTTCCTTGCAAGTGATTTAACAACAAACATTTGCTGTACAATAAATGAACCATTATGTTAATTATAACAGTTTGCCAAAGACCTTGCTTGTTAATCATATACAGGAACTACAGGAGCTGGACTGGCACACACACACACACAACTACTGTAAAACTGAGGAAAGACATTTCCATAATAGGATTTTAAATTTTTAACCTTGACAAGTTTTCTCCCAATGTGCTAGAAGTACGTTATCTATTTGTAAAACTCCTCTTACTTTGTCATGATAATGAACATCTAATGACCTACATTCCTTTAGGTAGGTTTGTACTGGGATGCTGACCATCTAATTATCACATTTATTAAAGTGTTTACTTCATCGGTGAAAACTCATCTGCTGGAAATATCCTGGGCAATATGGTAATAAATATTCTTTAAATTAATATTTTATAAACATACTTATTCATCTGAGCCATAAAGCGGGATGATATCAAGCACAGGCATAACCTTTTACAAAAATTGTTTACATTCCCTCAGCACAAACATGTTATTTGGAACCACACAACACTAAAGCCACTGACAAAGAAAATGTTATAAAACTACTAACATATAGCATATGCCACTTTGCATATTGTAAGAAATTATAATCTTGCACAGCATCTGCCAAGCCTCCAATTACTCAACTGTGTTCCAGCGTGCTACAGGGAGTCATTAACATGTAAAGCCAAGTGAGCACAATAATGAATTAATTCTAGAGTGGCTGGTAGACAGACAGAAAGAATTCTTGATTAAATCTCCTTATAGCCCTTGAATCTTTAAGGACACATGGAGATCCTTTATTGAACTTTAAGATCACTAGACTGCTTGGTTTTGAAGAAACTGTTTGTGGCAGTTTAATTCTTTTAGGTCTGACTAATGAATTGTTTTGTAAATATTTCAAGCTCAAAACTATAGTTATGACCTTAATATCTCACAAAAAATATTGATATAAGACAACTATTTTCCCATTATTAAAAATGTGTATATTGATCATTTAATTACATTCAATACACTTTACTCTGGTCAGGGAGCTCTGGTCAGGGGGCTATTGTCAGGGGAACTTGCATAATCCTAGCAAAAGACTGAATAACATCAGTTACCGACTCACCATTAACATGTATCTCACTTTTTGGCTTATTTAATCAAATAATGATGCACCTTTTTTCCCATGACAGTATCCCTTTAACATAAAACAATGTTCTACAACACTCCAGGTTAGCTATTTTTATATCTTCTACTTAGTCAATAGCAAAGTGTCTCTTTTGCCCGTGTTTGAGTTGCGCTGTACCTAGCACCTCGGCAGAACTGAGTGAGTCTGCATTGAAGAGTGGGGCTGGGGAGCTTCCGTGCTGGTATTGAGATCTGTCATCCCGCCTGCGTCTCCAGCCTGATTCTCCCATGTGCTTCTCTAATGGCACCTGTCCCTTTGTGCCAGAGGTCTCAGTTCCGCCAAGGTGCTAGTTACAGCACAACTCAACCGCGGGCAAAAGGGGGGTGTTCATGTTGGAAATGGAGCCTTTGGGGATTTATACACAAAAGATAGCACATAACGATATTTTAAGATGCAAGTAGTGTTGATCAATCAAATGATAGGGCAGCACCTTCAGATTTCACAGCGCCAACCCCTGGAATGGAAACAGGGGAGGTGATGTGTAAATAGGCAGGAGTGCTGAGGGAAATCCGAAAGGGCAGGCGGCAAGGAACAACGTCAGAGGCAAAGATCAAACCGGAATAACAGCAGCAGTATCAAATGTATTAATGTCCGCAGAAGCTAATAAGATCATTTAGCAAGGAGGCACAAACGCTGGCATCCATAAATAGTCACTGCGCATGTGCAAAGACCGGGGCGTGCCCCAACGCACACGGGAATATACATACATCACGATGCACGCACCTCGGGCAGCAAGACGCGCGCGTACGCAGGGAGCATTGCCGAGCGGAGCGCACCTCCCGACGCCTGCGCGGCACAGATCCATGTGGATCCAGGTAAGTAACATGACAGATATACATAGTGGCAAAGAGTGCAGCATTGGCCATCATATCTGGCATAGAAAATACACTTTACATGTATCGCTGTTACTGCCAATTCTGTGAGGATTATTTTCAGAAGAGCAGCGACCCAGTCACACTCCATCCTCTTCTCTCTTCAATGCAGAATCCAGCCAGGGAGGAGAAATTGAACACCGCAGCATGGATGGTCGCCTTTTCTCTAGAGGAGGGGAAGTGGAGTTTCAGTAAGTTATTTCTTAATAAAGGCTTTGTTATTTAAAAGTTTAATTTGTCTTGGTGTTTATTTTTCATTGTAAACTAACAAATATTTAAAAAAAAAAAAATTATGTAACTGGTCCTTTAACTTGAAGGCGAACCACCCCTTTAATTTCACTAATGATGCCAGGCAAAAGCTTTATAGGAATTAAAGGAGAAATAAACCATAAAAATGTATATGGCTAGAAAATCCATATACTGAACTTCTGACACCAGCATAAAGGTACAGTTTGTCTGTGGTAGTAATGATCCAGTTGTGCACAGTTTTGGATTTTATTAGAAGTATGAGTGACATTCATCTGCTTAGTGTGCTTTGAGTAGCTGTTGAGAAGCTACACAATCATATAAGTTATGCTACAGGGCTGATTGCTAAACTCTCATGCTAATTGCATCAGACCTGTTGTATACTAATAATCTGAATCATTTACTAATAAAACTTATATTGTAAGATTTGTATACAGTATATTTTGAGTGGATCTCTAAGCTCAGTTAAGTGACAGCAGCACAGTAGTGATCGGCGAATCTCCCGAGATTCGCTTCCCCGAAATTCGCGAATCGGCGAAAAATTCGCGAAACGAGTCGCGGGACGCTTTTGACGCGCGTCGCGTCAAATCGCGTCGCGTCAAAAACGACGCGACCGCGTCGCGTCAAAAACGACGCGACCGCGTCGCGTCAAAAAAAGTCGCGCGACTCGTTTTTTCGGCGAATTTTCGCCAAGCGAAATTTCGCTGGTGATTCGCGAATTTATTCGCCAGCGGCGAATCGCGGGAATTCGCCGCAAATTCGGCCCTGGCGAATAATTTCGCCCATCACTACAGCACAGAGCATGTGCTGGGGCATCTTCAAAACACAGATCTTTACTGCTAAAAGGGCTGTGGTTGCCTCGGGTTAGTACAGCAATTCTGCACTCTGTAAGTACAACATTTCTGCACTACTTCTTTAGCTAAGATTTAGGGGCACATTTACTAAGAGTCAAAGTGATTATTCTAATAAAATTCAAATCTAAAAAAATGTATTCGCCTGGGGCGAATTTGTGGCGAATTCCCGCTATTCCCTGCAGGCAAATAAATTCACCAAATGCCAGTAAAATTATGCCTGGTGAAAATTCGCCGGTGTCTGTTTTTGGATACCGGTGTCTCGTTTTGTAGGTGGGCGTCTGTCCATTTTTGGACACCGTCCAAAAAAATGGATGCTGGCATCCAAAAATGGACACCAGCATCCAAAACGAGATGGGGAGGTCTTTCGTGAGTTTTTTGCCGTTTCTAGAGAAATTTGCAAAACATTTGGCAAAGCAAAACACCCCAGATTCGCCCATCTTTAAATTCAACACTTGGCCACCTTAAAGCTGCAAAATTGCCATTTTTGCCTATGGTGGACCTCCTAGAACCTGTCCTGAAATTTTTTCTAAGTCCTTGGAATTCAAATGATTTTGTTCAAAATAATTCGATTCGAACAATGCGATTGAACGATTTTTATTAGATTGAAAACGGACCTATTAGATTGAAATAGGTCCATTTTCGATTAAAAAAAAAACCTTTTTGATTAGTAAATCTGCCCCTTAGTTAAGATTAATATTTAGATTTAGTAAGTGCTCAATTTTTTTTTTAATTCTCATGTAATTTGTTTATGACCAGCACATTAGTAAAGACATTGATGTCTATAAGGAGGAAACTAAGCCATGCCTAGAAATTAGTGGATTAGAAGTAATGTTTTTATTACTGTAGGTGTCAATAATAATTGATAACAATTATGGCAGTCCACCAATTAATCTGTAGTATTCACAGTATGCCAAGCAAGGCTCCAAGTATTACTTCTTGTTCTTGTGTGCCAATAAATCATGGCAGTGGTTCTTGGACAGGTAAGCAATATTTACTAATCACAACTAAATGGGAGAGTTTACAATTTATTTAATGAGATGCATTGTACTGCCTTTTTGGAAACAAAGAGGTTAATTCTCATTTTTTTTCCATTTCTTCACAGTCTGCAATAAAATCCTTCACAAGCCATTAATATTTCAATTTGTAAAGGCTTAGGATCAATACAACCTCCATTTGTTACTCAGTCAATCAGATATATAAAAGTATTTCTTTTTGTTACAGAGTAGAGTTAAACGCTCGTTTGAACAGATTCTACAAACATGTCAGTGAGTTTCCCCAAAGGATTTCATCTCTTCTCCATTTCAGTAGTGTTTTGCCTAAAGGCTTTGTCCCTCCGAGTTTTTGGCCATTGGCAAGAAAAAAAAAGAATGAGAGAGGAAACATTTTCTCAGTGGGTCCCTGGAAAAATGACATCAATTATCTTATTTATATTCACTTAAATTCGGATAAAATAAATTTATTTTCTTCCATAAAAGGCTCCTCCGTTTATTTGTAATATTCATTTACATGCCAGAACTATTTATAAAACATTACAGTTGTTTAGAAAGTAACATGAGGGCAATAATGGTTCTCAAATCATAGGGTCACACAACATTTTCTTTGCGCAAGGGATATTTCTTACATTTTCTTTGCATCCTGATTACAATGATATTCCTCAGATTACAACACTAAAACATCTCTGCCTGTAAATATATGATTTACTTGCTATTTCTAAATTTAATTTTACCTGTTTAATATTTACAGTAAATACTTGTTGCTTTATATTTGAGGATATTAAGTAGTCTTTATTTGTCATCTGGTTCTCATATTAGAACATACCATTCACTCCATCTGTCCAAACTATTGCTCTAT
>CM044437.1:105252851-105273412 GCA_024363595.1 Xenopus borealis
TGACTAATGTGATAAAATAGGATTTTGAATATTTTTTAGGGGTGACGGGTCCACTTTAAGTCATTGTTCTATGCATTTACAAGGAGTCTGTGAACATTTGCTGAAGTTTCAATATTTTCAACACAACTTTTTATGCCACAATATTTTTTGTTTTATAAATATGCCCCTAAGCCAATAAAAGAGGTGCAGATATAGCTACTGTAGAGGCGTATTGAGGATGTTTAAAGTAATATATCTTTACACAGTGTGTTATCTGCTTTCCTAAAAACGTGTATGGCGGCGGGCCGGGTTTGATTGGGGTTGTGGTATAGTTACTCCTCTTGTCCTTCAAGAGCTGATGAGGGCTCGACCGGAGTGGAAACTTTTGCGAAAGCTGTCTGGGGGAAGCGTTTACGGATGACTGCTGTAATATCAGCAATGAGTCGTCTTTCACCAAGAACTCAGAAAGGGAGCAACAGCAGATCAATGGACACCAGAACAATCTGTCTAACCATAAAAGTCTCAGCAAATCATTAGAACAGGAAATTAAAGCATTTTTAATTGATGAGAAAGAACTTCACTTGTACGCCGATGATCTAACTTGTAATAATAGGAACATCTGCATCATACAGAAAATGTGGATTATAAAAATCCAAATGAATAGAAGGCAAGTGTCATAAATAGGGGCCACATATACCCACCAAATATCCATCTATCTATTTATAGTGCTAATTTACAGCCTAAAGCACTTTCATTAGTAGCAATTGGTGCCCCCAGCTGTTGTTGTTGGCAGGGGAAAGTTTGAAAATTGTAATACTTATGAACAAGTCATCATTCATATGTACTTTTTGTTTTTATTTTCATCTTAATGAACATTTCTGAAACTCCAGTATGACATTCTCAGCTATCAGATCCTGCATGTCTCACCTACAATGGGTCATGGAGTACAGCTCAAGTGTCCCACAAATTTCATTTCTGAGCTATAATTGATCATTTCAAACTGAAGTGTACTCTCCTCGCTGCAATTAGACCATAAACATTGCTAGATTGTGCCTCCAATTGTATCATTATCACAGGCTATATAAATATGAGTGCCAAACAGATGTGCCAAATGTGCATTTCTGTTTGAAAGACATTGGAAATGAATAACCATGTCATGCAAATACACTGTAATATTGGTGTTTAAGGTTACACAGCTCTAATAATAACAGAAAAACAAAACCAACTTAAAGAACCCCAGAAAGTACAGTGTGTTTGGCTGGATGATTACCTGAGTTTGATGCACAATAATGAGGATGTTTTTACATGGATGAACTCACCCACAGTAAAATCTCCAAAAGATTTTATAATCAGTATGTGACAGCAACCTTAGACCACATTCATAAAGCAATGACTTCAACATTAACCTAATAATGTCTGGGGCTGGAAACACACTGAGAGCATTTAAAACAATGTACATAATTCACCAAAGATTCTAATTTAGATTTAGGTTTATGGACCTTGCATCCTGAAATTAAATTATTTTATTATTATTATTATTATTATTAGTATTATTAATAACATGTATTGATAGAGTGCCAACATATTTCGCAGCTCTGTAAAGTCGATGTGTTTATACAGATAAATCACATGAAATACACACATAGAATATATTTATGCAGTTACTGTACATACATCGCAACCAATACAGGTACAACAGGTGAGGAAGGCCCTGTTCAAAAAGGCTTACAATCTAAAGGGAAGGGAATAAGACACAGCAAGATCTGAATTAAGTGGGTAAGAGGTGTAATACTGTATATGGTATAGCATTTGGTAGTTAAGCATAGTGAGGCTAGGCTTCTCTAAATAAGTGCATTTTAAGAGATTTCTTGAAAGCAGAAAGGATGGAAGAAAGTCAGGCAGACCATGGGAGAGAATTCCAGAGGAGGGGTGCAGGCCTTGCAAAGTCTTGAATGTGAGCATGTGAGGAGGTAATGAGAGAAAAGTTGAGTAGCAGGTCAGTAGAAGAATGTAGTAAGCCAGTAAATTAATTGTTCCTGAATCTTGTTCAGGTTATTCTCATGCCATTTTCCTTTTGTCTGCTCCAGTTTCTGGTTTTCTTTTCCTGGATTCATTTCCTGTATTTAAATCCTTATTTTATATACCTAGATCCTGTATTACTATCTTTGTCCCTCGTGTGTGCACATACTTGTCCCCTGTTTCTAGGTTGCCTCAATCCTGTCTTGTCTCCTATTTTGTATCTGATATTTTGGGATATCCATGACTATATCATTTCCCTTACTTTTAACTAAGTTTGTCACCCTTGCCTAATCTAAAGCAAAAGGCGTGCAAATGAGATTAAAAGTCTGTCGGGTTCACTGGAGATATTCTAATGATACTTGCTTGCGTAGCTTCAGGTTGCCATAAATAATAGTTCAGTCCTACACTTTTTTGGCCTTATATTGTCCTCAAATAGAAGCCAACTGTATAAAACAAATAAGAACTATGAGCTAATCTTTATTTTTCCTTTTTTCATCTTTCCTTTCATGACTGCATTTTTATACATCTTTTTCCTAGCTAAATCAAGGTAATCTTTTTTTTAAAAAAACATCAGCAATAGTTATTCTGGGACTGCAGTTAACAAACACAGATTACTTTTAATTTTCATTTTGCACCCAGGAGCTTCTCGCTGAAGCACAATCAATGAGCTGTACACATCTCATTTATCAATTGTTCCCCTGCCTTGACTGGATAATAAACTCCAGTGAATCATTGGTATGTCACCATTTTTTTTATTGATATTTCCCCATTTTTGCAGAGAGTATTGAAGCTACTTGTTTGTTTTGTTATGAAATAATTCAGCAGAATGATTGTTGTTTTAACCTCCTACAAATCTTTTGTATTGAGGAGCAGATGTCTTGTGACTTTTTGGTTTTAAGTTTCTCTTTTATGATCTGCATTCTATTATTTTCCCTTTATATCAAAATCTGGAACCATAGGCAATGTATGCAATTACAATGCATATAGTATACGCAATATGAAAGCTTTCTACATTTTCTAAAGTTTGCAACTATCAAATACAGCAAAGTAGCTTTCAATCGGCAATTTCACACTTTCTTGGATGATGGTGACCTACACTTTACCTTATACTTTAACCTTAAATTAAATTTACATATAATGAATTACAAGTATGGGATCCATTATTCTGGAAACCCATTATCCATAAAGCTCAAAATTATGGCAAATTATGGTATGACTGACAACTAATTAAAATTTTATGAAATGATTCCCTTTTCTCTGTTGTAATAAAACAGTACCTTGTACTTGATCCAAACTAAGATATAATTAATTATTGGAAGCAAAACTAGTCTACTGTGTTCGTTTATCTTCTAGTAGACTTAAGGTATAAAGATCCCAATTGTGGAAAGAGCTGTTATCCAGAAAACCCCAGGTCCTGAGCATTCTGGATAACAAGTCACATACAGGTTATTTGCTTAACCTGATCTTTAAAGAATGTTCACCTCAAAACTAATGTTTAGTATTTTATATAATGACCTTAGCAACTTTTCAACTGCTCTGCATTTTTTATAGTTTATGAATTATTTGCCTTCCTCTTCTGTTTATTTCCAACTATCAAATAGCGGTCACCTAAAAAATATTATTGCTGCTATTTATTAATTATCTTGTCTTTCCCCCTACTGTTCATATTCCATGCTTTCATTGAAGCTACTGCCTGTTTGCTTGTGCAATGCTGACCCTAGTAACCAACTAGCTGCTTGTGCAAAAATGATCTAGACATGTAAAAAGCAACATTCATGATAGCAGGAGTAAATCCCAGGAGTGTCACACTGTGGTGCTTGGATCAGGCATCATCTATTCATACTGTAGAGGCTATTGCTTAATTGCAATTCTAAATCTAATTTGAAATTTATATCTTGGCTTCTTGCTATGTGTTACATTGACATACACAGTTGACTAAGCAGTGGCAAAATGTTCCTGGCAACCTTTTTGATATGTTGGCACTTTTTTCCCCTAAGATCTTCCAACTCAGTCTACATTTGCATAACGAAACATCCAACGTGACACTGGTATATGAAATATGTGTCAGATATTGCTGTGAGGGTTATGTTATCAACGATATGCAGAAACCTCTTCTGTATTCCATTTTGCTTCTATGACTATTTTTTTTAATGTCTTATTTATTTTAATGAATCCCTGTATAAAATTGGCACGGTCCCTATCCTATTTTGCTCTAGCAGATTTATATGTTATTACATTAAATTTCCTTCTTTTGCACCTATTAGAGCCTGTATCAGCATGTTTCTGCAAATACCTGTTATTGCTAATGAAGAGATTTTACTGCAACAGCAGAGAAATACATCAGAAGGTTAAAATGGAACTCATTTGTTAAATGTGGAGGGTTGGGTGTACCAAAGAAAGTCTAGACTAAGCTTTATTCACTGCTGCTGAATAGCTTGAGTACTCTTGATCCCACTTTATACTGTACAAGACTAAGGAAAATTATGTATTCTGTAACAGTGGTGATTAGATTAGAGCTAAAATGGTTTACAAACACCAGCATATTAACTGTTATAAAGAAGTAACATTTTGAATATTTTATAAACAATTAGCCAAGATACTGTGTAAAAAATAAAACAATAATGTATTTCCTTAATTGTGTTTAGTGGAGGAGAATGTTAATTATAGATATAGTTTATATGCTCCCCTTCTCTTTCTTACTCTTCCTATATCCCTCATCACCACATGCTGTAAATGACATTTTGAGGTTAGCCTTTCATTTGTAGGGCTTTTCTCTACCTATACCAGCTTATAACAACCACCACAAAAATGATATCAGACCATGCCCTTCTCTAGTTCATAGAGGAGGATAATACACATCTATAATTAACAGGAGAGCTTTGGGTAGTGATGTAGAGGATTATGGGACAAATGCTAAGCCATGACAATATGACAAATTTATAATTTCAAGCAGAAAATTATTACTGAATTAAGTGAAAAGTAAGGTTGTACGATTAAACCTTATTTTAGATTAATAGATTAGATAAATATTATTGACAATATAGTTGCATCTAAAGGTTAGTGCACTTATGATACATTTAGGGACAAATTTACTATTATTCCCGAAAATATTCGACCATCGAATGCTTATCAAATTGTTTTAGGCTATCATTTTGCTCGATATCTGATTTCTCGATGAATTCGTATGATACCGATCGTTCGATTTCACGAAAAAATTGTGAAATTTCCTTCGAGAGTCCGAAAAATTTATACGATTCGAATGATCGAACGCTACGATCGTATGAATGGTATTCGAGCAGGACTTAGCCTCAGAAGCCTATGGGCAGCTTCCCATAGGCTTCTATTACAATTCGGTAGGTTCAATCTGGTGAAGTAGGCAGTCGAATAACTTTAAAAATTTTATTTCTTCGATCATCGAATGATCGAATTATCGAATACCCAATCATTCGATCTATTCGATATTTGATGATCGAAGAGGCCAAATTTCACTTTACGATTTCACAAAAAATTCATACGATCGTTATTCGATCGAACTTCGATCATTTCACATGAAATTCGTAAATCGGCCCCTTAGTTACAAATGCAAAAGGAGAATTTTCAAGTGTTAATGAAGCTCTATAGAAACAATTACTAGAAGAGGACACAAGGAATAATATAATTTATCAGATTATGGTAACGTTTCATATGGAACAATAGAAAGATGTCCTTCTTACAATAGCTCCAATTGTTACATCTGTATGTTGCCTATTCAGAAGAATTATATTTTCTTCCTAATAACCACAAACTTTACACGAGCTCCCAAAAGGCTCACCCAGGATATGTTATTGATCCTAACTGGTTTTTAATGTACCATGAAGGCTGCTGAGAAGGCAGAACAGCTGGCATTGGGTTACACAATCCATGTTCCCCCCTGCTTTAAAATATTTGAACACAGCTTGCACAATATGTAATGCTTTCACCAAATCCAGACCCTGAGAGCATCTTCTACACATGTTTATTGCAATTAAATTGATATTATCTTCCTTTATTGTTTATCTTTAGCAAAACATGGGATTTTCTCTGCTACAAAACCAGTCTAAGCTTCTCCACTTTCAACTAGTGGAGTTGTAGTAAAATAAATGCTTTAGAGCAGCGTACATTTCAGGACTGGGTGGAGGGGGATAATGACAGATGCCTATTTAGTCTGCAATTAAAATTATATATATATATATTTTTATATATATATATATATATTCCAAAAAAGATCCGCAATAGCGGGACATTTGTGCAACAAAATAAAAGTGTATTCACATTTGCATGTATAGCTGACGTGACATTTCGGTACCCACAGGGACCTTCCTCATGGCAACCATGCTCACATTTGCTCACAGCAGCCACTAACTGGTAATTAGGTCACTTCCTTTTGGTGGGTATTTATGGGGATTTCAAATGTGAGCATGGTTTCCATGAGGGAGGTCCCTGTGTAGACCAAAACGTCACGTCGGCTATGCATGCAAATGTGAATACACTTTGATTTTGTTGCACAGATATCCCGCTGTTGCTGGTCTTTTCTTGAATATTTGAACTATTTATCTTGCACACGGATCAAGTAATATGAGCGGAGTGCTGCCCTTGTGATATATACACAAGTTTCTTATGTACTTTTCTTAAAGTGTATTATGTACTGTATACCATTGGCTTCTAAAAATAATGTTTCGTTTGATTCTCAAATAATGACTAATGTAGCTTACCATCTGATTTTTATGCCAAGAGTCTAAGGAGGGCTTAATGCTTAAGACTGCAGACACAGAGGCCAATTTATTTAAGGTCGAATTTTTGTGATATTAGTGATTTTAGCACTTTTTTGATACCATGATTAAGCTCTATTTCTATAAAATCATGTATGCCATGAAAGTTATTAATATATATGAATATAGAGTTTTCTGGACAATTACTAGCGAAAAAAAAATCCAAAAACCTCTAAAATTCAGAATGTTAAAAAAAGGTTCAGGATCAGCTCAGTTCCCATTGACTCCTATGGAACCTTGACTACTTTTACTGGGAGAAGTTTCGTATTGGAGTTATTGCAGTTCTTACACTTACTGAATCTCACATTTTCAGAGTTTTGAAAAAATGAAAAAGACAATTTTGGGTTTCACCAACATGTTACTTTCACTTTTTAGTAAAAATGGCACCAATAGGCATGAATGCTAAACTTCAAACATAGGCAGTTGTGTTCATGTTATCAAATGTAATTTCCCCAATGTGTGCAAAGTTAACCCCATTAAGAAGAACATATTCTGCCTGACTGCCTAGTATATTTACCCAGATATTGAAAAGGTATTAAACCACACATTTTTTTCTGAAATAACCATAGATGCTGATTGCAATGTTTGAACAGGATACATGCACAGTAACATCAGACGGAGGTGATGTGAAGGACTGTTATTGCAGTTTTTAGCATGTTTATAGACAGTTTGCAAATAAGGTCTAAAATCTCACACATTCTTAATAAAGCTGGACAGTTCATATTTGACATTTGAAACAGAAGAAAGATTAACCAGTGAAGAGCATTTACTATATTGATATATTGACATGAAGACCAAAGATGTGAACGCTGTCATATAATACAGTATATACATATTACACGTCTGCTTCATAATAATGACATCTTTCAAATGCTGTCCTTCGAAGGTGATGCCTCTCTTGCAAAAAATGATCTTGTATTATAAATTAAGCATATAATGTATGTAGGCATACCTGTGCACATGGACAAGGATCATACGTGGTACACAGATATTTTAATGAATTTACCCACTTAACAAATATGTACACATGCTATTTATAGATATTCCATGGCAAAACCTCAGTAATTTATAAACAGATTTTAAGTTTTTTTTTTTAACACACAGAATACAAAGGAAGTATTTTGCTTTTAGAAGACATACAGTTTTCTCCTTTATAATTTCTTTCAACATTATTCTTTATTAATGGCATACGACAACCATGTTATTTGATATGAAGAGAGATTAGGGCTGTGTTTTAGTAAGTAGAGTAAAACAACAACTACCTTTAATAAAGGATATCTTAAGATGCTTTGTGCATAGTAAATTGGTGTGGCGGTTGTTGTTGTTTGCAACCCTACATTAAGATGCAATACAACCCCTGCCATCCACAAGAAAACAAAAATAAAAGGCACCTTCCACTAGCTGTAAAGCTATAAAGATCCAGAGAGGGTCTCCCCAATAGGGATGGCGCGAACGTCGGAAAAAAAGTTCGCGAACATATTCGCGAACTTGCGTCAAAAATGCGAACGGTTCGCGAACGTCGCGAACCCCATAGACTTCAATGGGAAGGCGAACTTTAACAGCTAAAAAAGACATTTCTGGCCAGAAAAATGATTTTAAAGTTGTTTAAAGGGTGCAACGACCTGGACAGTGGTATGCCAGAGGGGGATCAAGGGCAAAAATGTATTATAAATGGTTATTACAGCAGTCAGCACACAGATGAGAATGAGATCAGAAGAGATCAGTGCCCACAGCAGCTACATACAGAGCACTGCAGTAGAAGGTAGATTACTAGCCAGCAAAGCTACCTAACCTAAAATGTCCCTCAAATCCCTGCAGACTTGGCCAGTTCATGTATAAATACCCCTAGCGTTCACAAAAGATGGCCAGTTCATGTATAAATACCTCAGAGTTCACACAAAGATGTTAAAGTGGCCAGTTCAGGTATAAATACCCCTAGAACTCATAGCAGAATGGCACAGTTATTTTCCATGATTTACTACATTCACAGCTCCCTGGCTTTGACTGGAAAGTGGACTAGTAGCCAGCACATCATCCAGGCACAACTAAAATACAAAAGCAGAGCCACTGACCATGTGGGTGGGAGGGTGGTGAGCAGACTGCAGGCTGCAGTATTTGTGTTATAGCAGCTCCTTCCTTTTTCTTTTTCCCTGTGCTGAAATCAGGGAACTGTCCATTGGAAGGGGAGTGGTCCAGGGGGTGTGGGGGTGGTCCAGGAGGGAGAGCTTCCTGATTGGCTGCCATGTATCTGCTGGTCTGAGAGGTGAGAGGGCAAAAAAAAAAGCGCCAACTAACGCGAACCCAAAATGGCGAACGTCGCGCGACGTTCGCGAACTTCCGGCGAGCGCGAACAGCCGATGTTCGCGCGAACAAGTTCGCCGGCGAACAGTTCGCGCCATCCCTACTCCCCAAATATCTTTTATAGAGAGCAATTGCCTTTGCATCTCTTTAGATGGCATGGTGCCTGCCTGTAATTGCCCAATAATCAGTCTTGTGCTCCTTATCTTGTACTTGTAATATCCTTTAATGCTTTATTCAGGAAATAGGAATGAAATAAAGATGATATCAAAGGAAAATAAGCCATTACAGCAAAAACGAATTAAACATGCAATAATTTAACAGTAAAATCTGTTGTTGCTGTGTCAGAACAACATCTGGAAGGGCTCTAGGCAAGGTTTTGGTTTGGAACCTCTCTTCATCCTCAAAAAATTCATAATGATCTCCACACTCAGCGTATGGGTCTTATGTATAGGCTGCTATGTGGATGGTCATACAGTTAGGTTTGTGTTTTCAGGTGCAGAAAACGGTTCTCATATGGTATGGGGATGTGGAAGCTTGTATAATTGTTTGATATGTTCCCATATTTCTCCATGTCAGTTTCACAGTAAACCTCTTGCTGCTTCTATGCAAACTGTTTAGACCATATTCTGCAGTTATGAGACTTGGATTGTGCACAGCCAGGGCCATAGAATACAAATATTACATAGTAAGTTAGGCTGAAAAAAGACTCGCGTCCATCAAGTTCAACCTTTTTTTAAAAAATTTTAACTGCCTAACTTTGTTAATTTTAACTGCCTAACTGCTAGCGAGTTTGAAGTCATGGCTGCCAGCATTGCTGGTTTTTATGTGTTATTTTATCTACAGATGCAGCCACTTGGATTTGCGTGTTAAATGCGTCGTGACTCAGGGTTAATTGAAGAAACTGTGTTATCTAAAGTTATCTTAACTCATTTAATGCATTTATTCTTTTCATTAGCATACCAAAGCACCATTGGTTTCAATGTTGAACTCTTTAATTGGATGGGATGCTGTGACACAATATTCTGTGTTAAGTGCGTTAAATGGAATTTCTGTGTTAAATTATTCTGTGTCAAACGCACAATCCAAAGTGGCTTCATCTATACTGTATGTATCTCCATAAACAGTAGTCCCCAAAATGAAGATTGAAATCTGCCAGTTAATTCTGGCTGGTGTTCAGCAGATCACAATAGCAGAATGTTGCCCAAAAACAGCACCCAAAAATAATGTGTATTAATATTTTGTTTGCTGTGGTTGATACTGCTGGCAATTCCAGTGCTTGAGAAACAAAAAAATTTAACTCTAGCTTTTTTTTGCTTGATTTACAAAAAACGCTCACTCAATCAAATGTTTCATCTGCATGTTGTAGCAAATGAACACAATAAACATCTATTATCTTCTAGCAATCAAGAGAGAAAATTAATGATTTTGCCTTTTTCTGTATGTTTCATCAGATTCTTTTTCCCCCTCCACCACTGAAAAAAACTGAAGCAAGTTGCTTTGAATCAATAATAACAAAAGTAGAAATACTTTGAAGTTAGAAACATAAGCAAGTTGAACCAAAGCTTCAAAACCTAAATGGAAGAGAAAAAAATTAATTTTCTCCATAATGCCAATACTCCCGACAGTGAGGATTAATCCCTAACTTCTGAAAAGGCTTGAGGCATAATAACAAGGTTAGAAATCAAGCACTAAAGCTTAATAAATGAAAGCGCAGACTTAAAGCATGTGTTCACTTTCCGAGCTGCAAATAGTTCATTATTTCTTGGTATCAATGGGTTGCTCAAAATACAAACCTTAAGCCATTTGTAGATGTAATTATCTTAACAGTCATATGAGTGCATAGACTTGATATATAGTTTAAAGTATATAGAAGGACTATTAATGTATCCACTGCCATCCCCAAATTATCTGTTATTTTCATTGCTTATCTTTTTGCCCCTGTCTGTAGACACACAGGTTTAATGTTACCAAATCATTTGAAATACTGGGGGTCACTTCCAAAAAACACACAAGTTACTTGGCCTACAAGCAATTGAAAACTGATTTCATTTCAAGTAATGGCAATAAATACAGGCCTTCAGGTGGTTTCACAACATAAAATTAGCTCAACCAATTATTTATTTATCCATTGATAATAGAGTACCCAAATCACAATTAGTGTCAAAGTATATAACTCCAACAAATACAGGGTTGTAAAAGACAAAAACATTGGATATTACAGTATTTGCTGACTTAGAAGCTCAAATGGTAAAAATTCTCTAGAGCTCTGAGTGTTCTAACCTTATGGGGTTCTACCCAAATTGGCATCTCAGGCTATGGGACAAATTTACTAAGGGGGGAATTTTCAGTGGTAAATACACATATCAAGCAAGGTGGATGGCAGAGGCATGTAGGCAAGTTAGGGAGCGATTTGTGGAACATGCTGCAATGGGGCAGAAAGTAAGGGCAGGCTTTGCCTATGGCTCCTGATGGTGTATATTGCTTGAGGAGCTAAGCTTTCTGGAGTGCAAATGCTTGTTGATGAGCATTAATGTGCTTGCTCTTGCACCCCTTAGAGCTATAGTACTTCTGCCACCAGAGAAATAAAAATGACCACTGGTTTGTCTGGGATTTGGGTTCTTAAGAAAAATGAGTTTATTTGTATGTTGCTGTTTCAAAAAAGACATGTTACATGATCATTCTCTTTTTGATGGCAAAATAATTGGATAAGCATTCTGGAGATTTTGCCATACTTACAAAAGCAACCATTACATTAAATCCTATGGAAGATTTATTATACTTATGGAGTAATGAAAATATCCTAGCATAATTTTGATTCTGTTTTTACAGCAATCTGCCTATGTTTGAAAAAAAAAACAAGGCCTAAGCTATTCTGCTCTGCTAAGCTTCCTTTGTGTCTTTCTTTCAGAAATTAAGGTTCACGTAGTGAACCCATTATAATAATTTCTATTTTGTGCGTGAAACAAATGTGCATCATCAACCCATATACTACAGTAGCTCAAACCATACATAACTCTAGACAATTGTAGACAATAGCTTTATCAAATCTAATATTTCACGTCTTTTAATCAAGTCCCTAAATTTCCCCTAATCAATTTTCTGATTACATTAAGTAAATGTAACAAACAATATACCATACCTACACAGTACCTATTCTGTTGGAACTTCCATTTGCACTTAGTTGTTACACATACTGTATGCCTTGGCTGAAGACCATCCCACAAAAGGTCCACTAAAATATAAATTTAAAACCCTCAAATACCATTCAAAACACTCCAGGGTATACATGATTGCTTGAATTTAGAAGGTACAAATATACCATAAAAAAATTGTTGTAAGTTTGCCCTGGCTTTATCATTAGACATATTATTAATGGATAATGAGAACCCTCTTGAAGCAAAAAAAAAAGGTAAAATGTAGATGTGAACAGTGCAGAGCACAGTTACTTGCACTTCTTTAACAAGATCTTGCACTCATATTCATTCTTTCATGGGTCATCCCCATAACAGCTTAGTTGTAGGTCTAGACCAGGGGTCCCAAACCTTATTTGCTCGTGAGCCACATTTAAATTTAAAAAAGAGTTGGAGAGCAACACAAGCATGAAAAAGTCCATGGGGATGTCAAATAAGAGCTCTGATTGGCTTTTTGGTAACCCCTATATGGACTGGCAGCCTACAGGAGAGAATGTTTGGCAGGACATCTGTTTTTTATGCAAACAAAACTTTCCTCTAAGCCATTAATTAAAAAATAGGCACCTGCTTTGAGGCCACTGAGAGCAACATCCAAGGGGTTGGAGAGCAACATGTTGCTCGCGAGCTACTGGTTGGGGACCACTGGTCTAGACACTAGGGGGCATCTTAGATGTTCAGCGTTCAGATGTTATCAGTTATCAAAATTACATATGCACCTATATTTTTAGATGCAAGTACTCTGTTTTATTGACAAAGGTTGACAAAAGGAACTCACAAGAAGAAGTGGGATGGACTGAGCAGTGCCAAGTACAACTATGAGGAAGTTCAAGTTCAAGGATTTTTTTTTCCTGTGAATGACCGAGTCAAACTTGCATGACCACTTTGTGGTCATAAATAAGCACTTTTGTATCTTCCAACAAATGTTCTTTTATGAAAACTGGAATATATCTAGAATAAAACAGATGACTATGATTTTAATTAATCTTATTCATGTTGTACATCATGTACTTTTTAAGCATAATTTATCATCAGTCAAAACACGTACTGTATTTAAAAGGCACCATATTTTATTTTACAGCATGCTTGATTTCAGTTCTTCCCTCTGTTTTATATTGTCAGAGGTTTCCAGTGAGATTTTACAAAGAAAGGTAATAGATTGTTTAATGACACCTGATTCAGTAACCCAGTTTATTCTGAAAGTATATATTTATAGAGCTATGCAACAAAAGCTTCAACATTTGTCAAGGTCTAAAAACCCATAGCAACCTATTAGATGTTTGTTTTCAAACAGTTGACCAGTAAGCCCTATCTGCTAATTGGTTACTAGAGCAGCACTTTTATAACACTCCCCCTTCTTAATACATCTGCCACAATAAGGGGACTATTTATCATGCTTTATAAAATACTGGAAAAAACATTACCGGTGATGTTGCCCATAGCAACCAATCAGATCTTTGCTTTTGTTTTCTAAATTTCAGGTGACTGTTGAAATCTAATTACTCATTGGCTACTATAAGCAACATCACCGTAGTAGTAGCATTTCTCCAATGTTTTAAACAGCATGATAAAAAGTCCCCTAAGGTATTCATTCAAGTTATGCTACCTAACTTATCCTGCCCTGGTTTTATTGTTAGGTGAACCAAAATGTTATACATTTCCAAGAATCTCCATGAAATATTAGCTTATTAGATTTTAAGATTTCCTGAGCTAAGTCTTCTTTACTTTTTCTGTTTGTTATTGGTTATGCTTTTGTATTTCATCCATATGTTAAATGCAAACACTATTTATTGTATAGAGCTGCAAAATATGTTGGCACTTTATGAATATATACAAAGAATAATAATAGTAATATTAATAAATAATAATTGTAACTGGAAAAGCATGAAACAATAAGATTGAGTTGATCAGCTGTCTGTGTTTGTGTATACATATAAAAACAACTTTAAATGTATGCACTTTTACAAATCGTATTAGCTACTTTTGTTAACCTAGTCTGCAATCTCAATTTAATCATATAATCTAGGAAATTTATTGTGATTTATAACTTCTTATTCTTTTTTACACTACTAATTTTCTGTATTTTCTTGTCCCGCTGATTTCAACTGTTATAACAATTTGCATAATTATATTTCACAAAGGTAAAACTTTGTGTACTGTCCATTAAAAAAAAAAAAGTAATACAGTTATGAGATCCTTTATCCGGGAACCCATTATCCAGAAAGCTCTACATTTACGGAAAGGTTGTCTTCCTTGAACTCCATTATAATCAAATAATATACATTTTTTTTAAAAACTACCTGTATTTGTTTTTTCTCTGTAATAATGAACCAGTACCTTGTACCAACCTAAGATATAATTAATCCTTATTGGAGGCAAAACCAGCATATTGGGTTTATTTATGTTTTTCTATTAGACTTAAGGTATGAAGATCCAAAATACTGAAAGATCCATTATCGAGAAAACCCCAGGTCACAAGCATTCTTGATAACAGGTCCCATACCTGTATTAACAAAATTAGCCACTGTGCATATCAATTTAAAACCCTCATTTACCATCCAAAATCTTCTGGGGAAAGGAAAAGGGGATATACATGATTGTTTGAATTTAGAAGGTAAAGATATACTTTTGTAAGTTTGCCCTGGCTTTATCGTTATACATATTTTTAATCAATAATGAGAACCTTCTTGAAACAAGAAAAAGGAAAACTGCAGATGTAAACAGCACAGAGCCCTTGCACTCTTTTAACAAGATCTTGCACTCAAATTATAACAGCTTAGTCACTGGGCCCACAGAAATCTTTTTAGGATCCCACAAAACTACAGACAAATTGCTTTTTTAGCCAACACATATGAAAGTTGGGCATCAGTTAACCAAGGCACAGTTTCAGGTCTGATGTTACTGTAGGTCTGATGTTAAACACCCTCTCACTCAACTAAACATGTTTTCCCTCTCTTCTACACCTACATTATTTAGTACTCTTTTAATTTCCTCTCTTCTTTTTTTTTTTTTTGTAAACAGAACCAAGCAGTTATATAGTCATAGCAATTCAGTGTCAGTAATATTTCAATGCAGCTGTTTCCATGGGTTTGCGCTTACCCTGACATTAGTAGTTCTGCATGCAACATAATTAAAAGACAAGAAAACAAAAAGACCAAGGACTAACTAAAAATAAAGAGAAACCCCAAATTCAAAGTCCGCCCTGTCCTGACATGGATGTATTCAGGTCTGTGACATATGTCCGTGATGAGTAAGGGTAGGCTTTAATTAAGTCAGTTTAGGCACTTGTTGTGGGGTATTTGGCGGATGGTTGGATGTGTTTTAAGGTGACTGTGGCTCCACAGGTTCTCCAACATGCTGGGGAATGGTCTGTGGAGTTTGTCTGGTGTGTGGTACCAGTACATTAGAATTTTGAATATGTGTTCTTTCTGCCTGACACATGTGACCATTTTCTTAACATTTTCCCAGATTTTTCACCAGTCTGTTTAAGAAAGTGGTTGTGGTAAAAGAGCAGAGATTAGAGCTTTTTGTGGGGTGTCTTTATTTGCCAATTTTTCAAAGGCTGTCGGGTGTCTCGATTTTACAGAAGCGATATATGGTTGCAAGAAGTGACGGAGTTGGAAATATTTTTAGTTTTAGGTTGGTTGCTGGAGCTTTGTCTTTTAGTGCTTGATACAAGGGCATCTGACGAGTATGTGGATCAAGAATATCTTGTATTGTATGCAGGTTTGATTCTGCCCATCTTTTGCAAAAAGTAGGAGTTGAGCCTGATTGAAACTTGGGATTATTTAGAATAATTGTATTCATGGGCCATTCTTGAGCAAGTGCACATCTGAATTTAGTTTGTGTCCAAATTGTGTAGGTGAGACGAGTAACTGAGAGCAACAATGAAGAGGGTTTCAGTGTGACTGGCTTGGACCAAAATAATGTGTTAAGGTGAAAGCCACTGGACACACTGTTTTCAATATGGACCCAAACAGTTGGTGACATTGAACAGGACCATGTCAACATTTGTCTCAAGTGTGTGGCCTCATAGAAATTTTGTATGTCCGGGACACCCAGTCCGCCATGTTTTGTTGCTGACATCATTACAGATTTAGGTACTCTGTGTCTACAGTGGTTCCAAATAAAATGATTAAAACAGGCTTGGATGTTCTTTAGTATACCTGTTGATATTGCTACAGGTAACATTTCAAACAGGTATAAATATTTAGGCAATATGTTCATTTTTAAAGCTGCTATCTTCTCAATATGTGGTGCATTGTGCAATAAATTTTTGTATGGCTTATTAAAGGTTTGAAATTAAGATCATATAATTGATCATAAGTTGCTGAAATATGAGTTCCAAGAAGTAAGTGATTCTGGCCTCCAATTATAACTGAATTTTGCATTGAGTGCTGTAAAAGTTGGTTGAGGGATATGTAGTGGGAGGGCCTCTGTTTTGTTCACATTTAGCTGTGAACAGGCTATATTGAGATAAAGTTCAATGTGAATTTGGGAGAGAAACCACTGGGTCAGTTAAGGTGAGAGGTATGTTGTCCACAAATAAGGCTATCTTATATTGGCGGGATTCTATTTGTGGGCCTCTAATGTCTGGATGTGCTCTGATGGATGCTGTTAATGGTTCTATACTTAGAACATATATCAAAAGTGATGGGGGCAACCTTGTTCTTTTCCATTTGAGATTGAGATAGGCTTTCCAGATTGCCCTGGCAGCTTGTAGGACAAAACCAACTTGGTCTCTATGTATTTAGTTCAGTAGAAGTATAGCTAGGCGGTTAGATAATATTTTGGCAAATAGTTTAAGATCAGAGTTAAGGAAAGCAATGGGTCTATAATTAGTGCATTGGGTGTGATCTTTACCATTTTTTGCTATTAGGTATTAGGTATGACATCTGGTCCGTAGTTGGAATAGGGGTGCCTTGGAGAAATTGATTAAATAGTCTTAACAAATAGTCAGGGTGAAAGTAGGGATGCACCGAATCCACTATTTTGGATTCAGCCGAACCCCCAAATCCATTGCATATGCAAATTAGTGAGAGGAAGGGCAAATTGTGCGCAGCTAAAAAAAATTTTACTTCCTTGTTTTTTGACGAAAAGTCACATAATTTTAAGGATTCTGATTCAGTTCAGCCAGACACAAGGATTTGGCGGAATCCGAATCCTGCTGAAAATGGCCGAATCCTGGCTGTATACCGAACCGAATCCTGGATTCGGTGCATCCCTAGGTGAAAGTATTGTCTGATATATCTTATAGTATTTGTAGCGGAAGCCATCAGGGCGAGGTGTTTTACCATTAGGAATGTAAGAGCCAAAGCTAATTCATCTAGCTGTATATCCTTATTCCGCGTCTAAGTCTTTTCGGTGAATTTTGGCAAATCTATGGGGGGATTTACAAAATTCACATGAAGAATTCGAAGTTCGACCAGTGACTTTAGAAAATTCAATCAAAACTAATGATTCAAATAAAAATCGATTCAAATATTCGACTATTCAACAGTCGAATACTTCCCCTTTAAATTTTTATTCGACTGTCTAGTTCGCCGAAATGGTTTTAGTGAATTTAGATTGAATAAAAAAAATTCGATTGAATGGTTAAAATCATTTGAATCATTTGATTCGAATGATTTTATCGTTCAATCAAATTTTCACTATACGATTGTTCGACCGATCGAATAGTGGTAAAATCCTTTGAATTCGATTTGAATTCCCATGTTATTCCCTTAGTAAATCTGCCCCTATGTCTCTTAGAAAATCTTCTGTACCTGATGTCTGGGGTGGTAAATTATGTAACTGACAGTATTAATGAAATTGGATCCCTATTTGTTCTGGATTGTAAATTATATCGCCTGTAGGAAGTTGGATTGAGTTAATTCGAGATGTTTATCAGCCCTTTAATAGTATGTTTGTTTAGTCCAAAGAATGGCTTTTTCACAGCCCTATGTTTAAGGGGTAGATTTATCATTGGTCGAATTGAAAAAAATTCAAATTCGACCATGGGAATAGTAGGTGAAGTAAAATCAAGCGAATAGGAAAAATAGGATCGAATAGGAAAAATTTGATCGATTAATAATTCGAATCCATTGTTTCAAATGATTTTTTCGATCGATCGAATCTTTTTTTTATTCGATCAAAAATAATTAGTGATGGGCGAATCTATTCCGTTTCTTTTTCGCCGTCAAATTTGTGAATTTCCAGCGAAATTCCTGAATTGGCGAAAAATTCACGACACGTGTTTGACACGCGTCGTGGTCATTTTCAACGCACGTCGCGTTGTTTTCGGCACGCAAATCTTTTTTTTTTTTTTACTCCAGCGAATTTTCGGCAGGTGAATTTTCGCTAGTCGAATATTCAAATAAAATTTTATTCAACTATTCAAATTATTCGAACTCGAATATTCGATGGTCGAATTTGCCTAATTTGCATATGCGAAGATTCGAATTCTAATCTTTTTGAAATTCAATCGAACTTCAAATTATTCATGTGAATGTAGTAAATTTACCCGAGAGTGTCGCTAAATCCCTCCATATTTGGAGAATTTGTGTCAAGAGTTTATTTGTGGTGGTTATACTGTATTTTAATTCTATATCTAAGTTGCCTATGGAGAGTTAAGTAAGTATTAATTGCTATTTTATTTTTATAAGCAGATAGAGCTATTAGGTGGCTTCTAATAGTAGCTTTATGTGCTTCCCACAGCATGGGTAAAAGGTTTAATGTGCCTTTGTTTAACTGAGAGTACTCTTTGAGTTTTGTTTCTATATATTTATAGGCTTGTGGATCATGTAGTAGGGTTTTTGTCACGAACGCCGCCCGTGGCCTTACCAGGAGCTCCAGGCAGCACATGTACTTGGTCCAGTGTCGCTCCCAAAATGGCGTCGCCCAGGACACACTGCGCAGTGATGTCATGGTGCCCGTTTGTAATTTAAAGGTGCACAGGACACCAACTTGGCGCCCAAGTATAAGTTCTGTATAAGTGTAACATGCTTGGGTATTCTGTGATAGTTATTGATTTATTCTTGGACTTCTGACCCTGCCTGGACTAGTTTCTGATTCTTTGATGCCTGCCTTTGAACTGTGCCTGGACTTTCATTTGTTATTGCCTGATCCCTACCTGTACCTTGAACCTGGACTTTAACCCTAAAGCTTCCTCCTTGGTCCTGATTACTTCCCTCTGGGAGCCGATAGGCCCCCTGACAGTTTCATGGAGATGCCAAAGTGATTCTTTGGGGGCTACTGTTGGAGGTCTATTTTGAGGAGGAGTGGGGCGTGGTCTGACCATGATAGAGGCAAAACGTCTCTTGAGAAATGTATGTGTAGACAAGCATGTGAAATGAAAAAATAATCTATAAGAGAATGGGCTTTATGTGCTGGGGAGTAGTAAGTAAATTGCCTATCTTTAGGGTGTGAAATGCGCCATGCATCAAATAAAGAGGCTTGTCTCAAACTTTGTCAGAAAACAGAGGATAAAGTGTGAGCTGTTCAGTCTAAAGAGGGTGTGGATCTGTCCATTGTTTGTGAATAAGTGAGATTAAAATCTCCCCCCACTAGTATGTAAGGAGTGGTGAACTGTTGTGTCTTGGAAATTACTTTTCGTAAAAAGTAAACTTGCCTCTTATTGGGGGAATAAACATTGACTAACAATATTGGAATAATAGCATATTTCCCAGATAGCACTATGAAATGGCCATTAGGATCTCGGTGGACCTGGTCGACTAAGAGGGGACAGTCTTTATGGATAAGGATGGCAATGTCCACCTTTTTATGAAGGCCTGAAGTGTAATATGCTTTTAGGTAGGGCCTCGACCTTGGTCTATCGGTGCCATCTTTAGAGAACTATGTTTCCTGAATAAAAGCTATTTCTGCTCCTCAGAGCTTAATTTTTTTCAGTGCTAAGTATCATTAATTTATGCTATTTAAACCTTTACCATTTAAGGAAATAAGCTTAGCCATAGTAATTTGGAATATTAGTGGCTAATGAAAATAGTCCTGGGTTCCGTTGACCAAGTCCCTGGAGATTCAACACTTTTATCAGCATAAACAATGATAGGTTGGATATCCTTATTGATATCATCACTTAAACATGTAACAGGGTCACATCCAAAATTGTGTATGCAATTAAGAACAGAAAAAACAAACAAGTCAATAAAAGAGCAGTACGATAACATATATAATAACCATAAATGTTGGACTGTTGTAGCAATAGTATCTTGTGATTTCTGTGGTAGCCCAAAAAACCTGAGATGGGTCGTAAATAAGGCTCCGATATATTATCCTGAGCAGGGGGGGG
>CM044437.1:105290473-105321454 GCA_024363595.1 Xenopus borealis
ATTTGATGGGGTTGAAGTTGATGGACTTTGTCTTTTTTCAACCCAATTTAACTATGTAACTATGAACCTAGACAGGTCAGGTCTAGTAAAGACAGGCTACTCACCATTATAGGTCACCCTAGGAGTGACAGATAAACAGGATATTTAGCTGAGCAGCTTGAGGCTCCTCCAAGGATTGTGAGTGGTATTAAGATCCCGAGTACTAATTGCCCAGAGTAAGGACTAAGTGTACAGACCTAGGTGTCCCCTGAGTTTCCCCTCAGGTTCCACTTAGGGAAAAGGCTGAAAGCTGGGTGTGCCTCCTCATGGCTGCATACATTGTCTCCCACCTCTGAGGGGACAGCTACTAACCAAAGGTGTTGTGAGTATTGCCTATCTACTGTTGATCCTGCATGTGCTTATTGTACACTCCAATGAAGATTGTATGCTTAATAAATTTGTTCCTTGTTTAAGTTATAAGAATCACTGGCACCCAATTACTACACCCTGCCTCCACACAATTTGCAAGGGCTTACTGCCTAAGATTTAAGGTCTCATCCATAGCACATTTATCGGGAGTGGAGCTCATAGTAGAGTACACTCAATTTACTACTATAGCGCTACAACAGAAATCATATAAAAATATACTATCTGAAGTGTCATTTCATAGAAATACATATAATTTTTTTGTACAGATCTTTTTTTTCATTAGGTAAATAAAGCATTTCCAATAGTTGTAAAGAACACAGTACATGTTAATCATGTATCTTAGCAAGGTTACAGAAACAGCTGCTAAAAAAGAGCAGAATTCCCAATTCTACACACCAATCTCTCTGTGTTTTGTACCATCCTAATCAGAATTCCCAAATGGCTGATTTATTATGCACTCAGCTAAGCAATAAACTGCACTGTAATGCCAGGCTGCTTTGCACTAGCTCCCAGAACTAGTTTAAATGTAATTTGAAGGTGTCAAGAGGAAAAGTGGAGTTAACCACTTGCACTAAATTTAGGTGATCACAGAGCCTAATAGATCTACAACCTTCCAATAACCCAAAAGACATTTCTATTACAGGTGTATAATGTACTTGAAAGAAAAAGTTCACCAAACTTTCTACATCATTAGATACTGTTGTTATACAGTCTGCAGAACATTCTAGAGGACCTTAGCTGTTGAAAGCATTCATTTGTTCACATAATGTCCCTGTCTTTTATTCCTGCACTTTGATAAATTTTAAAGTTGCACAGTCTACCTCCCACTGCGTAAAGTAACCTACTCATTTTTGTTCTTTTCTGGTCAAAGTGACTTTTCAAATTATGTTTATCAGGGCAATTCTTGCTGTGTGATTTGGTGTGCGGATTGTGGTGATGTCACAGCATGTACCCAGACCTTATTTGGTCCTGTGGGATCTTTTGTATCATCAAGAAACATCTGGTGATAATGACTTTTTCTTTTAAACAATGCTGAATTTCAGTGTTTTGTTGTGTGCAGTATGTGGTACAGAAAAATACTCATTGTTATCAAAATAACACCAAACAGCTCATTCTAATGATATTTGTGTGGGTCATTTGAATTTTCCAGACATTTGTATGACCATTATTATTATTAACATGTATTTCTATAGCGCCAACTTATTTCGTAGCACTGTCCATCACAAGCAGTTACAGCGCTGACCATCACAAGCAGCTACAAATTTTCATACAAAAATGTCACAGCTTAAACTAAATATACGGGTAGCTGGAAGCTGATTATCCAGAAACCACAAAATTACAGAAAGGTTGTCTCCATTAGACTCAATTCTATCCAAATAATTCCAATTATGAAATTACTAAAAAAATAACAAAACAGTACTTTGTACTTGATCCCAACTAAGATCCTTATTGGAAGAAAAAACAGCCTATTGGTTTTATTTAATGTTTACATGTTTTTCTAGTAGAATTAAGATACAAAAAAGTATGGAATACATTATCTAGAAAACCCCAGATCTGAGGCATTCTGGATAACAGGACCCATACCTGTATTGTATATTTGGGTAAAGCTGGCCAAACACAAGCTGATAAAAACTGGTGACTCAGCCCCTCCAAACCACATTGTCAATTCTTCGATCTGTGTACTTGGAAGTGCCTGTCTGGTCTAAATTTTACAAAATGTACAGTAGCAATTAGGGAGGTTTGAAAATTCCATCAAGAAGGACTATATTGACACACTGATGCAGTTCACTCACAATAACCTTTTGTATACCCCAATTATGACCCGATTGTTGTCTAAGGACCCTAATGATTGGATTATCCCAATTAAATCAGATCAAGGTCTTTTCATTTTAGGAATTCATCAAACAAGCAGTTCTTACCATTTATTGTCAGCTTAAAACTGGAAAGATACATTTTCAAGGTGAGTTTGAATTCAATGTTCAAAAGGTGAGTACTTAAATTTAGTACAAAACACCTAAAACTAAAAAACTTTTATTAAACAGTGTATTGACCCAGACCATGATTTCAGTGGTTCAGGTCCATTGCGGCCTTTTATCAAGCTTGATAATAAAAAAAAGCCTCAGTATGTTTGAAATATTGCAACCATGGTCTGAGTCAAAGTGCAGTCTAATAAATGCTTTTATTAAGAAGAATTCTTAAAGTATTGTTCAAATTCGTACAGTTTAGACATCAAAAGCTAAATCATTGGTTCGAGAAGATCAAACTAAATTTCCAAAATGGAAAAAGGTTTACTTTTTGAGGCCAAAAAGTTGTCTTTTCATACATGAAAGACTGAAGGTGAGCAAAGCAATTTAAGAGCATTCAAATCTTTATTTGTGACCTAGGAGTTGGCAGCTATGAAATACCATCATAAAAAAAGTTAGTTAAAGCAAATATCTCCATGCCAGTAGCATACTGTTTATAAATACATGTTATTGATGATGAAAATAATAATGGAGTTGGAGTACAGCTTGATTTAGCTTTCAGTGTATACTGGTTTGCATAATATCAGATCTATGGCAATATCACCGTTCAACTTCCAACTCACTACAAAATAAAAAGAAAGTGTGGTTTGACAAACTACCTACAGTAAAACCATACTGATTGCTACTTATAATACAATTCTCCAAAAGCTGTATTATCAGACTTCCTCCAATTCGTTAGCAACATACCAGATACAAGCAAGTCTGAGAAGATTGGAATAATGGTCTCTCTGAAACTGAGATATTTAAATATACAATGAAGGTGTTTTGAGGGATGTCTTTCTTTTCTTTTTTTGATTTTGAGTTACTTATTTTTGATATGATTGCTGCTTTACAACATTTGTTACAGATTGTTATAGTTCCTAAATCACTTTTATGCCCACCTAACTTGGAAGTCCTAAATGCCCTTTTCTTCCTTTCAATTTCATATTTTACATTTAAGCAACCAAGGTTTTATTTTTACCTTTTTTCTTTAAGGAAAACTGCAACAGTTAAATATCAATTCAAAACACTTGATTATTTGGCTTTCTATTTGGGGGAATATTCTACATGTGACAGTGATGCTATCAATAATGCTAAAACATTCTCCTGCACCTCTATTTTGTTGCCAATGTGTCAATCCTTACTATGATGAATAGTGTGCAACTGTGCCTACTGACTCAAAGGAACTGTGGAGCTAACACAACCCTGAATGCGACGGTAGGTTGTATCAACATGTGAACCAGATGTGTCCACTGAATTGGATGCAAATTCTAAACAAGCATTCAAGTAGTATCTCAACCCCCACATTCAAATTGTCAGTGCAACTTGCTCTCAATTTGAGTAAAAAAGCAAGCACGATTCTGCTTATCCTAAATTATGCTGAAATTATGACTAACGTTGCATTATGTTTAAAAGTATGTGATATTCGTCCAAAATTATACTTTGCACACTTGTTTGCAAAGTACCCCTGTAGTATCTTATTTGATCTGGTGTAGGTTTTGGTAGTATCTGTTATGAGACTTAGGGGCAGATTTACTGAATTCACATGAAGGATTTGAAGTTTGATCAAATTTTCAAATGTTTTTGAAGACCAATTCGACTAGTGAATTTTTGAAAATTTGATCGAATCGATTGATTCGAATGCTTCAAATAAAAATCTATTCGAATATTGAACTATTCAACAGTCGAAGTACTTCGCCTTTAAATTTTTATTCAACTGCCTAGTTCGCCACATCAATGCTACCGAATTGGGATTAAAAATTTTGATTGAATAGAAAAATTTAATCGATCGGTTAAATTTTTCTATTCGATCGTTCGACCAATTGAATTGCGATAAAAATCCTTCGAATTCGAATTTGGAGAATTTTTATTCCCTAAGTATTCCCATGGCCGAATTTGAGTGGTTTTTAACCCTCAAATTTGACCCTTAGTAAATCTGTCCCTTAGAAGATGGTAACTTTTACATCTATCTGCAATAGAATCCATGTGGTTACCAGTTACTACAACTACTGTAGAACCTTGTCTTGTTAGAGACCCTACTATAAATATGTAGCATGTCCTACAATTCCTCACTAACTCCTGCTTCTTTCCCCTTGTTATTCAAACATCCTGAAAGAGGCTACACTGGACCCATCCTGTTTGTCTAACTACCATCCTGTGTCTCTCTTACCGCTAGCCTCTAAACTTCTGGAATGTCTCATCTGCTCCAGTAATGCTACCTTTCTCTGCACCAAAATGTGCTTGACCTTTTGCAGTCAAGCTTTCGACCTGCACACTCCACTGAGACTGCCTTCTGTAGATTTGCAAATGATCTCCAGGCTACTAAGGAAAAAGGAAATGACTCTATTCTCATTCTCCTGGGCTTCTCTTAATATGGGGGGGGGGCTCAGGGTTCTGTTCTTGGTCCACTGTTGTTCTCCTTGTACACTCTCTCTTTAGGGGACCTTACATCTTCATTTGGCCTTAAATATCACCTGTATGCCGATGGCATTCAAATATATTTGGAAACTCCTTCACTAACCGCTGACGTTCAAACCAAGATCGCATACTGCTTAGTAGCTATCTCTTCCTGGAAGGAACCAATGTGAATTTGAAGTTTGATAAATGGAGAACTGCTGTATAAAAATCTAAATAACTCAAAAACCACAAGTAAAAAATGAAAACCAATTGAAAATTGTCTCAGAATATAACTCTCTATGTCATGCTAAAAGTTAAAGGAAAACTATACCCCGAAAATGAATTTTTGAGCAACAGTTCATATCAAATCAAGTGACATATTAAAGAATCTTACCTACTTGGTATATATATTTAAGTAAATATTGCCCTTTTACATCTCTTGCCTTGAACCACCATGATGGTCTGTGTGCTGCCTCAGAGATCACCTGACCAGAAATATTTCAACTCTAACTGTAAAGGGAAGAAGTGTTGAAGCAAAAGACTCTGTCTGTTAATTGGCTCATGTGACCTAACTTTATAGTTTGTTTGGTATGTTTGTGTGCACCGTTGGATCCTAGGATCCCAGGAGGCTGTCCTTATTTTTTAAAATGGCAATTTTCTATTTAGTATTACCCAATGGCACATGCTACTAAAAAAGTGTATTATTATGAAAATGGTTTATTTACATGAAGCAGGGTTTTACATATGAGTTGTTTTATGCAATATCTGTTTATAGAGACCTACATTGTTTGGGGGTTATAGTTTTCCTTTAATCTAAAGTATCTAAATAAGATTTTTTTATGTACATAGCCTTTTTTGATTGAAGAAAGAAGCTACTGTTTTTTGCAGCAGAGTAAATATTCTGCCATGATTAAAGTACTGTATATTGCAAGCATTTAAACACTATTAGCAAAGTCACTTTTTTAACTAGATAGTTCAGGGTTCACATATTCAATGAAACCCTGGATTTACACCTACCTTTAAGAGGTGTTACATCTCAGGGGTCCCTGTGAACTTGCACACAATACATTTAACACTAGCATGATATCTGGGAGGGCACTGCAAAAATAATCACTGATGTACCTGCATTTCTGCAATTTGTGCATTTAATTTGTTTTGTAAATTAACCATATTATTTTTAGTAAAACATTCTGCTCAGGATTTTTATATAAAAGCTTAAAGCTTCCATTTTAATTTCTTATGCTTAATTAGAATAACAAATCTGCTTTCTTTGTTGATTACTTTTGTTAACTTTCTTATTCCTGTGTCTAGACAATGCGCTCAAACTATATGTTACCTATTGTCAAAAACCTAATTTATTTTTAACAAGTAAAGGATAACAATGCTATTAAAGTATTTAATAATTACTTAAATAAAAACAAAAAATTACCTAGTTCACAATGCTAAATTTATTTGTGCATAGGGCACTTTTTAAGAGCTACTTAGATTTTTTAAGCGCAAAAAAAAAGGTCTTTCTCCAATAAGAAATGTAATTACATACACTGTGCACTGGCGAAAGCTTTGATAAATAAATATTGCAAAAGCTATATTGAATATATCTTTCTCCAATAACAGCTTTTATTTAAAGGGGACCTTTCACCCAGACCTAAAAAAGCTGTATAATAAAAGTCCTTTTTAAATTAAACAAATACATTTTAAAATAACTGTATATATTAAAAATGTATTTAAATATCTCAGCTGTCAAATATATATTGGTTTCTTCACCTTTTTGTCTCAAGCACAGAAATCACTTTCCATTCTGCACATCCTAGATGTCACTGACCTCCTCACATTCCCCCTCTTTACTCACTGCCTATAAAGGACTCACATCCAAATTTACACTGTACCCCATAAAAAACATAGGGGAGCAATTTGTATCTCAGATAAACTGTCTCTGTTCTTTAGCTGATATTTGGTGATTCATCATTAATTGTTCAAAAGGATGAAAGTGCTTAACAAAGACCAGTAACTTCAAACAGGAACATCTATCATTTGGTGACAAGTGAAGTCTTCACCATCAATACATTTAATGGAGCAATTTCTCACATAGCCCATTGGGAATATAAAATAAGGAAAGAAAGTAATGTTTTTTTTCTTATTACATTGCAGTAATCTCAAGGGAAATATAAATTAATTTTACAGATTGAATGATAAAAGATACTATGAGGTGTTGGATGGGAGTGGTACTTAGCAGTTATGTGAGCATGATGCTCCAAGAAACATGAACAATATAATGGGTCAGATTCAATTCAATGAAAAAAAAAGGTTTACCGCGTGAAATGTCATGCAATTCAATTAAGAAAAACTTATCTCAAGGTGTATGATGGGAAAACTCTATTTAAGTTTATGGGAAAAAAACTGGAACTGAACTTGGAGCAAAGTTCTTTTTTCTTTCATGACTTTTCACTTGAAAACTATGAGATCACTTTTTCTCACTGAACTGAATCTGGCCCAATATTGGATAAAATTCTCAAGTGCTAAAAACACAGTATCTGGTACAGTATGTGCCAGATGTAGTCTTGGGAGAATAATCAACACTGTCATGTGACTCCCAAATAAGGTTGTTATATCATAAATCTACTAAAAAAGAAGAATTATTAAACAATGATATCAAGGCTGACCAGTGTACTAATATCAAAACAAGTTGATAAGCACCACATAAAACTACAGACCTATAGTAAATTTAAATGGTTCTTGGGAAGTGTCAAGTGTGGTCATGGGAAGTGTGGTCTTAAAAGAGTGGGGGGAGGAAGAATTTAGAAGATGGCAGCACACTCATATCATTTTAAAACTATATTACTAAAAGAAAATACATTTTATTCCATTCAGTAGAGCTAATGGTCTTAGAGCAATAGTCTTAAAGGAGCTGATAACCTCCTTTATGCCAAAATTTAATTTCTCCTTATGCCTCCTATTATTCCACATATACTCTGGGGGGCAGATTTACTAAATCCCATCTGCAGGGACGTCGGCAATTTACTAACAGACGTAGATGTCATTTTGCTAGCAAAAGAGACTTTCGGCTAGTGCAGTTTCACACACATTTTCGTTCCGGCGAACAATCGTTACGCCGCACTAAAGTGCAAATTGTACAGAACTCTTTCAACAGAGTCTCTTTTGCAAAGCTTAGACCTGGCAAACTGATAAGTTTAAGCTACATCCTCCTCAATTTTATGTCAGTGACATCATATCCTGCATGCCAAAAAGTCATAAAAATTATTAAAAATGCTGGCATTTTATATTTTTAAAGCGGGTTTGTCTTTAAAAAATGTAATAATAAACATATTTTGTTTTTAACATTTCTTTTACTATTTGAATGGCATGCCGCATTTGTTTTAGGGTGGGCTCATATCTAGGGCAATAGAGGATCTCTTTTGCCTTTATTTTGCTTCTGTAGACATGTGTAATAATAAGTGGCCATTTCAAGCATTTGCACCAACAAATCTAATAAAGACATATATAAACGACCTATATGTACCCACCCTATTCAAACTGATTTAAGTGCAAGCACACTAATGGGTTTTACTAAGCAGCGATGAATATTAGCGAAAGTTCACTATGAAATGCTCGCTGTGACAAATTAATGCTAGCAAAATTTCTCAAAGCGTTTGGCTGCCAAGATGCAACTTTGCATTTAAATCAATTAGTGTAGTGGTAGCGAATTTGTTCCTGGCAAAGTGGTGGGGAGTGCAAAAAAAATCGTCTTTAAGTGAATTTGCCCCTGGGATTCACAGCATTCTTGAGACACTTATCCCCAGTCAATAGGATAATGTTCCTGTCTGTATCTAGGCTGTATGATGTCACAAGCAGAGAAAACTAAGGTCCAGGAGTTGGGCGGAGACAAATGCAACAGGGAATCAGGATCCTCTGATCTCCTACATGTAATTATTTCCTACATGTAATTATTTCAGATTACATGGAAGCATGCAAACCAGAACATTTTGCATCAAATATCATGATATATATATATATATATATATACATTATTATACATTAGTAATCAGTAATGTAGCATGAGTTTTTGTGGCAAGTGTAATCTCTATGATCATGTGCAGTGCCACTGTCATTTAAAAGATGTTCTGACAAAAAGACTTCAAATGACTGCTGCTACTGATTAAAATCAATTTAATCAATGGAGAGTGATTTCTACCTTGTGCTGACACAGACTGAAGTATTCTGTATATGGGTCCTAAAAAATATGGCACTGCATACAGCATTGACCATATCTACCAATGGTACAGTAAATAAGCACTATGAATCTAATGTGCTGTTCCATAAGCAAACACCACAACCGTAATAAGTCCCATTTATTACACTATAGTGGTGTGAGACGAAAGGATATTAAAGGGGTTGTTCACGTTTGAGTTAACGTTTAGTATGATGTAGAGAGTGATATTCAGAGACTATTTGCAATTGGTTTTCATTTTGTATTGTATATGGCATATGAGTTATTTAGCTTTTTTATGCAGCAGATTTCCAGTGTGCAATTTCAGTCTGGTTGCTTGGGTCCAAATTACCATAGCAACCATGCATTGATGAATAAAAGATTGGAATATAAATAGTATTGGGCCTGAATAGAAAGATGAGTAATAAAAAGTAGCAATAACAATAACATTGTAGCCTTACAGAGCATTTGGGTGAGGTCAGTGACCCCCATCTGAAAGCAGGAAAAAGTCAGAAGAAGAAGGCAAATTATTAAAAAAAACTATAAAAAGTAAATAATGAAGGCCAATTGAAATGCTTAAAATTATCCATTCTATAACATACTAAAAGTTAACTCAAAAGTGGGCCACCCTTTAAGCCCTGTCTTACCATGAGCGACTCTCCTATAAAAGCATCCTATTTCAAAAATAATTTCAGTTAATGGCTTAGTGCTGTAGCTGTGGTTATAATGGGTCTCCAGAACTGTTCTGAATAACGAACATCAGCAAATACTCTTGTGTTCCTTTCCCTGTAGTGGTTAATAAGAACTGATTGATTGTCATCATGTGATTCAGCTTTCTCAACTAGAATCTCCTTACTTAAAATGCTATTCGTCATTGTCATAGCTCTAGTGCAGCAAATTGTGTATACTCGTCTTTTACATGATGTATAGTACTTAGGGTACTATTTTCCATGATTTGCCTTGAAAAGAACCTCACTCTTTACAGGCAGATTTTATGGTTTTTACCAGTATTTTTCTTCAGTGCATTTTAGCCGCAGCTAAATTTTGGTATCAAATTTACATTGTACATAAAGGGCAAAAACAAAGAATTCATTGTTACAGATGGAGGATACATAATTTAGATGTTGACTCAGATGGCTTGCTGTATCCTACCATGTCACTGAATTGTCAGTGACTGTATGTCCCTTGGTGCTTTCTGCATGAACTCTCTGCATGAGCACCAAGGGGAACACTCTGGTTTTATATTTGTTTGCCTAAAATTAATATCAATAAGGATATCATTTTCTCTATCACAGCCCTGAGTGTAAGCTTCTCTTTTATCATTCCAAGTAAAAGTGATCTCCCAATTTGTGAAGAAACCAGCCTAATATTTTGCTTGAGTGTCAAGTAAAGTCTCACGAGTATGGCACCTCATGACCTCTGACTTGAATTGAGCTTAACTGAAAACAAAAATAAAACAATTGCCATCAATTACTGCTCTCTGAGATTAGGGTGACCATTTGTATTTCTCACTGGAAAAGAAAAAGTTGTCATAAAGCCTAAAAAAGTAAGGGAGGTTGAGGAAAGCCAAGTTTAATAGAGTAGGAAAAGGGTCTGGAGCAAAATAAATAAGAGAGAATATGGAGAAAGAGGTAAGGCTGAGGGTGAAAGAAAAGACCACAACCACTCAACAGAATGTTCAATAGGAGACTGAGTAATACACAATTTGAATTAATTTAAATGAATTAGATACTGTGGATTGCTGTGGAAATCTCCAGCTTCTAAGGGTACTCAATGACAAGAGTATATCGACTGTTCCTGAATCTTGGCAAGCCATTGGGAGATTACAGTATGCAGGGCAGAGCCTGACCCAGATCAACTTTTCAACAAGGATCAGTGAGGGTACTATAAAATGAATAAAAAATTAATAAAAGATTGTCAATAAGTAGGAGATCCATGTATTGGCAAGGAATTCCTATTATTGATTGCTTACTTTTAGGTTGATTGCCATCTGAATCAGATTGTTCCTAAACATTATGACATTCCCCAGTATAATCTGTGACCTACTGCTGACTGACACACATTTCTATTGGGTGACAATCAGTTTGCAAAATTGACAGAATTAATGATGGCAAACTAATGAGTGAAAGTGACAAAATGAGTGATAATTTACAGCGAGGGAATTTTATCTAAATGAATGAAAATTCCCCTAATACTACCGTACTGTCCTGTAAGTGGATTTCATAGTAAATGGAGTGTCTTCAAGTTACAATGAAACTGAGGATTAAGTAGTGCTCTAGAAAAGCGTTTTAGTTGAGGAGATTCTTCTGACCTATGTGGTCTGACAGAATACAGATGGCTCAATTTGGCCATAAACCTGGTTTTTATGCAACCAAAACTTGTCACCAAGACAGGAATTGGAAATTAAACAGCAGTGAGGCCACTGGGAGCAACATCCAAGGGGTTGGAAGTAACATGTTGCTCACGAGCCACTGGTTGGGGACCACTGCTCTAATGTATACACTTCCCTGGCTCTACATATGCTGATCGGAAGACCCTGCGCTACACTAAGGAGCCTCTAATACATTCAATATGCAGTTGGGAATCTGATCGGCATACTGCACTGGCTGTGCTTTAAAACTCAGTGGGTGTCTCTAACCCCCAAATCTAATAAAAGGCAAAATGGTTTTCCATGAGCGGTGACCCATAACCACCAATAAGATGTTTGTTTTTAAACAGGGTGACCAGTAAATGCTACCTGCTGATTGGTTGCTATTACTGCATCAGGGCAAACTTAGTGTATTTTATTACATAAACCCCTAAATTTTTTTCATATAAATGTAAAATCTAGGAGTTATCCTAGGATCCTTCCCTTGAATTTAGTTCTGTAGTGCCCTGGTCAGACTCCTAACACCCATTGCTGCAAGCTCACAGCTGTTTTATTATGCTGTTCATAATAGTATAAGGCCTCTAATCCATGTATCAGTCAATGTACAGCACATACTTACAACAATATATGCTAACATTAGTTCTATGAAATGGTTTCATGTAAGTTGCTCTAATAAATGCTCATATATTGTTGCATCATATCTCCTTGTTTCTATTATCTGTCTGTGAGTTTGCAAAATCCCATGGGATTCAGGTTAAAATTTTAAAGGAAGCCAAAAATAATAAAGGCAGCTTGGGCTAGCATTGGAGTAGTGAAAGCATTGCTGATAAGATCAATTTGTTGAATCCTTCCTATGAATCGATGATTTGTGGTCTGTTTTGCTAATTCACATTACCGTGTACAGCAGGGGTGCCCAGACTTTGTTACACTGGGATCTACTCTTGACGTCTGCCCCCCATCAGGCGATCTATCTTGATAATGTGCAGTGAATGTTTTAGAACATGCCCATTTTTGTGGCCATGCCCCCTAATTACCATGTTCCTTTTACAAAATTTGGCAGGGTATGAAAGCTTGCTGCTCTCAGCTCTCCCTCCCCCTCCATGCCTGCAGCCTCCCCTCCAAAGTTTTTTCCCTCCCATGTCCTTCCCCACCATGCCTGCAGCCTTCCCTCCTCATCCTTCACCTCTGTGTCTGCAGCCTCCCTTCCCATGTCCTTCCCCTCCCGTGTCCTTCCCTGCCATGCCTGCAGTCTTCCCTCCTGTGTCCTTCCCCTCTATTTCTGCAGCCTTCTCTCCAGCAGTCTTTCCTCCAGCAGCCTTTCCCTCTGTGTATGCAGACTTCCCTCCAGCAGCCATCCCCTCTGTGTATGCAGCCTTCCCTCCAGCAGCCTTCCCCTCTGTGTATGCAGCCTTCCCTCCAGCGCCCTTGCCTCTGTGTCTGCAGCCTTCTCTCCCGTGTCTGCAGCCTTCCCTCGAACAGCCTTCCCCTCCGTGTCTACAGCTGCCCTCTGTGCTGTGCTTGTCTTTGTGCCACTCTGATCTCCCCACCTCTTCTTGCTGCTCCATGCCCTTCCTCCCTCCCCTTTCTGCTACCCCTTCCTGCCACTCTTCTGTTCAGCCCAGTGCAGACAAGCCTCAGATCGCGGTCTACCAGAAATATTACTGCGGTCTACTGGTAGACTGCGATCAACATTGTGGGCACCCCTGGTAAAGCAAAGTCTTTGGGCAGAAGGTCATGGTACAAGGTGTAGACAGAAAGCTTAGTCACATCAAGCTGGGTACGTGCAGGAAGTATACAAACCGAATCAGGAAGGCAAGGGTAAAACCAGGAGATCAGTCAGAAGGGATACAGAAGAGTCGGTTTACCAGGCAGGGTCAGGATTTCAGAACTCAGGATTTGTCACAAACAGGCAGGGGTCATAACAGGAATTAGAAGCTTTAACAGCTCAAGGCACCAGGAAACTCGCAAGGAGGAAAACCTATAACGGGTAATGATCTACAGCCCAAATGCGCCTTTTATATAATTTGAATTTCGCCAGAGTGAATGCACCTAGAAAGGAAGCAAAGCCACATGCCCTAAGGAACTGGAAGGGAATCTGTGCATGGCAGGCGTCCCCGCCGAGGGGGCAGCAGGCGTCCTAGCCAACCCCCTCCCACTAGACCACCAGGGTGAGTTGTCACAACTTGGATTCTGCTTCCTCTTTAGTTGTGAAGAACTCCTCCCACTGCAAGCACGGAGGGAGGACACGGACAGCCCCCTCTTAGACCAAGTGTTTATAAATGAGCCCCAACAGTTTGCCCATTTACAGCAACCTACAGCAACCAATCATAAGGTGGCATTTACTAGCTACAGGCGTGTTAGATGAAAGCTGCAACAAGATCCAACATTTGTATTACTTACCTTATTTTCCATCGCAGCCAACGTGACACCTGCATTTTGGCACAGCACGTCGCATCCGCCGAAAATGCAGTGAAATTGTCCATGTAGTTCTACCCTTAATGATGTTTGCTTGTAAAATGGGTAGCCGGTAAATTCCACCTTGTTATTGGTTGCTGTAGTTTGCTACAACTGGGCAAACTGTTGGGGCTCATTTATAAACACTGGGCCTATTTGCACTTTTTTTTGTAACCCTCTTATAACACAAATAAATAAACCAATAAACTGTTATAAAAGGAATTTTACCTTGGCAATACTCTGGTAACAGCTAATGCACTAGCATGCAGTGATTGCATTCATGGCATCAGGTTTCTCTTGGTTGCTTAAAGAAAGAAAATCACTTGAAAGTCTTTGGAGAGAATCATGGGAATATACTAGTTTAAGTATAGTAGCCCAAGGAGATTGCCTTAGAACAGCCTAGTGTCTCTTAATGTGTCTTGATTTGATGCTAAAAGAAGGTGAATCAAACCCTCATTTCATTTTGGTGGTATCATCTTATCTAACAGACAAAGCACATACTCTATGTACATTGTACCACAGTTCTACACAGTAACAGTGTTGGATCTCTAAATCAGTGGAAGGAAAGGAAACATCATTTTTGCTTTTTCAGGCTGAATCTCAGAGACATCTTTGTAACAATTAAACCAAGGTAATGTATGGTTTTTATGTTTATATTTGAACTCTTTTTCTATATCTCATCAAAATATGTAGAGTAGGTCAGTTTAGCAAACCAAAAAATACAAGGTTACCGATACAGGAACCAGAATATAATTTTTGGTGCGTTACCTTTAGAGTGTGTGATAAGAAATGTATATTTAAATATGCAATGTATGCTTTGCGATGTATTCTGTTTTAATAAATCCATTTTTGAAAATGAATTTCATAAAAAGGTCTAAAAAACGTTTATATTCCATCATGATGCCTTTAAACAAAAAATGTATCATTTCACCTCATTCAGCACAGCTGTAAATGACAAGGAAAACCGTGTTCAGTGTTGGGGTGCTACAATGTTAGCCCCCCAGTGAATTCAGTGATTCAAGATATATAGAGATGTCTTTGTCCTTTATTAAATGTGATTTGTGCTAGACATACTTTTGCCTACTGTTTTAATTAAGAAAAACAAAGAATAGCATTTTTTTTTTTTTTTTTTTAAATGGAGAACAGTTTAACTTTCCAAATTCTCATTATTCCTCTGAGCAACTGTTAAGTTAGAAAAGGTAGTTTAGAAAACCTCTAGCATTATGAAGCTGAATGGGTAAAAACAAAATAATGATCCATTAGACCTATAATAGAATAAAAAAATAAAAAACAAAGACTAAAAGACTAAACAGTATTTATTTCAACACACTTTACATTAATTATGCTCATGTTGAGCAAACATGAATATAGGCATATATTCAAAGAGATAACTTCAATGCTCATTTTAAATTGGCATAGACAATAGCAGTCAAAGATAATTTGCTATTTTTGTGGTTTATTTAATTATTTAACATACATGTTCTAGCAGTGGCATAACTAGATATTACTGGGCCCCATAGCAAATTATTTTTCAGGCCCCCAAAATATCTAGAGATTGATCTGTTTTACCAATATTTATTGAAATTGGGCCCCCCTGCAGCCGCTGGGTCTGCTTCCTCTGTAGTTACGCCCCTGTGTTCTAGTTCTACAGTACCTCCTGGTGTAAGACTGACTGTAGCTCCAGGGTTCTCCTGTATCAAGAGGTGCAAGGTTGAAATTTGGAACAAGAGCTGGAAGGACCAAGCAATGCAGAGAGAAACTATACAGACAGTGAAGGAGCGCATGTTGCCACAAGTACCTTAAGGCTAATACCAGATGTAAAAGACCTCCGTGGCTCAACGTGCCTGCACCCGCATGAATTACCATAATGGAAAAGGACCTTGTAGATTATAAACTTAATTGTAGCAAGCAATGCCAGTCAGCAGCATCAAGGGCAAATAAGGTCTTTAGCTGCAGTAAAAGGGGTATTGAGGAAGGGGGGCATACATTCACTCTATAGAGCACTGGTAAGTTCCCCTAGAATATGCTATACAATTTTGGTCTCCAGTGCTCAAACAAGAAGACATCACTGAATTAGAGAGGGTCCAGAGAAGGGCAACTAAGCTGAAAAAGGTATGGAAAATCTCAGCTATGAGGAAAGACTGGCCAAATTGGGGATGTTCACACTGGAAAAGAAGCACTTAAGGGGTGATGTCATAACTATATAAATATATAAGGGGGATCATATAATATAATATAATCTCTCTATTGCTTTATTTGACAGTAGGTCTTTCCAGGTGATGCAAGGTCACCCATTCCAATTAGAAGAAAGGATGCTCTGCCTAAATATTCGGAAGGTTTTTTTTAGAGGTGGATAGCTTTTTAGCAAGAGATGGAATACAGGGTTATGGAAGATAGCTCATAGTACAAGTTGATCCAGCGACTGGTCACATTGCCATGTTGGAGTCAGGAAATAATTTTCGCCCCTCTGGAGAGGCTCCAGATGGAGGTTTTTTTTTTGCCTTTCTCAGGATCAACTAGCAGTTAGGCAGGTTAAAATTGTTGAAAGGTTGAAATGGATGGACCTGTGTCTTTTTCAACCTAACTTACTATGTTACTATGTTACCTGTGGTGGATGATGACCATATTTTTCCATAGCATTTGCAAGAGGCTGCTTACAGTTATGTCAGATTATCAGACACTTTACAAGGAAGATGCCTGGCAACTTGTGTTACCTTTTTTTACACAACATAATAAATACACCCCTATGTATAGTATGTACAGTTATTTGCTTATTTAATAAGCAAGTTCACCAGTAATATAAATGTAAGTAAAACCATGAAAAAAGGCAACAAATTAAAGTCATCCCATACACTGGGAATCTACTACAGTTACATACAATGAATGGATTCTTCTGAAAAGAAACCACAGTTACAAATTAATAAATGTTTTTTACCCTATCAGAAAATGATACACACAAAATTATTATTAGTGAGATAACACTGCTCAGTGCTTAGCAACCTTAAAAGGTCAGGGTATTGTTCAGAATTCCACTGGTTATTACAAGGCATTTAATAAGTGAATGCCAAACACTGAAGAAAACAGTCCATTTTTTTTTTTTAAACATACTCTGCAGCGGGGAGAATTGTAAAAGCTTCTCAGTGGGTTGTATGGGCACCATTTGAATCTGACTTCAGCTTAAAAGCATTGGAGTAGGTTGTCAGGCGAATGGTCCTATATATCCCATTGCCTGGGACAATGGGATGCCTTTTCTGTCCCCCTTGCAGGCAATGTGTTTAATGCAGCTGTATGGATTTACACAGTGGGCTTTCCAAAGGCATAGTGTCAAATAGGACTTTAAAATCAAACATAAACCTATTTGTATATTTCTGTTCTGGGGCTTCAGAATCACAGCAAGGAAGCTGTGTAGAATTCATTCCATATTGATCTCAGATATTATAAAACGTCAGGGAATTTACATTGAAACTTCTAGCATATATACATTAACACTCAGCGCAATCTGCATATGCTGCATTAATGTTGTGTGTTTGTATTGAACAGTGCAGGCAGAAAATATGTAAATACACTTAACAGGTTTTGCATATTAATAGGGTACAGTATAAAAGTAATAAAGAAAGGTGCATGCTGATTGCAGTACATGTAACTCTGGATGTATTCCCTGTTTAAACAAAGCAATATGCGTGCAATTAAAGAGAACACTGTGTGCATAACCTGAAATTCTTAGTCAATGTGCTTCCATTAGCAGATGGTCAGATAGTGGGCAACTGGACACAAATTTAACTTGGCAATATTCATTCTATATTTTTTAAATTCAGAATTGTTAGTACCTGCACCTTAATACTTTCAGTAATGGGATGGTGATCCAATAATTGTAGACAACTGAGCAATGTGCTTTCTCTTTGGTGTATAACAGACTGGCCAGTGCATGTTTTACTGGAAAAACTTAAATATTCTATTTATGTGGGGGCCTCCCTGACAATATTAACAGTCAATATGAAAAAAAAGCCGCTCCAAACTCACCCCTCGCTAGTTTGCTGTGCTTTTACCCACTCCAGATTCAGGTGCTCAGCTGGCAGCGCCTCAGCTGCAACTAATTGAAGTCAAGAAAAAACAAACAGGCAGCACTCCGAATAAAACGAATAGGATGTTTATTCCATCCAGGAAAGGATCCACATTACCTTACGTGTTTCGGGAGAGAACTCCCTTAATCATAACCTCCCTGACAATAGTTTTGACTCTTAGTAGTACTGTATTGCAGTTGACTGGATCTTGGTGGATCTCCTTATGCCCAAAGAAAAACTATGGCTACAACCATAGTCAGTATTCTTTTTTGCAAGCCAGTTCGATAGGGCACCTGTACACAAATAACTAAACCCTGATTAAACAGTGCTGTTCCAATAGTATCAATTTCTAAGGCTAACAGATCCATGATGTTTAAATTAGATTCCAGCTTGAAAACCTAAATTTATTTCTGTGTTTCTTTGGTGCGCTTCACTTCTCCAAATATGTTGACTAATTTTTGCATATAGATAGCATATGCTGTCCTATGCCAGGAGCAATATTAAGGAGTAACTATTGTCACTATTAAACAGACCTCTATGTGCCCTCTAGGGATTCTAGCAAGGTTTTGTTCTATGCTTGAATTAGTAGTTTAGATGGGAAATGACTGTAATTATCTCCCAGGTTTGTTAATGAACATTTTTGAGGCAAGCAAAGAAAAGTACATTTCTTATATACATTTGCCAAGCCTTAAGCATCCCCATAATCCACTGATTCAAAGGCAGAAATATGCAGGTACAGTATAATAAGGTTACAGAGAATTTACTACCAGATCCTTTATATGATCGGAACTAGAGCTGTGTTGTTATAACTAGTTGGGCTCTTATTTCCCTTCTATCTTTGATTCAGAATATTTTCATATGTATTTGTCTTGTCTATTCTACATTACAGTTACATTACTATTCTAGCCTCAAAGTATTTGACCTCCTACCTCCTCACTAATGCCTTAATGTTTAATTCATTTTAAAATTGGTCACTTTTTTTTTTGCTACTAAAGGGGTCATGCAAGGCTCATGACTAGTGATGGGCGAATTTACTCGCCAGGGGCGAATTCCCGCGATTCGCCGTTGGCGAATAATTTTGCGAAACACCATCGAAAAAAAATTCGCGGAAAAACGAGTCGCGACGCAACAAAGTTGATGTGACACGCATCAAAAACGTGCCGCACCACGTTTCGCAAATTTTTCGCCACTTCACTAAATTTGCAAAATGCCAGAAAAATTTCACCCGCCGAAAATTCGCTGGCGTCTCGTTTTGGACGCCACCGAAAACAGACACCCCCATCCAAAACAAGATGCAGTGTTTTGTGAATTTTTCACCAGCCGAAATGCCCCAGATTCGCCCATCACTAGTTCCAGCCATTTTGATTTGAGAAAATTCTGTTACCAAGCATTAGTCTTTTAAAAAGGTACATTACTTTTAAGAGCAATGTTATATTATATTGTTTACTGACTAAAACATTTAAAATTGCAGAAAGCCAAAAACGTGTCCTGGCTAAAATTAACTTAGCTCTCTAAGGGCCATGGCCAATAGGGATATTTGTCACTCGCAGTAAATTAGTAGTGATATGCGAATTTATTTGCCAGGGGCGAATTCACGGCAAATTCCCACAATTCAACTCTGGCGAATTAATTCAAAAACGCCGAGAAAACGCCAGCGAATATTCGAAAAAAACGAGTCGCACGTCGTTTTCGACTCGACGAGTCAAAACGTGCCGTGACTTGTTTTGCTAATTTTTTCGCCAATTCACGAATTTCGCTGGAAATTCGCAAATTTTTCGGCGAAACGTGGTAGATTCGCCCATCACTATAAATTAGCTTATTGCGGGCGACAAATATCCCAAAATTGCTTCTCCAATGGTAACAATTGACCTTTTTTCCCTAGCAAGGCAACTTTAGACGCTAGCGTTGCTTTGCACTCTGTCAGGCGAATTTTCGCTCTGACAAATGGACATTACTCTGCGAATTCACTAAGATGCCAAAAAACTCTGGCATCTTTTCCTTTTATCAAGGTGATAGGCTGCAAAAGTCTTAATTTTTTTTTTGTGCAACCGGTTTCCCACATACATTTTATAACATATGGGAATATTATTTTACAGTGGGCTTATGTGTAGGACATTATAACAACTCTATTGACTTTATTAAGGTTCCTTTGGCATGTCTAGTTATCAGTGTAAATGTAATGTTTAGATGCACCATGTAACATAAAGACATCCATTCAACTTTAAACTTCCTGCCGTATGCAAGACCTCTATCAAAGTTGCGGTAGTCAGAATTGAACACTAGTGCATCTTCGCTTTGATTTGCTCGCATTGTTGAAGTAACGATAGCAAAAATTCGCCAGGGGAATACAAAATTAGGAGGGGGTACAAAACCATTGAAATGTGTGAGAACATCTTGTACTTTACAACTGACTCTTTACAGAGGGAGCAGACTTTATGTAGACATTTAGGTCATATGGCTTACCATGTTCCAACACTTCTAGTAATTTAATGGTAAGTCACTATTAAATGTCAGAATAAAATGTTCTTCATTTATACATGAAACATGGGTACTCACAGTCTCATACTTTTCCCTATAGTCTACTATAAGCAATAACACATTTGTGAAGTCTAAAAGAATTAGCAGTCGATGGTTCCCTGTTTTGGGATTGTCCTTTCATACACACTACCCCATTTAATTTTTGGCAGTATCTATTATGTAACACAATTTATAACTGGGTAGGGAATAATTAATCAGCTTGATCCAGAAGTGCCTAATTAAACACTCCAGAGGTTTCCATTTTAATATTATTGCCTTAGCGGTGTAGTAGAACAGGTTACAGTAGAACATTGTTGCCAGAGGCTTTCTTTAGATTAGTATTTCACACAAACCCAGGGATTGAGCACTTGCGGGAATTCAAGTTGACTCTATAGAAAGGAAACAATTTCAAACTAATAATCTGAGCTGCCAAAAGATATAAATATGCTGTGCTGAGGTGCTTCACGGTGACGAAAAGATAGTTCTATATTCTATTAGGGAGTAAAAGTCTTCTGGAGAAATCGGAATTTTTAGCTGATCTTCACTTGAGCTACACATTTCAGCAGAGAACCCAACATTTTTTTAATGCCAACACATTTAGATGAGCTTCTTTAGCTTGTTGGATAAGTCTCATGCCATTTATTCACTGGCAAGCGTTTTCATATATAAATATACTATAAGAAGCTAATCTTTCAAGGCCCAGCTATATCATTCACTGTGAAACACTGAAATACTTTTTTTATTAAATATGAATGTAATAGGTCTTGTATACACAAAGCATATTGGAGAGGATTACATTTGTCCATAGTTAGAAGATAAGGGATGGTCAAACAATCTAAAGCATTTATTAGGAATGAAACCAATATAAGTACCCAAATACCTGCTACCTGCAAAGACGTTTAAGGGCAAGTTGGAGTCAGCAGGGAAATAGACTTTATTGACAATATTAAACCAGTAAAAATAAACTCAAAGTTCACTCAAGCTTGGAGAGACAACAATAAAGAACTACAATACCTGTAGTACAGCAGGATTATGAATATATGGAATAAGTGGGATGGAATTTGCTGTGTCTGCAAGGTGGGAAGCTGAGGAAAGAGAATGTCTTTAGAGAGGTACCAAATATGAATGGTATTCCACTAATTAGTTTAAAACTGTAGCCATCTTTAAGACCATCTTTAAAAGTGATTTTTAGTTTATTTGCCACTTGTTACATTTTGCTCTAGTACTTTGTAAATGTAATTTAGCCCCCTACTGTATTTTATGGACAAAGTACTGGGATACATTTTTGTCCAAAATTATCTGGAGACTCCATCTACACATCAGTCTTCATCCTTTATATATTTCAGAGAAATGTAACTTCCAGGTTCCACATTAGAAGCTGTCAGAAAAATAAATATTTGTCAAGAAAATAGGTTATTCTATGAGAAACTAGACTTTACTTTAAAGCCTACCATCACCGTAAGAAATGTAAGTTCTCGGGTGGTATAAAGATTGCTACCAGTAGAGGAAACTCATTCTCTGAAGTGGAGAATCACAGGTACTGTATCTGTGCTGATGTCAGTTACCTGAGCTTAGCTACCAACTCACAATATACTGTATATTGTATATATAGAATATAAAAGTCACAATATGAGACTGATTAGTAATGAGTTCAGATTCTCCTTACACGGCAGCACTGAAACAGTGTAGTTTGCATTTGAATTCATTGAGCAGCCTTGGAGCTTCAGCTTATATGACATGTGAACTTCATATTCTGCTTGATGATTTGAGATGACCCCAAGCTTAGCTTCTTTACAGCTGTCCAAAACACACTACTGAATATGAGCAGTGTCATTGACACTCCCAACAAAATCCATGATGGTGACCCCAGATGCACGACTATAAAGGCCTGGATCATTAATGTTACAGAGATTCTGAAACATTTGCTTAGTACCACAAGTTCAGTGTACAACATTTAAACCATTTTTCTTGATTAGTTTGCCTTTAAAGGAGATGTAAACTTTGCAATGCATAATTACTCAAAAGTGACTACAACCAACTACAGAACATGAATGTAATTTGCTAGTGTCTTCCACTGTTTCCTCCTAAAGCAACTGCTGCCTTCAAAGCTCCCAAATAACCCACATTTTCCAGATGGTTATACAACCAAATAAATGTTTTATGCTTAGCAAAATGTGAACTCCTTAACTACTAATGGTTATCTGTTGCTCAGAATCATTTATTTGTGTGCTTTGTTATGTTGGTACATTACATTACAGATAAGTTGGTCAATATTCACAGCTGAATGCTAGTAAAGAGTACTGTAAAGAAAGGAGTTAATGCTATTACTGTATTACTACCTATGTAATGTACCTTCTTCCAGCACACAAATGAAAGCTTCTAAGCAACTGATAAATTATCTTTCTATTACAATGAGTCCTCTCTAAGTCTTGGATATGGCCTACAACACAGGTAGTACAAACTGCAGTTACAATGAGATCAGCACCTGATTTCAGTTTTATGTCAGTTTTTATCTCCTTACAAACTGAATTTTCTGCAGGTCTGCTCTCATCTTGGGCTGAGTGTAAGGGGTGAATATGTAATTCCAAGGCTATAACGATACTAAAATCTACAGTCAGTATATATATATATATAAATATATATATATATATACACAGTATATGTATATATATATATATATATAATTCATCAGCGCAGGGCTGAGTGCACACTGGGAACCAATCACAGTTGTTTATTTAAAAGTCAAAATTTTATTTACGTTCATTAAAAAACAGGCCGAAGTTTCGGTCCACTTCGATGGACCTTTATCAAGACGTCTTTATCAAGACGTGTGTGTTTCTGTATGGATGTTGGGTTTCATTTGGAGGGGTTGAACTTGACAGACTTTGGTCTTTTTTCCACATAACTTAACTATGTAACTATATCCAAGTATCTTAGCTATGCAGGTCTCTGGAAATAAACAGGTAACAAACTAAACATAGAAATGACATTTACATGGAACAATTAGTGGTTACTTGAACAACTGCACACCAGAATGTCCTAAAACCTTTCATGCCATGTTCCATTTTTCTTGGCCATTCTGCATAATCCTAAAAGACACATGCTTTTAGTCATCATGTAATATAGAAAAAGTGAGGTTTTTCCAATTGCTTCAAATGTAGGATATATACAGTATATTGCATATATTGTCCCTATTGCTATACAAGAGGCATGATTTTCTTATGCTAATGCCACTTATGAATATGGCAAAGGTAGGAATCTTGCCAGGAATTCTGATGATTTTATAATAAATAATCTGCATGCATATTTTTACAACAACTGCCAGTTACTCCTGGTATACAGTGGCCTCTGAGTGTGTCAGCATTATGATTAGCACACTGGTAACTGGAAATGTCTGGCACTGGGCATATTGTAAATATGCAGCACAACATGACTGGGTACATCTGCCCACTCCCTCACCTTTCATTTTGTTGGGGGGGCCTGTTGATACTTGCTTCTGTTTGGATAATTGAATGTCAAGTTATTGGCTTTCTTGCCTGTGCACTTGCTATGTCTGCATTATGGTGACATTTACAACATCTTTCACAAAAGCCTTTGTCATTTTAGGTATGGGAAAGCAAAACTATTTTAATTTTAGTTCAAAGTGGATATTTGCCCTGGAAAGTTTTATTATAATCACTGCAGAAGAAGCAGTCATCATATGACCTCCTAAGCTATATCTTACTGTCATAATGATACTGTTACTAATTGAGATCTCTTACCAAATCTAATTTAATCAGAAAATGAGAAGCGTTATATAATATATATTATATGGCATGATATTAAGAATGGAGCTCTAAAGGAGACTAAAATGTTTTACAAAATGGTAAATTTGCAAAGAAAATCATTTCCACTTACTTTTGCTTTGCTCTGCAATGGATTTTTTATGTCTCCTTGCCAGCATAGACATGGTTAATTCTACATTAGAATTCTGTGATGGATAATGCAGATGTCTTAAATGTCACTTAACCTTTGACACTGTTAAGCTGGCCAGGAATCAATGCCATTATTTCTCTGCCTGTACTGGAGGAAGAGAATGTTTTCCTGTTTTTGTACTATTGATTTGCTCTGCTTATGTTAACTGTATTAACATACTGTATGCAGACGTCTTCCTTGGAGGACTCTGCAATCTCTCTGCTGTATCTGTTTATCATTTCTTTGTACATGCACCTCTCTGATTTACAGAGATAATGACTTGCGACTCTCAGCCCCACAGATTTAATATGACTGGGCCAGCTATGAATCAGTGTAACGTGAAACTGATGATGGAGCTATGGGAATAGTCCTTAAGAAGTTGGGCCTAATTTCCTAACAGGGACAAAGTGGTAGATACAAAAGAATCAGAACAACCTTGTTTTTCCCACATATTAAATAGTTCTGGCAAATTATAGTATAACTGCAAATCGCTGCAAAATATGGCTAGCTACTAGACACAAACTATGCAGCAACACAGGTACAAACCATTCAATGTTGTTTGAGTTGAACATTATGTGAAGCAAGTGGTGCATGGTATCCTAATATGCTGCTCATTTGTGATTATTGTTGGAGTGAAAATGAGTTCAGTGTGCAAGGGAATGCCCTGTATTATATGGTTGGTCAATGTTGGGTATAAATTATAGGGAACCCTTCCTTGCCTGAGCCTTCCACCTGGTTTATCATTCACCTTCATACTGTAGGTGCAACAAACCCATTGGTGGATGGGTCCTCACCCTTTTTTACCCATGAGCCACATTCAAGTTAAAAAGAGTTGGGGGGCAACACAAGCATGAAAAAGTCCTTGGGGTGCCAAATAAAGGCTGTGGTCAGCTATTTGGTAGCCTCTATGTAGATTAGCTGCCTACAGGAGGCTCTGTTTGGCTGCACAGCTAGTTTTTATGCAACCAAAACTTTAGCCAGGAATTAAAAAATAAGCACCTGTTTAGAGGCTACTGAGAGCTACATCCAAGGGGTTGCTCACAAGCCACTGGTTGGGGATCACTGCATTAGTGCTAAGCACAAAAAATAGGTGCATATGGCATTTTAGAATGCTCAAACTGGTGGCTCAGCTGTGGAAAATTGATTATTTTATCCATTATTTTACAGACACAGGATTTACACAATTTGAAGAATTGTTCAAAATGTATAAAACATATGAGTAAGCTCATACCCATTTGGGTTTTACATGTAAAGGGCATTTGTTAACAGTTGAGTGTATGGATATATGATGCTGCAAAAAAATGGCCATAAACTCTATAGTGAAAAAAAAATGTTGTGTGAAAAAATACCCATTGACTTCATTGCGATTTGGTGCATTTTTTGCCACTTCTCACATATTTATCAACATGGGTCAGATTCACCCATAACTAGGCCTAGCTTTTTTTCTCTTTCTGTGCATTTCTTTTATTTTTTGCACATTCAGGTTATTTTTTTAAATAAAATTCTTACAGCTAACTAGGTGGTGAGCTTTTTTTAAAAAAAAAAAAAAACCTGAGTGTGCAAATTATGCATTTAAACAAAGTGCACACTTTGGCTTTTACTGTAAATCCCTGTGTTTTATTCATAATTATCTGCCTCACAGAAATCCCTTTCGTTATGGTATATCCATATAACTTTGTTCATCAACTAAAATGAGAACTATCCATTTTGAGATGGTTAATAACATCGTAGGTTTCCCATTAGTAGCATAATGTCAATACTTCCTTCAGATTATTCTGCTGGGGAATACCATGAGTACAATAGAGGGATGGCTCATGCCTTGCCTGCTCAGCATAAAGTAAAGTAGAACATTATATATTGTCAACCAACTTGTATATTGCATTCAAATCAAGATGACTATGAGGATTTATTTGTATATCTGGCATTTGTGCTTAAATTAAAATGCATATGGGAACTTTGCAGTGTATACATTCAAAATATGTGTATTGCTTTTGCATCCATTAAATAGTGTTGCTGTCACTGTTTCTTTCTTACATTCCTATTATCTCACATCAAGCTACACTGAGTTGCTGTACCCTTTGTAAAGTACAGTAAGCTTCTTTGTTCTAATCTGCACTAAAAGTTTATGGGGCAGATTTACTAAAGGGCAAAGTGGCCGTCACTAGAGAAAATTCCCCAGAAATGCTATCAGTAGGGACATCGTCAGTTTACTAACAGGCATAGAAGACAATTTGCTAGCGAAAGAGACTGTCAATAGAGCAGTTTGCACCCTATTGCCAGATGAATTTTCACTAAGGAGAACTATCGTTACTCTGCAAATTCACTATAGTGCAAATTTTACAGAACGTTACCTCTTTTGCCAAGTTTCTTTCACCACCTTAGACCTGGCAAATGATAAAATGAAGCTACTGTACATCCTCCTCAATCTTCATATTGTGTATGGTGAAAAGTCATGAAAGTTCTTTAAAGCTGGCATTTTTTCATATTTTATGTTCAGGATCAGCTCATGTCTGGGGTATTAGATGATCTCTTGCTTTTATTTTGCATCCTTGAACATTTTTAAAAATAAGTGTCCACTTCAAGCATTTGCGCCAACAAATCTAATAAAGACATATATACCTATATACCTATACCCGCCCTATATAAAATTGACCTAAGCATAAAAGTACTAACACTAAGGAAGAAATAACACTAGTGAAAGTTTGTTATGAAATGCTTGTGCTGAAAAATCAATTTGGATAAAAATGGATACATTTCACGGTGACTGATGACCTCACAAAAATTTGACAGGTTTGAAATAAAGAGTAATAAAAAGTAACAATATCAATATACTGTATGTGTTGCCTGACAGAGGATTTGTTTTTAGAAGGGGGCTGTGACCCCCATCAGAAAGCTGGAAAGAGTCAGAAGAAAAAGGCAAAAACTATAAAAAATAAAAAACAAAGGTCACATGAAAAGGCTTAGAATTAGACATTCTATAATACACTAAAAGTTAATCCAAATGTTAACCACCTCTTTAAGATACATTGACTACTTCCCTCTTAGCCTTACCTTGCCTATATTTCTTTTACAGTGTTGCCATTTTGACAGCTTGTTGATATACATCCACCATGAAGCCTGACAGAATCCGAGAGGGTAATGTAGACCCCTCAGCTTCCTTATATATTAGGCAGACTGAAGTTCACATGGTTCTGTCACATAGAACTTAGTCCCACATAGAAGGTATACCACGATTGTGGCTGCCCTAAACTCACCCCCTGATAATTATATCAGCTAACCTGCATTTATCTTCCTACACACACAAAGGACATCTATAATCTTTAGACTATGAACACCCTATAAATTCTGGTTTGCTGTGTTTTAAATTACTTTAATGTTTTCAATTATTTAAATTGTTCATAATATTACTACTAAATATAATTATCATTGTTATTTATAACATATCTTAAAAAATAATGAATGCAGTAAATTGTTTTATTTTACCCATAATTTGTTTCCATTTGTTATCTGTTACTATTTATTAAGTTCGCTATATTAATCAGAGCATGCATTTAAACTGTAAACTCCTTCCACTTTAATGCACAAAAACTCCCTTCAAAAGAATGAAATATTAAGATACGAGACAGATCACTGAATCCAATGCATCTTTAATTTGTTATCTGTCTATTTGAGGACATTCTGCTGACTGAGCGATCCTTTGCTTTACTGGTATCTCCTTGTAGAATTGAATGCCTTCTCAAATGCACAACTTCCCAAATATCAATACTTTCAACTGTTTTTTAGCTGTCCTTTTAAAGTTTGCTGTCCTCCAAAATATATAACTTTGAATAATTATTTGTTTAAACTGTATAGATGATGTTGTTGCATGGTTTTACTGCTTTAGAAATAGCTAAATCTGGGCTGAATTCTGTTTTTAATGTGAAATGTAGCAGGAATACATTAGCAATAGTTAGAAATGTGTACTACTGGATGTGTTGGTAGGGTAACATGCCGTAAAAAGAAAGGGCAAATGTCACAGATGAAAGCTCTCTGCTTGCACTTGTACTTTGTCTTATGCACCCACTATTTATCAATGGTTCAGGGGTCTGTTGTGGCAGTTGAGTTTGCTTCATCCTGCAGTTGCATCTCTTTACTGCTCCATCCACATTGTAAGCAACTCTCTTCTCCTGCCAACTTTCAGTACTTGCACATTTGCTTCACTAGAAGCGCTATAACTCCCTCCCAAACTGTTCCTGTGTCCAGGTCTGGACTGGGAGTCAAAATAGACCCTGGTATTACAAGTACAGAGAGATCCAATCAGCTCCCCACCAGCCCACTAAATAGTGACTTTCTATAGAATCTTATGGCAGCCCCTCTGGCATTTGCCAGAGCCCACAAATTGCCAGTCCGGGCCTGCTTGTGTCAATGCTTTAACTGATCCAAAGAAAAATAGGTACAAAAGTAACAAGTTCAGCTAATAGATTGCAGCTCCATGTGGGACCATAGTATGTTATATACAGAGGTTCTGGTTAGCATTTAGAAGAAAACCAGAAGGAAACAGAAAAATAATAAGCATACAGTATATAAAAGATACAGGTAGGGAATTGTATATGTGCAGTCAATGGATTGAGCATGGGTAAAACAATAAACTGACACACAATAAATTGAGAATTTTTATTGAATTATTAAAACTATTGGTATAAAGTTAAAGAAAATGTTAGTATTCCATTTAACATGGCATAAAACGGACAACCACCCTTTTTCTCACTGCAGTTAATGGCGTTCCTTGCATCAGACTGTACTGAGCTAAGAAAGAATGTACAGTTGAAGTGGCTCCTTATTCCTATTGATTCAGGAAGTACCCTTAAAGGGGTCATCGCCTTTGAGATAACATTTAGTATGATAAAGAGAGTGATATTCTGAGACAATTTACAATTGGTTTTCCTTTTTTATTATTTATGGCTTATGAGTAGGGTTGCCACCTTTTCTTGAAAAAATACCGTCCTTCCTATATATTTAGCTTTTTTTCCTATTAATAACATTGGGATCAGTCATCAAAAATACTGGCCAGGCCGGTAAAATACTGTCCAGGTGGCAACCCTACTTATGAGTCATTTAGCTTTTTATTCAGCCGCTCTCTAGTTTGCAATTTCAGCAGGTTAGGCTCCAAATTACCATCCATTGATTTGAATAAGAGACTGGAATATAAATAGTAGAGGGCCTGAATAGAAAGAGGAGTCATAAAAAGTAGCAATGACAATAAAATTGTAGCCTTACAGAGCATTTATTTTAAAATGGAGGCAGCGACCCCAAAACTGGAAAGAGCTGTATAAAAAAATAAACCATGCTTAGAATTAGCCATTCTACAACATATTAAAAGTTAACTTAAAGGTGAACCACCCTTTTAATATGCCCCAAGTACCACCAAAAGTAAAGGTACATACACTCAAAGGACTAATCTTTTCATGCCATCACAGAAATCTTAGGACTTCCCTGATCCCAGCAGGTGACGGCTTTACTGTGTTTCGGTTGACCATCTCCACAAAGTAAATGGGAACAATGTGGTTATATATGTATAATGAAATCATAAGCTCTTCTATTGCTGAAAATCTGGTACCCAAATTGGAGATTTAGTCATGGCTGCAACTAATACATAACAATTGATTGCTGGGGTTAAATCTACGCTTAGGCTAGGTAAGGACTGAGAGTCAATGAACTGCTAGGAGCTCCCCTGTTGCCTGTAGCTTCTGCCAGTGGACTGTGCGGATTCTTTTTTTACAAAAATATTTTAGACCTTGCTTTGGGAAATATTAATATTATTCATTCTCAGATATTCTATTCCATTATGATTAACAGTAAATGTTGAAAATGTCAATACATCTTTTTTTCCTGCTTATTAACATTTTCATTTAACGCGGGTGGAAAATTATGTGTTTGCAAAACCGGTTTATTGATCATTTTTCAGATTGATGCTTGTTGCTGGGGGGGCTATTTATTCAAATGTCAGTGGAGCACCCTCAGTGATAGGATTGTCCTTCTAAGTCCATTATATATCATGTATTAAAAGTTAAGGCAAACTTGACTTTTAATATACCTTACAGACAATAAGTTGTGCAATGTATGTGTGCATAGGCATATGTGCCAGTGGGGCTTCTTCATGAACTGAATAATGCTTAATTGATTTCTAATTGGTTCCAATCTATAGCAAGAAAGTCATACTTTAATTAACTTGAGATACTTGTGTTTGAGGCTGCCCATATTTACACACATATAGCCTATATTTATATTTGTACCTCTGTGGGTTGTTTTTCACATGTGGAAGCCAGGCCCGGACTGGCAATCTGTGGGTTAGGGCAAATGCCAGATGGGCTGCTATAAGGTGCCATAGAAAGTCAGTATTTAGTGGGCTGGTGGGGACTGTTTGGGCCTCTATGTGGGCTGACTGGGCCTCTGTGTACCTGAAATGCCAGGGCTTATTTTGATTCTCAGTCCAGTCCTGGTGGAGGCCCATTTATCAATGGTTGGCTTTTAGTGGTTTTAGAGGTTTTTGAAACCTCATCCAACTGTCTCTAAAACTAGAAATGTCCTGACTATTATTAAAAGATCCAAAAAAAAGGTATGAATGGAAAATAGCGC
>CM044437.1:105330989-105374690 GCA_024363595.1 Xenopus borealis
AAACAAACGTTTCCTTGATAAATTGCCCTATTAGCATTTTGGTAGGTCCTCAGGTCCTCAGACAGACACATTATATCATGCTGTGGGGAAAAACTAATGTTTCAAATGGACATTCAAACTCTTGGATTTTCTAGCAATTAAACTATTTGATATGTTGTAAATATTTTTTTTCTGGTGTCACTGCTGTCATAAACTAGCATGGAATGATCTCTCTCCCCTTGACAGTTACCCAACATTACAGACAATAAATTATATCCTTTGTTCCACCAACTTATTGTAACAATGTATATAAACACATGTGCAAGTGTGTTTAAAAATGTGACTTTTTTAAAATATTTCATGTTTTTTATGCTCAGGGTTTTTTTAATGTTCTCCCCTTATTGAGTTTCTACCATGAATATTTTCACTTTGAAAAATCTCCCAGGTTAAGACATTGTTTCCTCCTCCGTTAATCTATTTTTTTAACATACAGTCAATCTTAAAACAAATTAATCCAATGAATTAAATTTGCAAAATCCTTCCTAAATCAGTCCTGTATTTGTAAGGTTTCTTTAGGCCCAAACACGCTCAACAATGTTCGTCTTAAATGCTGCTTGGACGCCCCTTGCAAGCTAATTGAATCAATAAACCAGATTTAGCTCTGCAGCATTCTCCATGTTGAATTATGGAAAAAGTTTGGTGAGGAGGGTAAAGAGGTTTTTATTGCTAACCATGTACTAAATGCTCCTTTACTCAACAAGATTTTGATATAGTACGTTCCTTTAATTTTAATTTACAGATAGATTAATGTACAGATGTAGCCAGTGCTGTTGATTCATATTAACTGAATTGCACCAAAATGCTAGCACTGTGCAAATATGCCTCTACTATATTGTTACTACATGTCCTATTTAACTTCTGTTTGTAGTGTGAATAATCACAGGTGTTAACGTCACATCCTTGCTAAATAAAAAATACTTTGTGAGCAGATCAGTCCAATACAAATATTAGTGGAAAAGTGTATTTTAAAGTTTTACACTCAAAACTGAATGATGGGCTGATCATTGTAATTTCTATGGTTAGAATAAGCATGATATGATGTTAAAAACAAAGAAAAACAATAACCAAGCACCTCTTTCAGAATGAAAAAAAAATGCATCGGTATGATTAAAAATAGTAATGGTAATGTTAATCTTATTAGCCCTGATCATGTAAAGTGTTCAGAACATATTGCAGAACAACATGTTGTGCACTCATTTTTAATTCAGAGTTAAAATGAACATGACTTCTGGCAATATGACTAATACATCATAAAGCAACCCTGAATGTGACTATATAAAATACAGATTGAGTTGTGTCACCTTTTTTTATGGTGGAATTATAATACACTGCAAAGCCTCAATGTGATTTAAAGGGTTAAAATCAACAAGAATTTTACCAGTATGATTACTATATCATAAATGCTACACAGAATAATATGCTATTTGCGTTTTACATTCATTTTGAAAACTAAAATGAGGTCAAGAATCATTTAATTCCATGCTGTGTTCCTATGACTCATACCTGTTTTTTTTTTCTAAGAATTATGAGAAAGAATTGGCTAAGGATGGTCCACATGCTCTCATTTGCCTTTCTACATTCTGGGGTTTTCTTTTATAATAATTTTGATGGTTTTCTAAGTCTCATACTCAAGAATTGGACTTGTTATTGTAAAATTATACAGCAGACCGGGCAGACAGATGTTGATGTTAAGGAAAATACATTTTGCAAGCTTTTATCCGAATTAGCATGCTAATTTGTATTACTCATTGTGCCAATTATCTTAGAATATTTTGTAGACAAAGTAGATAAGACGTTCAGAAATAATTGATTGTGTATATTTAAGTCTCTCCATATAAAACTGTGTTAATTTGTTCATTATATCTACATATCTATCATTTATCTCTCTATATGACATGTTTATCATGAAATGGAAGAGCTAGAAGCCATGGTTCAGATAATATATCCCCCATAAAAAGTTTGTTTTGCACAAATTTCTGTAAGAAAGATACCACTGGATGACTTTTTCAAGGTACAAAGTAACCAGCAAAAAAAGTCTTACAGTACATTACTGTATTATGTGAACATTTTAGATGGTATAGAATATTGTAGTAGAATTTTCTGAGATTAGGAAGGCATACATGATGAGTTAACTTGTATCCCGGTTCAAGTACATATTTCTTGGTCAAAGGGTGTTCAAAAGAATATGTAATATCCGTATGATCCTGTATTACCGGCCTTCCCTAGAAATGTAGTGGACCCATCATTGTACACATAGTATAGTTATAATGCTCCTTTAAGTCCTGATTTGACAAAAAATGTTTTCAGTTTAGTTGCAACGAAATGACTTCTCGGATTAGTTTGACTGCAATGGTTGGAAATGGTTTGAGAGAGCCGTAGTCTTCTTTCAACACGCTTTCAGTTTTTGACCTTTGATCATATTAAGGTTGAAACGAAAACAAAATATTTCACTGTTTCATTAATCTTGCTTGCAAAACCAAAAATAATTTAAACATAAACAGGTATAATAAATGCTGGCAGTTTTAACAGCATAATTTTTGAAATTGGTCCCTTTATTCTCAAACACTGTTTTTTACCTAGTAACCCATAGCAACCAAACGGCAACTAGTTTTGAACAGTCTGCTTCAAATTGGAGCAAAATTCAAGCTGGGAGGAAAATATCTGGTTGGTTGCTATGGGTTGCTGTGCACAGGTGCAATATTGCCATAGTGCTTACAAATAATGACAGTTATGTATGTATAACTCTTATTTAGCACTGCTGATACATGCAATGCTGTACATTTTTACATTATTATATTAATAGTAAATAAAAGTAGAGTAATAGCAACTAGTAGAGTAAGAGTCATTGCTATTAACTACAGTTGGGGCACTGGTCCCCTAAAACTGAATCAGATAATGTGCTATTGCTCCAAAATGTAGATTTCTTTTTGTACTGGCTGAGCTGAGACTCTTTATGGAGAAGAGCAGGCACTGGATGTGGGCAGCATGAAATGATGGTGGCTTTGACAGATAACCAGGTATATAAACAAATATAAAGACGTAGTGAGATACAGTGGAGTAAAAGGCTTTGAAGGTTAACAGAACGATTTTGCAAGTTATACTTCGGTTCATAAAACAGAAAATTATTTTATTTATTGTGAGCAGAGACATTGACACTGACGTATTATATTTATGGCCACACCTTCTACTCCTGTGACCATGCCCTGTTCTGCCTAAGGCAATGCCTCACTCTGCCCAAAAAATATTCGATCTTAGGTAAATTTGGGGGGGATTTATAGAATTTTCAGGTGAATTGTTCAATATATTGAATGTGGGTGACTGGGAGATGTTTGCAGGAGATCAAGGGGTAGATTCATCAAAGTTAAGAGTGAAGTTCCGCCACTAGAGGGAAATTCAACAGCTCTCAATTCATTTCTATGGGATTTTTAAAGGCGTATTCATCAAAGGGTGAACTTTCACTTCACCCAATGATGAATACGCCTTGCAAAATCCCATAGAAATGAATTGAGAGCTGTGGAATTTCCCTCTAGTGGCGGAACTTCACTCTTTGATGAATCTACTACCAAGCCTAAAACTTGTGTATCATGAACAATTTATATGGGTTGACATGTTTTTGGGAAAAGGAGAATAAGAAGGCTTTGCATGTGGAATTAATATATACAGAGAAGGGAAGATTAGCCCTAGGCAAAGTTCTACATCAATAGAGTTAATAAGCATGGCATCAGTAGTAATAGTTGTGACAGTTAGAGTAGGGTGTCTACAGTATATCTGGATATGTCTCTAATGGTTAAGCAGGTCTCCTAAAAAGTTACTAGACTCAACCAAAGAATTTTTTTTTATTATTTTACTCGCTCCCTTTGTCTCTTCTTGAGGAGCTGCTAAGGCTGTGAGAAGATGGTTTATTTTCCCATGAAGAAGGACTTTAGTGTTGGGTTGCGATACTCCAATGTTGTGCTATTAACACTGCAGAATAGCTGCATTGCAAGTTTTTCCCAATGTTGTTTTTCTAGACATTTATACAGAGGCTAAGATTTTCTGAGTAGAACTGTTGTCATTCCCTCTATTAGTTAGAAACATAACATGCTGATAGCTGTGGTTGTAAAAATGTTGAAAACAGTTATTTCAAGCAAATTTTCCAGTGATTTTTCTAGGGACAATCAGTGCAAATTGCCAATTTCCTTTGGACTGGAGCCTGATTGAATTAATTTCTCCTACTTGTAGAAAACAAGCCTTTTAGCTAATTTAAGTTTCATTATTCTGCACGGAGAATCTGTTTAGACTCTGGAGTGGGTGAAAGAGACCAATTTTCATTTGATAATTGTGAGGCAGCTACGATCTAATTTAACACACGTTTTAGTTATTCGTGGAGGATCCACAATGGCAGTAACCTTCATACATATAAACATATACTGTATATATATATATATATACTTACAGATAGATATATAGATAGATATATAGATAGATAGATAGATAGATCACATCCACATATTATATTGTGAAAATTAAGTCCACCCAGTGATTATATCTTTCACTTGAGCAAATAATTTAAAGGAAGAGTTTGTAAATTCTTTGTTTTCATGATAAGGACCTCAGCAGGGTAGGGGCCTGTACCTTTTTGGAAGAGACTATTTGCAGTAGTCTAGTCAGGATAGGATGAGAGCATGTATGTGCATCACCAGCTGTTGCCTGTGAAAGAGAGGGATGGATTTTGACAATATTGTGTAATAGAAATTGTTTATAAAAAAGTTTTGATTACCCCCAGATAATGTACCAAGTTAATGGGGGTGATGGTCTGCAGCTCTTACTGTAATAGGAAGAGATTTGGGAGCAAATTACAGAACTTTGTATATTAATTGGCTCATGTGACCTAAAATGTATGTGTGGCCTAACATGTAATGTATGTATGGCCTTGGTTTGTTTGTAGAGCACTGTGAATCATACTTTCCCAGGGGACAGCCCTTAGTTCTTAAGATGGAAATTTTCTATTTAAGATTACAAAATACCATATACAACCAAAAAAAGCTATATTATTAGTGTAAGCTTATAGTAAACTGAGTGGCACCCAGGCCCGGACCGGAAATCTGTGGGCAAAAGATGCTAGATGTTAGATGCCATAGACAGTCACTATTTAGTGAGCTGGTGAAGGCTGTGTGGGCCTCTCTGTACTTGAAATGCCAGTTCCTACTTTCAATCCCAGTCCAGACCTGGTGGCACTGTTGCTCTCCTATAATGTGCTCCGGATGGAGGCAGCATGTTGTGCAACTGGGCACCATTGATTTTTGAACAATAAATGAACTGATTTATTAGAACATATCCACATGGAAGAATAGTGCAATGATACAGAAGGCAACCATGATGTCATAGTCAGTACATACAGTGATGACTGATCAGTCTACCAAATGTGTCCTGATGAATCTTGGTACACTTCTTATGGGAAAAACAGGGGAATATACCTATTCCTGTTGCCCTGTCTCTGGTTCCCAGACAAGGCATATAATCCCTTCAATCACTCCTTGGTGGAGCCAAAAAACTTCCTAGTACTGACAAATGATGACTCCATAGGAGGCCCAAATCCATTTAGGAGAGGTGCAGGCAAAAGCCTTTGCCTCTTCACAACTCCATATATATATTATTGCACACCTAGTGGCCAAACTTGGGATATCTAGGGGTGTACTTTTGCTTTAAGTGGAACTGAAGATAAGGTTATGTTAGCATAAGAGACAGTAAATAATTGGTTAGAAAGCTAAGAAGAGAGCCAATATGCAGCCTGATTGTGGATATCCAGTAAATAAAGATGTTGCATCAGGAGGCACTGGTCAAATGTATCAAATGCAGATGATAGGTCAAGATCGACCAGACATAATGATGAGGATGATAGGATAGGACAGAGAAGGGGCCCTCGGCTTTGGCAAACTGAAGATTATTTGTAACTCTGCAAAGGAAGTCTCAGTAGAATGTACAGACTGAAACCAGATTGTAGTAGGTCCAACAGATCATAGGTGTGTAAGCAATAATGCGGTAGTGGTAAAAGAGAGACAGGATGCTAATTAGGGTAGTGAGACACGGGCAGATTTGGGGAGATTTAGTCACCTGGCGACTAATATTCTGTTCTTCTGGGTGACAATCTCCTTGAACTGCCTTTGCGTGTCTTTCCTTCCTCTATAATGAAAAGTTGCCTGTTTAAGAACACGAGGTGCTTTGTTTTCTGAAGTCGCCCAAAGTTTCCTCGTAGGCAGTTTGAGGAGATTGTCGACCAGAAGAACAAGAGATTAGTCGCCAGGCAACTAAATCTCCCCAAATCTGCCCTTGTATCACTACCCTTAGGGGTTAAGTAGCAAACAGACCTACATGATAACAATATATGGGGCAATATAGTAAGCTGCATAAAGCTGCAGTCTTAAGGAATACAACTATTGCATTATGACATGTGACCTGTGGCTTTTTTGCCCTTTGCATGATTAATGTGACTCAAGTGGTATCAAAAGGATAGATCATATGCATATATTATTAATATAGCAAAACAATTCTCCTGTTCTGGAAATAGGCAATATTTTTCCTAAGCCATTACTCATTTTCTGCATGTACAATTTACATTAAATTAAAAAATAATAATTACAAACAAATGTTTGTTTTGTAATGATAAATATGTTTTTATTAGATCTGAGGTCAGTTTTTACATGTGCCCTGATGGAAACAAAAGCTCCATTTATTAGTGAACTCCAGATAAATTCCAAATAATAAACCGCAGGCAAATTTGAAGAGTTTATGACTTAAGAGTAGTCTTTTTTCTATTGTAGGCCTGGTCCTTGTTAACCTTTGTCAGTTTCACATCATTAGAGGCAGGCAAAGTCCAAACTGCTGTAACTGCTTGACTTGTCTGACAAGCTATTAGTCCCTCTAATAGTAAAGCAGATATTAATAAGGCTTTTCTATACAGAAGTCCTTTTGTACAGGTATGAGACTCGTTATCCAGAATGCTCTGGACCTGGGGTTTTCCAGATATCTGAGCATTCCATAATTTCAATCTTAATACCTTAATCTGTAAACATTACATAAAGTCAATAGGCTGGTTTTGGTTCCAGTAAGGATACATTACATCTTAGTTTGGATTAAGTACAAGGTGCTGTTTTATTATTACAGAGAAATGGAGATCCTTTTTAAAATTTCAGATAAAATGGAGTCTATTGGAGATGGCCTTTCCATAATTCAGAGCTTTCTGGATAAAGGGTTTCTGTATAACTGACCTGTACTGGAACCCTTTAGTAGCTTGCTCTGCTTACAGAATGAGACAATCCAATGGCCCATTGTAGACAGCACATTGTGAAACATTCTGATCAGATTTTAATTGTACTTGAAGTTGCTTCACCAGTGTAGGATCAGCACATGATGACTCAACAAAGTCAAATTGGTTTGAGTAGAATACTGAATATAATGAAAGTATTGCTGTAAGAGGTCACACAAACACCCATCTTATTTGCAAGGCTTTGGCAAATATTTTTTCCCAATGCAAATTTGCACAAAAAAAAAGGAAAGATGGTTACTAATGGGGTTATTTATGGAAGGTCAAATACTTTTTTTCATAACTCGAATGAACACACAACTTGAATGTTTTCTAATTTAAGAAAAACTTGATTCAGTGAGTTCAGGGTTTTTTCTTCGGGATCAAATTACAGGCAAAACCCTCTATAAAACTCGAACATCATGAAGGCTATTAACATCTTCAAATGGTTCAATGGATCTCTGTCATTGACTCCTACATGATCTCGGTTTTACATGGTGTATTTTCAGTTTCAATCTATTTCCAGAGTTAGGGTATAATAAATCTCAAAAAAGGTAAATTAGATTTTTTTTTACCAAACAAAAAACACAACTTGGGACTTAATAAATAGCCCCCTAATTGTTTAGGAAAAAACATGGGTAATACAGGTATGGGATCCTGTTATCTAGACAGCTCTCAAATATGGGAAGGCCAGATCTCCCATAGACTCCATTTTAAGCAAATAAGTTTAATTTAAGTATGTTGATGTTTAAATAACATTTTAGTAGACTTAAGGTATAAAGATCCAACTTACAGAAAGATCACTTTATCTGGAAAACCCCCAGGTTCCAATAATTCTGCATAACAGGTCCTATACATGTAATATTTGCAAATGAACTTTCTAAATGGCCTCCTCCACATTTGTTCTATTTTTTACCAATAAGTAAAATAGTTGCATATTCAACTATTTACTTTGTTAGGAAAGGATCAACCTGCAAGGCTTTACCTGCTAGTGTGACATTAGCACATTGTTTCTTTGTCTAGACATAAGCAGCTCAGAGCTCTCTGCTTGTTCTTTTGCTGTTAATACTTTTTTGTTGTAGCTGGCTGCCTGCTAAAGAAATGTGACCAACTGATCATTTTCTCCACCATCCCATTTATAAGAAAAGTGGCTTAAAGCATGAACCCTACAAGGCATTCATGAACGTTGTTGAAAAGATCTATTTTCTCCAGTCACGGCTGACATGCATTTGTGTGCCTTTTCCAATGGGGGGAGGGGGAAGTTATGATACTTTAGGTGACTTAATAGTCCTTAAAGAATGGCAGTGAATAATATTCCACACTCTCTTATGATCTGCTATCCCATGAATCTAGCTTTAACATACAGTATACGGTCTTTGAGATTAAACAGAAGACAGGTCATGTAATATATAATTTATAGCAGGGCAAGTGGGATAATTGCGTGTAAAAATCTTTTGGGAATTGTTCCTGGATGGAATAACCACTGAACTACAGAGAATTTTTTTTTTCTGCTCTAGAATTTGTTGGTCACTTGTGAGATAATTATTTTCTGCTTTGAGAAATGCAGCCATACCCATTTTTTTTTAACTGTGGACAGTGCTGGGTATTTCATTTTGTACCACTATGTATTTTGGTAATTTCTAAATAATGAACAATATAATCATTAGCAAACAGGAAACCCATTATCCAGAAAGATATGAATCTTAAGATATTGAATTTTAAGCAATTAATTCTAATGTAGAATATGATTTCTTTTTTTTTTCTGTAATAATACTATGGTACCTTGTACTTGATCCCAACTAAGAAATAATTCAACCTTATTGGAGGCAAAAACAATCCTACTGGGTTCAATTAATGTTTAAATGATTTTTAAATAGACTTAATGTATGGAGATTACAGAAAGATCCCTTATTCAGGTAACCCCAGGTCATAGGCATTCTTAATAATAGGTTCCCATACCTGTATGAGCTATAGCAAGTTATATGGTAACTATAAAATAGGAATAATAAGAGAAGAGTGGATCTCGTTTAAATACATCATGTCGCCATCCTCCATACAGACTAATATTATTATATTTTCTCTATGTCAGGATTTTGATAACAGAAATGTGTGTTTTTAATGTGACAATAATACATGAGATATGTTTACTATTATTTATACTTATACTATATACTTATAAGGCTGAGTTTTTTTTTAACACTGTCTCACATTTCTGATTAAATTAGTTAGTAAATTGGTGAACTGTTTTGCTTTTTTGTATATTTCATCTATACAAATTGAACAGGGGGGCAGATACAGCATTTTTGCCCCTATACGTGTAAGGCAACTGGCCAACAGGCAAATTATTCTGATAGGAAAATCCTTTCTATATACGCAGCAAAATGAAATCATCATTGTATCAGTTAATTATGAGCATTTGGCATTGTGGGCATTGGACAATTGTGTATCCAGGACCTTCTATATAAAAGAGGAGTTGGCTAAATGATTACTATTAGGGCACTGACTCTCGCTCTTACCTTACAAGCAGCTTTTCCATCTGTGTGGCATGTAAGAGACTCTTGTATAGCTGTTTTACAATCGGTGTAAAAGCAAAGAATACATTTTTAACAGATGATTATCTGCTCTTCTTATTGATAAGATCCATCAAATGTAAAGAGTAAAATAGATTTTTCACACAATAAATGCTAACATCTCTTTTTTTCTTCTTTCTACTCTCTTTTTAAAGGTACATAAGCCAAAAGGTAAAAGAAAACTGATTGGCAGCAAGTACAAAACATCACCTCTCTTTCTTCAGCCACAACCTCTGAACAAAGGATTTGCTTCGTTTTATCTCTGTACAACACTAACCTTCCGTTTGTGACACTTCCAGTCTTATTATCTGAAAGCGTTGTACATACAGGCTATTCAGGTGTAACGTGACAAGATACACCAGGACAGACCCGATCCATTTAATTAAACATCAGAGCCTTCTGAAAATTTCTCTCATCCAAGTTATGTCTTCTTGAGCTTCAGCTGAAGGCCCTGTGTAAAAATCGACCACTGAAGTTTCTATGTACATTCTTTTACTTATGCCACATGGTACAGGGTCTGTACATGATGAGCCTGTAAGGAATGATAATGTTCAGTTTTTGTCAGCTTTCTGAACTTAACTTTAGTGGAGACATAATCCAGATCAAATATAGGCTGTAAAAGTTTTGTCTTTGCAGTCACTCAGTTGCTTATTTATTGTCATCCAGAAACATCTCACAATGTACCTTTTTATGGTGCTGTATCTCCAAACCCTTTGGGTGACTATCTCCATAGCAATGCAGCATGGACACTACGATGTATGCAAGACACTAACCAAGTCTGACGAGGAGATAGTTTGGGAATATATGGCCTGTCAGCCAGAATCTATAGGCATGACACAATATGTAAAGGTAAAGCTGGATCCTCCGGACAGCACCTGCGGGGACCCTCCGGAAACTTTCTGTGCCATGGTAAGAGACAACATTTAGCATGCAGAGAAAAAGATATCTGTCAAGATAAATGTTCAACTAATACATATGTTTTAGCCCATGTGCCATGGACAATAAATACACCTTCTACTGTTAGGCAGTTTATTATGTATTTTTTTTTATCGGTAACAATAAGGAAATGGAGGTAGGGCTATTTACATCTAAATGATTTACAGTTGGCTATAGAATAGAGGAAAACATTATTCAAAAAATGTGAATTGAATAGACATATTAACTAAAGGGTGAATTTTCTCCTCAACTAAGTTCTAACATCTCATATTTGCTTAAAAAATTGTAAATACACAGTTGGAAGCATACTATGCAGACATTTTGCTGGTGAATTTCCCACACACAATTGCTAAAGAAATGATGTATGTGGGATTGTAGCATAGGGGAGAAGATGTAGATAATGAGATGCAAATGTAGTAGCTTGCTTTATAATGTTTCAGCGAACCTAGTGAAATTTCTCTCTGTGAAAATTCATTCTTTTGATCCTGATTAGTTGGCAAATATTTACAGTTTCACCCTGAGTAATTTTCACCTGTCAAAAAGAGTAGGATATTCAACAAAGCAAAGAGAGCATTCACCAATACAAAGTTAATTCACCAAAACTTTATGTATTTTCCTTGTAGTCAGTTGTTGACGTTCTGGTTTTCTTTTTGCCTTTTAGTAAATATTCCCTTGTACTTGGTTCAATAATTAAAGCAATTTAAATGCAAAAATGAGCCTAACACCACAAGCCACTACTTGAAATACTCTACAGTACAATGTCACTTGCTTGCACCCATATCAAAGCTTTGTCATACATGCAGGTTTGAAACACCAGCCTTTATAACTAATTTCCAACCAACAAATTCTCATTTTTCTGTTCCTGAACAACTTAAAGGGGACCTGTCATCCTAAGAAATAATTTCAAATCCTATTTTATGATGTTAGGCAACAAAATACACTTCACTTACACTGTATACATTGTTTTAGTCTTGTTTCTTTTAGTCTTGGTATTCACAATCACATCAAGCAGACAGGCGCCATTACATGGGCACTTTTATTAATGCAAGATTTGCATCTTCCCAAAGTCTTGTTTATATGCCAGAATGTGGAATCTGATGCCCATGTCCATGCATTGGCTAGTAGGGATGGACAAATTTGACCAGTTTTGCTTCACCAAATATTCTCCACCGGCGAAAATTCACCAATACCCATTAAAGTCTACGGGCGTCAAAAAATGTTTTGATGTGCAGCAAATTTTTTTTCAAAGGAAAACAATACCCCCCGAACAATGTAGGTCTCTATAAAAAGATATTGCATAAAAAACTCATATGTAAAACCATGATTTTCATAATAATATACTTTTATAGTAGCATGTGCCATTGGGTAATCCTAAATAGAAAATTGCCATTTTAAAAAATAAGGACAACCTCCTGGGATCGTATGATTCAACGGTGCACACAAACATACCAAACAAACTATAAAGTTAGGTCACATAAGCCAATTAACAGACAGTTAACAGTTTTGTCTTTTGCTTCCACACTTCTTCCTGTTACAGTTAGAGTTGAAATATTTCTGGTCAGCTGATCTCTGAGGCAACACACAGACCATCATGAAATGGTGGTTCAAGGCAAGAGATGTAAAAGGGCCATATTTGCTTAAATATTTATACCACTTTGGTAAGATTCTTTAATATGTCACTTAATTTGATATAAACAATTTCTCAAGTATTCATTTTGGGGGTATACTGTAGTTTTTCTTAAAGCACATTGGGTTTCTTTGACAACAAAAATTTGTCCGTCCTTACTGGCTACACAATTAGAAGGTGAAGAGTGGAAATACAGGGAGGAAATCTGGGGAGTGCAGTGACATCTATGAAGTGCCTAAGGCATAGAGGAGGGTAGCTGAGAGTTTTAGTTTATAACAGGTTTAGATGTTTTAATAAGAGAGCTTTTGTTTCATGTATAATTTGAAAAGAAATATTATTATAAAGCTTTTTATGTCTGGGTGACTGGTCCCCTTTAAGTGCTGGTTGCTTTTCCACAATTGGCATCTACTCTAAAAAAGTTGAACCCGAAAATGTCCACTCTAGCTCTGACACTATGGAGGCGTTATGCAACAATGCAAAAGCACAAGGCCGCAGGCCAAGTGTTGATCCTAGGTATGGGATCCGTTATCCGGAAACCCATTATCCAGAAAGCTCCAAATTACAGAATGGCCATCTCCCATAATAAAATAATCCAAATGTTTTAAAATGATTTCCTTTTTCTCTGTAACAGTAGCTTGTACTTGATCCCAGCTAAAATATAATTAATCCTTGTTGGAAATAAAACCAGCTTATTGAGTTTATTTAATGTTTACATGATTTTCTTGTAGACTTAAGGTGTGAAGATCCAAATTATGGAACGACCCATAATCCGGCAAGCCCCAGGTCCTGTGCATTCTGGATAACAGGTCCCATACCTGTACAGGTCACATAACTCCAAGGTGACTTGTAATATAGGTATGGGACTTGTTATCATGATGGCTTGGGACCTGGGGTTTTCTGGATAACAGATCTTTCTGTAATTTGAGCCTTGATACCTTAAGTCTACTAGAATATCATGTAAACATTAAATAAACCCAATAGGCTGGTTTTGTTTCCAGTAATTATTAATTACATCTTGGCTTGGCTCAAGTACAAGGTACTGTTTTATTACAGAGAAAAAGTAAATAATTTTTAAAACTATGTATTATTTGGATAAAATGGCATCTGTGGGAGATGGCCTTTCCATAATTCAGAGCTTTCTGGATAAAGGGTTTCATAAAATGATCCTGTATCTTTTTAAATTGTAGCAGGGGGTATATAATTCATTATTATCTAAAGTTAAATGTATATAGGTTAGTTAAGAGCTTTCTCTCTTTTCTGCTGAAAAATGGCTCATACAAATTTAACATTGGGTATCATTTTACAGCACGTTTTTGCAAAATAGTAATTGCTTATGTTAGGCTTTTAGACAAGATATGCAGTGTACAAAGGAAGAAAGTTCAAGAAGAGATCACCATAATTTATAAACAGCATGTTTTTAATGATGTAGGATCACTCTCTTTACAAGTATATCATTTACATTTTGATCCCATATACAAATGACCAAACTGCAGAAATTGCCCAAAACCTAAATCTGTCCCTTTGTGTTAACAAGATACTTTTTAATCTCATGCTTTGGTTGAGGTAATTTTATAAGGTTTATGCATATTTACAGAGAACCGGGTCCATTGCAACTTAAAAACACTTTTATAGTTCTATGTTCCATGTCCAGATTATTGGAAAAAACATTTCATAGGGTCAATAATGGGCAAAAAAAAGTTAATACATTAGCTGCTCCATCAAGGACTTCAGCATATTCTAGTTTGAAAGCTGTTCTTTGGAAGAATAGCTCACCTTTTATCGTCTGTCTGTTCTTTGTGAGATATTTTTATCCATTTCTTTCCTCTTTCAGTGTTGGTAAAATGGGCATTTATCGAGCCAACTCTCTTGCATCCAGCTTGATTGCTTCTCGTTCCCTTAATGTATTTAATGCTCCATGGAGACCGTCAAAACACTTCTGTTTATTTGATTACTTTCTCCTTGTCTGTTGTATCCAAAATGCTAATGAGCCTTGCTATCAAGTAAATACTGCAGCTAAACTTTTCATTTTTACTAGGGTTAGTTTTAGGGCAGGTACCCTGTGTCCAGGGCCCTTGTCTCCCGACCAGTATCTATTCTTTTACTTTGCACCCTGGTAGTCAATGTATAAACTGTAATGTCCACAATAGTAAATCAAAAGAATATACACACATATAAAAGTACCAAACTATATAACATTAGATATGATTCATTAATCAAGTGCAGTATAAAACACTTTGAAATTAACTGACGTACTCACTGTCCACTGTCTGAGGAAACCTGCAGGTTGGAAATTAAAAGAAGCTCATTCATTAGATGTTCAGATGTTGGGGGTTATTTTTCACAACCCAATATTTTGTGAGCTTTTTTAGGTCTTGAATGAACTCAATGAAGTACTCAAATGGTTTCTAATTTAAGAAAAAACTTGAATGTAAAAAACTCAAATCATTGTAGTTGGGGTGCAAAAAAACTCAAATTGATTGAGATTTCGGGCAAAAACCCACCAAAAAAACTCAAACATCATGGAGGGTATTAACATCAATGGTTCAAAGGACCTCTGCCACTGACTTCTACATGACCTTGACAGGTTTTAGATGATGTAGATTCAAGCTAATTCCAGCTTCAGGGGATAATAAATGTAAAAAAAATTGGGGTTTAAAAAAATACCCTCGAAAACACACATTTTTGAGGAAAAACACAACTGAACTTTTGAAAAATAGCCACCTTTGTGTTAAAATGAAATTAATTGGTGGAAAAATCAACATTGTATTCAGTCATCAAAAAGTTGATAAAAATAACCTCTCACAGTTCCATTGGAAATAAAAGTTTGTGCCAAGTTTGAAGAACAGAAAAATGGTAATCAATATTCTCATGGGAAAGTCTGCCAAAATGTGTTTTTAAAAGGATGAAATGAGAAAATGGATGAAACAGAAATGTATTAAAAGTGAGTAGAAAATTACAAAGGTGGATTTTAAAAATAGTTGAAGAAGAAAAATGTGCGTGTTTTCACAAATTCACTATTGCAATGGGTCATAAATAGGGGAAATCACCATTAGTTTGGCACAGTTCTAAGGATTTTTTTTTTTAAATCAGTTACTGTATTTGAAGCAATTGAGACAAAATATAAACAGAAATCATGTATTTTTAAGCTGGCAAGCTGGTGTTGTACTTTTATATGTCTCCATTAATTATTTATACCTGTCCTCTGCCATTCAGTTTCATTAGTGGATATATAGTAGCCAAGCTTTATTTTAGAGGGACTGAGCGGCAGAAAAGAGACTGGTGTGTTCTAACTACAGTGTAAGGAAACAGATATACCATATGCAGGGAATTGCCAGGTAACATCAGAGTTATTTCTACTAATCATTTGTTCCATGTGGTGTTATTTACTTTAGCCATGTGCTCTCTGTGACATGTATTAGCAGAGTGGTTATATTGTGGTAATTACTGTTCAGTTGTTTCTTTGCAGACAATTCATCACAGATACAATTATTTAGCATTAACTGGAAAGGGCCAAGTCCTTTTCACTGTGCAGATATAATATAATATATTTTTTGGTCGAGTGAGCCTTTTTTACTATAAAGTTTGAAAGACGCACAAGGCATTTTTTGGAAGCTACCTCCCAACCTTCATGTATTTTTACACAAAAGAAACCTTTAGGAACCCAACCAGTTGTCAGCAACTACATTTACATGGTTTGCTTATGTAGGTTGCGTGATCTAAAACATATACCATTAGGATATTAGGCACAGATGGAGCACATTTTCACTAGACATTTGGTGCAGATATCTTACCATGTCTCACTGTGTCGCTTCATTTGAACAGATCCATTATCACCCCTTCCATTGAACTTAAAACTTGGGCCTATCCTGTAGTATGCTGTGCAAGCTGAACAATGGCAAAATTGTTAGTTTAAATATATGCACTGCCATAAATTCAATTTATTCTTAGTTCATGGATAAAAATATTTAGTGTTTTTACTGCAGTATTAGAAATGGCACAATGATAATTCTCACATTTTGTGTTGAAATCTTTTCCCACATTATTAACATTTTCAGTGCAGGTATAAAGAAATAATGTTAAACCATAGCCAAATAGGAAAAACCATTGAAGACGTAAATCCTTTTCTTGCAGGCATATTAACATTAACATATCTATGACTCTTTGCAGTGCTGAATAAATATCAGAGCATAAATGGAACTGCATTGGACATGTACAGTATGTTATTTACAATGGAAATGACAGAATAATTGCAGTCTCACTGTGTACACAAATGCTGTCAGATTACATACATGTGCACATAAAGAGAGGTACATAACTTTGCATTATATGAACTGTAGATGAGAATGTATTTGTAGGTACTTTTCATGACATATGAATAGAGCAAGGGCCAACATATGAAGCAGTAACAAGGGTGGGGTGACTTGTTCTTAACAGAACTGATTGTGGTGTATTGGCATATTGAACATGCATGTCCAATTCCTGTGAGGGTGGTTTTAGAATTATTATTGTACACATATATACAAATATATGATAGTGCTATTCTGCACTACAGCAGATGGGGCAGATTCACAAACGGATGATGTCTCATCTGCAGGGACATAACCAATTCACTTAACAGGCGTAGAGGATAATTTGCTAGCAAAAGAGTCATCCATAGCCTTCATTCGCACCTCTCCAGACAACTTTTCGTTATGGGGAAAAAGGACGTTACTCCACAAATTCACTAAGGTGCAGATTTTACTGACCTTTACCTCTTTCGCCAGAGTTTCCTTTACCATCTTAGACCAAGCGAACTAATAAAACGAAGCTACATCTTCCTTAATCTTTTTTCAGTGACATCATATCCTGTATGCCAGAAATGCATTAAAGTTGTATAAAAAAAAAAGCAACCTCGCATTTTTGTGAGTTAGCATAGTGGTAACGAATTTGCTCCTGGCGAGGTGTTCTCCCTTTATTAAGGAATATGGGTTCTGAATCTCCAGGTTGAGGGAAATCAAAGAAAAATCAAAGTACGGGTGGATAAACTGATAACTCTCTAACTGATCTTCCTGTACTACTGTAGGTCATGAGGTTCAGGTTTGAAAGTCTGACAGACAGGAGATTGTTTTGTAACTGTGCTGTTGGAAATCCACATTAAGATGCCAAGTTTATTATTGAATAAGTCTGCCACATGGAGTAGTAGACATATTGTCATTAACAGTGCTTCAGTGAATTTGTATGGCCTTATTAAAGGGGGGACAATTGAGAAATCGAAGATTTTTAACTGCATCATACAGGTATGGGACTTGTTATCCACAATTCTCAGGACCTGGGATATTCCTAATAACTGCACTTTCTGTAATTTGTATCTTCATACCTTAAATCTATTAGAAAATCATGTCAATATTAAACAAACCCGATAGGCTGATTTTGCTTCCAATAAGGATTAATTATATTTGTGTTCGGATCAAGTGAAAGGTACTATTTAATATTACAGAGAAAAATTTAATAATTTTTAACTATGGGAGATAGCCTTTCCAGATAATGGATCATATACCTGTACTGCAATAAACAAAATCTAAGTATGATCAGCTAAAAATGATGTACAATTACTTTACACTATCATGAAAAAAATTTGCCTCTGTCGTCACCCTAATTGACTTTCAAGATGGACTTTAAGGTATGTATAGGAAATCAAATGGATAGTCTTCCGAAATGTCTTCCTTATTGGCCTTAGGGCTGAGCTTCCCTGCCACTTCTCCAAGACCACCCCAGTGCACGGGGTAGCACTTCTTAAGAATAAAATAACTAAATAACTAAAATAACTAAATTCTGTAGAGCTAAGAGCATTTCTCTTGTAAACCCTGAAAGTAATTTTCTTGTAGTTGTAGTTGAGGGCTTTTTAGAAAGCTGCTTATAAGTGATACCTGAGTTTTCAAAAGTATCTTACATAGGTATTCCATGCTGTGTATACTCAAATCACTGACAGAAGAACCTGAGGATACATCCTAATTTTTATAATTTAAAGAATATTGAAATGCTCTCTTTAAAACACTTTTTATTAGCATTTTTGTGTCACATATGATTTGAGATGTATATACTATATATATATATATATATATATATATATATATATATATATACAGCAGTACTAGGTTGAAACTCTTATGCCTGGTGCTCAGCCTTACGAGGAAAAGTTCCGCTTTTTTCCATACATATCAATTCAGAATGAGTAGAGGCGACGCTCAGTTTATCAAAAGTAATAAATATTATTTATTATTTCAACCTGCTTATTGCATTGGTCTTTTCATGGCATGGCAACATTTCGGGCATACAGCATGCCCTTTCTCAAGCAACACAAAATGAGCAGGTATCACAAGTATGTAAAAAAGGCATTGAAAAGGAAATTACATCACAATGGCAAACATACAACACATTTAACACCTAACCTAGTCACTGTCCTTACATTTTTTATTTATCTTTATTATGGTCTAATACCAACCAATGCGAATCTTTGTCATAAACAACTGGTAAAATTACTCTTATGTTAAATATGTATATTAAATCAATATTACAAAAATAAATATAGGTCATAATCTCTGTTAAGTCCATGTGGCACTAATGAATTCATCTTATTGACCCACCATACTCTGTTTCAATTTCAGTTCACGGCTTCCTCCATATTTAAGAGCTGGAACTCCTTCCAAAAACATGAATTTCAGTTGATCTGCACTATGACCAAAGTGTAAAAAGTGTTTTGACAAAGGGAGTTTTGTATTACCCAAATCAATGGAAGATTTATGATATGCATGACTTTACCATCTGCGTGGTCTCTCCAATGTAGACCAACCCACATGGTCAAGTGAGCACATACACAACATATTTCGAGGTACAGCAATGGTGTCCACGTAATTGAACAATATATCCTGTACTGAGGTGCAGAAGTTGCTTGCCTTTAATCACATTACAACATTGTGCACAACCCGTACAGGTATACATACCATGAGTACATAAGCCCAGAAATGTATCCCATTGCTTCTGATCTTTCTTCAGTATAGCCGTATATATTTCTGTATATGAATAAATATATATATATATATATATATATATATAGTAGGACAGAGTATATATATATATATATATATAACATATGGGACCTGTATCCAGAATGCTCAGAATACCCAAAACCTCAAGTCTATTAAAAAAGCTTTTAAACATTAAATAGGCATGTTAAACAGGCTTGTTTTGTCTCCAATAAGGATAAATTATGTTAGTTGGGATCAAGTACAAGCAAGGTACTGTTTTATTATTACAGAGAAAAGCAAAATTTGTTTATAAAAGTTTGAATAATTTGATTAATGGAGTCTACGGGTGATTGCCTTCCCATAATTAAGAGCTTTCTGGATAACAGGTTTCTGGATAATGGATCTCATACGTTACAATTGCCAGTAATGGGTTACTACATTGCTAGCAGAGTTGTTGAGCAGGTTGAATATGTATAGTGTTCACGTGTCACTGGGACACATTGTGGATACACTTGGTTAGAGAGTGCTGCTATAATTGAGCTCATAACTCTGCTCACTTTATCTCAGTAACATCTGTTCACTGTCTGAGGGCTTAGTCTTGTGTCTAGCATTTGTTTGGTTTAACCTGACTGCAAGCATTAATATTACATTTTATATGTATAAACTATGCACCAAAGTAGCTAACGAAGCATGCCCAGGACTATGAGAGCGGAGGGATCTCTGGAACTGACTACGTGGGGAGGGGGGAGGATTGGTTCAGTGCACTAAAGGAGGGCTGATATACAGTAAAAGGGGATGTTGCTTACCCTGCTCCTCCTGCGACGTCACGGGTACCTGGAGCGATGTGCAGGCTTGGCAGTGTGTCTGGTCTCTCACAATGGCGACTGATCACCCCCTCAGCCCATTGCACTTTTCTAGTCTACTGTATTTTGTTATATAAAGGTTTCAAGTGACTTGCTTCCATACTTCAAAATTATATCTGTAATACTATTAGAAGTGTTTTGTCACAGCTGCTGGTGGCTTTTTGTTTTTGGTCCTTGCCATTTGGGTCTGGCCAATAAGGGTTTCTTTTTACATGCCCACCGCGGCTGTGGTGGCTGGCCTATGGGGTAACCTACTTGTGGTATAACATGGCAAGGATGGGTTATTGTTTTCTTGTCAAAACATGGTTTCAATAAAGCTGTTGCTGACCTCCACCCATAAAAAGGGAAAACTGAGTCCGGTGTATTATTGGTAATATTTAAATCTGCTGCATTGGTAATGTTTATATTACACACAAGTGATTGCCTCCCTGCAGTCAAGAAGAATCTACAGAAATGTTTTTTCAGCACATCTAAATTTTTTTTGCTTCCAATTCTAATATTTCTAGAAAAAGGGAAACATTTAAAGTCACTATTACTATATGCAACCCCAGAATATCTGATACAGATGTATATTAGTGAATCATGGTCATATTGAACAATTTGGCAAAATGAAAATACAACTGCCACAATTTCTGCCACAGATATTTTCTTCTACAAACAGAAAAAGGGCACTACTGATTGGTTTAGAAGGGATGAGAGATGAATATTTGAAGAGGAGACTTTGGCTAAAAATGATGGCATGCAGCCCACTGATCACTTACATTGAAGAAGAAATCATCTGCTGTGTCACTGTTGCAACCCGTGTTTATGTAATAAGAGGCACTAAGTTTGCCCAAGGCCAGTAACCTATAGCAACCAATCAGCAGGTAGCATTCACTAGTCACCTGTTTAAATGCAAGCATCTTATTGGTTGCCATGTGTTACTGCCCCTGGACAAATTTAGTGCTTTATATTACATATAGGGGATGTTTCCATTGAATTTGATATGGTAGGTATGCTCTACCTACAACTGTTGACTGCACTCAGAGTCTGTTCCCATGCCATTTAGGGTGGGTTACCATGATGCTCCAGAGCATGCAATGTTCCCTCTACAATAGACAGTTGTCAAGGTGTATTACTAGTTCTAAAGCCAGAGTTTTGCACGGTGTTATAAAGCGATTTGGACTAACTCTTCATATGTAGTGCTAAATTAAGAAGTTGTGTTTTACTGGAATAGGTTAAAGCAGTCATGATTGGCTATTTTTCAGTTCAAGCTTCCCTTGGAGGGCCAACCTTCGGTCAGAGACAACCTTAAATTATAATAACATTACAGATATAGGACAATATCAGTGTATCTATCATGCAGCCTTAGTTTTCAAACCTTTGCCTTAATATACCTCTACTTTAGCCATTCTCCCTAACAACTATGCAGACTGAGCTAACACTGCCTCTGTGCTAACTCCCATGCCCAGTTTGGAAACCACTGAGTTAAAAGCTAATGTGTTGTATTCATTTCAGGAACCCAAGGTATCATCTACAATAAATGGAAATACAATTCACATTAATTGTGCCTGCTTAATCAGGCTTAATGAGGGCTTACCTAATAAGTGAAATTCTTTAAGTTAAGTACGGGGTAGGTATATGCATAACATGGCATAACCATTAATGCCTTGTATGCCCCAGTTTGCAAAACAGAGTTATTGCTAAACCCTTCCTAATTAAACTGATATATTTTTCCAAAGAACCATGGGTAATTCCTAAGGAAAATACACAGTACCCTCAACCTCTCTTCTTACACCCCTTATGAAAGATGAAGTCATTAAATATTTTAATTAGCTACAGTTTATTCCTGTGTACAAACTTATCCCTGGATGGATGATATATTTTATGAGAACTCCTATACTATCTGCAAATGTCTCTCTTTTCACCCTTTTGTTTCTGGCAGGGGAATCTCTGAAACACATTGTTTTTTGCTTGGGTTTGTTAAAAACACAGGGCTCTAATATATTTATATTTTAGCAAAGACTCCATGATGTTTGTTTTGTGTTTGTGCAAACTGAGATGCCCTAATGCATTTGTTCGACCCCTGGAGAATGGTCGTAATGTAACTAATCTGCAATGTATCTCTCTCAGATATAAACTAATCTGGGTCTGACAGCAGAGACAGCTGGATATTCAATTACCAGTAATGACACTGTTCGGTGAGAGCAGGAGATACTTCTCTGCCTGTTCTGACACGTTGTCATTTTGCATTATATTAGCAGCCTTGGCATTGGTTAGAGAGATCCGATCTCCAATGTGATAAATAATGTGTGATAAATATTTGATTTATATGCTAGTATATTCAGCTGCCATTAAAATGATTGGCAGTGTCAGCAAATTGTTGATGATACAAATGCTTTTGTAATATCCTCCCAAAGTTTAGTTGCTTAGGAGGATTACTTGTTCCGTTCATCACATCCTACAGCACAGGAATTTAGATTTTCTAGTTTGAGGGAGCCCCTCTGTGAAGAATAGTCACACCCAGATTGCATCAAGAATGCCCTTCAACCAGTGCCCCGTCCACATTTTGGGTATTGGGTCTTTAAGTTTCATCTGAATTAAACATTTTGGATTTATCATTTTACATCCTGTTCATTGCAATGCATGAGTCACCCTGTTAAAAAAGGCAGGTATGATGTCAGGAACCAAGTTATAAGGTCAAGTATTCTAATGACGTGGGCTGATTTTCTGGTTAGTAGGTTATTTCCATATTAGCACCATTCAACTAACCCATTTTATCCAAATACTCTATATTTTTAAAAATGATTTCCTTTGCCTCTGTAAAAATAAAACAGTGCCTTGTTCTTAACCCAAACTAAGATACTGAAACTAATCCTTATGGAAAGAATTATCAAAAGACCTGTTGTCCAGAAAACCTCATTCTAGATACCATTTCCTATTGCCAAACACACCCAGCACATTTTTACCACTATTTAATAATCCATTGGATTAATGAAGGAGATTTGTGTTTTAATTTGGTCTGTTTTAGATTATTAGCCTTCATTTCCAGATTTTATCAAATTTACAAGGATCATTAAGTGGCAATGTAGTTTGAATTTAATGGACCAGTAACATCAAAAAATTAAATTGCAATAAAATAATACTGCAGTATTTGCTTCAGAAACACTACTATTGTTTATATAAATAAGCTGCTGTGTAGCCACAGGGGCATCTAGTCGGAGGAGAAAGGGCTCAAGTCACACAGCAGATAGCAGATAAGCTCTGTAGAACATAATGTTATCTGTTATCCATTGTTTATCCTGTGCCATATATTTTTCTTTGCGCGAATGCAATATACCTTTTGCGATCCCGGAAACTGTTCAGCGACCACTTCCGTCAGCGGAAGGCCGTTTGCAAATTTTATTCTTTGTGCTAATACACTGTCAATGTAATAAAACTTCTTACTAAAGAAGTCGCAATGTTTGCTCCAAAAGATTACGACACCTTCAAGCACTTCTTAAGACTGCGCAATTATAATTCGCAACGCGCAATAACGATTCGCAATGCAATAATTTATGGAATAATATTAAATTTCGAGATGTGGATTTTAACTCTTATTGGTGCGCAATTTTTTTTTTTGCCGCTTTAATTACATTCCCCCCTTAGCCTCTTGAGTCCTAAAATTGTGCTTATTTTGAATAAATAGAGGATAGGATGGGAAACTGAAGGTTTTGGCTGTGAATGCGAAAGTTGGCTGTGTTATCTTTTGGCCAGTTGGAAGATACGATTTCCCTGCTTTGGTTTAGAGAATTGCCACAAGCCAGCCATTAGTTATGTTCTTGTTTTACCACTAGATATACATGCATATGATATTAAATTAGTGAAAGCTTATTTACTTAGTCCAAATTTGAAAATATATTTTTTCTTGCCATGGAGAAATAAAGCTATAGGAAGTTGTTTTCCTTTCCCCTCCCCTTCTTCTACTTATGGTTACAGACTTCTTGAGTGATGCACAATTGTAAAATTTGGTAACATCATTTTTGAAATATGTAGGCAATTAAATAATGATACATTTTTTTTATGGTCACTCTGCTTAAAATCAGTCCGTTTTGTAATATGAAGAATATTGTTGAAAAGGTCAAACCTAACATATCAGACATATCAGAGAAATGGTACTAGTTTCTGTAACAGCACCACATGTTATACTTCAGGAAGGCCATTATATTGTTATGATGTATCCGTGCAGAAAATGTAAAAAGCTGAACTGTAAAATACTAGAGTGGTAGAGATTTGGATGACATAATTACAAGACAAAGGCAATATCAAAGAAACAACTGTAAGGGGCAAGTTTTAACATCCACATTTGGCACAACTTTTTGTTTTTTTATGTTTTTTATCTTAAAAATTTACATTAGCTTCCTATTTTTCCAGAAGTAAGAAGTAAAATAGCATAAATTTAATAATTGGTACAAACATATTACTGTACACAAGACTTTCTCCTGAGCCCCTTGTCAGTCTGCCTTTACATATCCTCACTGAGTCATGATATCTTACAATCAAAATCCCAGAACCAGAACCAGAATATACAGACTGCACTGGGTCTGTGGATACAAATCTCTACATGGCCCCCGGCTGCTCTACAGGGAAACAAACAAAGCTGCTTGAGTTCTGGGAAGTAAGGTGGGGGGAGCTCCCTCTACCATTTGAAAGTTTGATTGTTTCCTTGCAGAGCAGTTAGGGACCATCTGCAGCAGTTGAAGTAAACGTAAAATGAAGGGGGGAATGTCACTGCATACAGTCTGCTACAGGGCTCTCAATATGGAGAATAGCTAACTTGAGTATGTATCTTCAGTTAGTTATGTTTCTTTTTGGGGGGGGGTGATCCTGGCACCTTTCCCTGGCACCACTGGCAGTTTATCAGAAAGGCAGCTTTACCTTGATCTACAGCTTTCATTAAAGCAGCTGAGACACTGAAAGAGCGGAAGGCTGTTTGTGGTTATAGAGATAGGATGCTGAGCTAAGAGAAATTTAAACCCTTGAGTGCAGCTATATTTTCTGCAGCAAATAAAAACTAAATTAGGTAGTCTTCTGTGCCTAGCACATTCTCCCAGCAGAGGCAGAGTTACAGTAGATAATTTTGCATTAATTAGCTTTTATCTATTTTTGGCACATGTATTACTCATTGTACTGCATGGTGGATATAGTTAATAATGAAATAGAAATTAGGAATGGGACAGAATTGTGATATGTGATATAAGAAAAATTAAAGTTTGCCTTTATAGTTTTCCCGCGAGTTGCCGCCGGCGAATAAATTCGCGAAACACCAACGAATATTCGCTGGTGTGGAAAAAAAAATTAGACCTGCTCCGAAAATGACGTGATGCTTGACGCAAACAACGTGATGTGGCGAAAATGACGCGACACTCGATAACCGCTGCGACGTGCGTCAAAAACGATACGCATGTCATTTTTCACAATTTTTTCAGCGAAACGGGATAGATTCACCCATCACTAGTATAAAGGTTAAATATTTCAATGGCATATCACTAACAGTGAAAAAAAATTTACTAAATAGCCACTGTGTTTTAAATATTACCATGGTCTAATGGTGGCCATACACGGAGAGATCCGCGATATTGGGGTGATCCGATCGACATCTGGCTGACTTTCGGATATCGATCGGTAAAGCCTGTCGGAGGGCCCCATACACAGCCAATAAGTTTCCGAATTATTCTGTTGGCAGCTTTTTTCGGCCCGTGTATGGACACTTTTAAGCTGGCTATATACGTAAAGATCTGCTTGTTTGGCAAAGTGCTTTCCCTAATAAGCTCACATTAAGCTGGGCGATCTGGTTGGTCAACAGATGTTTTTGTAACCCCTATGCAAAAATTACTTTCAATTTCAAGAGACATGGGCCATATTATATTGAAGCTGAACTGTAAAGTGGAAAAAAGTTGTCAATTTGACAGTTCTTCCCACAATGCAGCAATGCTGAATTCAAGACTTGACTGTGGCCAATGAAAGTTGCTGAAAACATTGCTGAGCACCCCTGTATTCAGTCTCTGCAAAGTAACAGAAACAAATGTCAAACTTATGACAAATTTATATATTGCCCATGGGTGCCTGAAAAAGAAAGCCTTAACAAGAACAAAGATGACTTTTGTTATGTAATGGCTGCATGAACCTGCTAATAAAGCATTGTTATACCCTCCTCATCCTCGGCTACCAAACATAACAACTTTGTAGTAACCACCTTGGTTAGTAGGAAGCACAGGGCACTGCCAAGCTCATGCAGACTGTGTTATGCTTCATATTAATAGATGCAGCAGGGGCACTGGATTACAAATAGAATATACTGGATTTTACTTATTAACCAAAAATACTTTGTATGTAAAAACTTGCATTTTTATTCAACATACAGTAAGGGGCAAATTTACAAAATTCACATGAAGGATTTGAAGTTCGATCGAATTTGATTGAATACCGATCGTGCGATTTTTTCGGATATTTGAATATGCAAATTTGGCTTCTTCGATCATTGAATACAAAATTATCGAATCATTCGATGATCGAAGGATTTAAAATTTTAAAATCCTTCGAATGCCTATTTCGCCAGATTGAACCTACCGAATACCCCCATAGGCTTCTTTTGCTAAGACTTGCTCGAATACTATTCGTACAATCGAACGCCTCGATCATTTGAATCGTACGAATTTTTCGGAGGCTCGAAGGAAAAAGTACGATTTTTTCGTGAAATCGAACGATCGGTATCCGATCGCACAATTACATCGAGAAATGGAATATCGAGGAAAAAGATAGCCTAAAACTATTCGATAAGCATTCGAATGTCGAATGCTTATCGAATTTAGAATGGATTCCTAGAATTTTTGGGTGAATTATAGTAAATTTGCCCCCTAAGTGTATCAAATCAGGATTTAAATTAGGATCTACTCGCTTTGGCTATTGATTGTGAGTAAATATAGACCTGCTAGGGGTTTTTCGTTATCTCTTTCTCTGTAAGGTATTCTATGACTGTGTGCAACACAGTGAGCCTCTAACATTCTCATTACTGTTGTATTCAAATTACTGCTTTTAAAAGTTGTTTCCATCATTGATTTAAACATATTCAAATGCTTTTGTTGTTCTCAATTTATGGAAAACATTGACAAACACAAAGAGGAAACAGATATCAATTTTTTTTGCTGCAGCTGCATTTTTATAATGTTTTAAACGGTTATAGGGAACATTATATCTCTTTTTGTTTGCACTTTCAGGATCAGGTTTTGTGTTGTTTGCACAATATATTTTTCATAGAAATGTCTCAGTGGCTTCCAGAAATGTGCCATTTATTTTGTATGGTGCTAGTAATGCTTGCCACTAACGGTTTCACTGCCATAAATTATTTTGAGGTGCTGAATATTTAAACTTTTTTTTCCCCATTCATTTGCAACCAATCTCAAGGAGCCTGACAGCTGGAGTGTCAACAGGAGAATGAGAGAATGCACGAAGCTTGCATTTTCACTGCCTTTCCTGTCACTATATGAGTGATAAAAGTGTTTATCCATAGTCATGTGGTATGGAATTAATGTAAAGTGAAAAAGCGATAAATCCAGTAGTAGAAAATTCCTTACTATTTTCCATTACCAAGTCATGCAGTGCATGATTCATTGGGAAAAAATAAAGATTGTGTCAGCTGCCGACTGCTGATTAATTTTTTGCCTCTACAATTAGTAGAAAGCGATTGTAAAATATCAGGTATCTTGACACTATACATGTCTGAGATCCATTATCTGAAAATCTGTAATACAGAAAGCTCCAAATTACAAGAAGGTCATCTCCCATAGACTTTACTATAACCATCCTAACTAAGATGTAATTAATCCTTTTTGGAGGAAAAACAGTTCAGTTGGCTTTAATTTAAGGCAGGGGTGCCCAAAAGGTAGATCAGGATCTACCAGCAGACCTTTCGCCGGTGATCAGTAGATCTCAAAACACTGTCAAACAGCTTGTCTAAATCACCATCCTATTTCATTATTTTTCATTCAAATATTTATTATGTTAATGTTACATAACAAATAGTGGTTTGTTAAATATAACAATATACATTTTCCCATAAATACATATTTAAGTATTTTTTTTCCATGGAACAGAAGTCTAACTTATTTTATGGATGTAGATCTTAATGGGACAACATCACTAAAGTACAGTAGACCTCGCAATAGTAAAGTATGGAGGTATGGAGATCCAAATTAAGGAAAGATCCGATATCCTGAAACCCCCAGCTTCTGAGCAATCTAGATAACAGGTCCCATATCTGCAATACTTTACCAACAGTCCATTCCTTCATTTAGCAATAGTCATCACTCTGGACACAGTTATGTTTTAAGCCATGTTTTCTGCAAGAATAGAGCTACTGAGTTTGGGGGAATACTTACATCTGGGTGCTTAGAATACCCTATAGACAGAAATGGCTACATAAAAGCCCTCAGTTTGTTGATGCCATACCTGCATGGGTTTACTTCTTTTCCTCCCAGACTCCAAAAATGTGTGTGTGTGTGGTAGGGACTTGTAAGTTCTTTGGGGGCTTGGGTTATGGCTTCTTCATACAAGAATGTCACATTATATCCTCATATGAGAAGGAATCATGTAGAGTTGACTTAAAGACTGAATGAGAGTAGAGGACAAAGACTCCAGAGGCATATTTACCATATAGGCACTCAAGGGCTTCTGTCTAGGGTGGCAGCTTTAAGTGGTGCCCTTGGATGCCTTTTAGTGATGGGCGAATTTATTCGCCAGGGGCGAATTCGCGGCGAATTCCCGCGATTCGCCGCTGGCGAATAAATTCGTGAAACTGGAAAAAAAATTTGCCAAAAAAAATTCGCTGCACAAAAACGAGTCGCGCGTCATTTTTGACGCGACGCGCCGAAAACGACGCGCCGCGCGGCGGAAATTACGCGACGCGTCGGAAATGACGCGACGCGTCGGAAATGACGCAACGCGCGTCTAAAACGACGCACGACTCGTTTCGCGAATCGCCGAAAAATTCGCGAATTGGCGAAACGCGCCCGTTTCGCCCATCGCCCATGCAAAAAAAAGTTGCATCATGCACATGTGGGTTGCACCATGATGTCACATTCGCTGACATCTCACAGGGAGCACACACAGGTCTTATGCCTAGGGCAACCCTGGACCTGAATATGCTGTTGGGTAATTCTCTGCAGACAGCTGATGGTTAGAGGGTAGCTACAAATACAATAGAGTAAGTATTCATGTGAATTTTGGAGCTAAAACCTTTTTTTACTTTTCATCTCCGATAGTTATAATGCAGAAATCAAAGGGAAGAGATACTAAAAAATAACTGAGGCAATAGATTTAAGATTTTCTAACCCTCCATTGTCACTGCTATGATAAAGATGATGATGATGGTGATAACAATGTTTGCAATGTTTTGTTCATAATGACTACTAACTTTCCTTAGTCTGGAAGTATTTGCCTCATTTAACAATAATAGTAGGTGCCTTAATTCTTATTTGTATTAAAAAGCAGTGAAATGGTGCATGCATGTTTTAACATAGTAACATCTATCACTTAAAGATATATAATTGATAGATGTAAATCATTAATGTAATATTTTAACAGAATACATTGAAAAAGTAATCATATAGCTATTTGGCTGTTCATACAGTTAATGCAAGCTTTCTGTTATAGTTTACCATGGATGTTACTTTAATTTTAGCCTAAGGAGCTTCTTTAATATTCTGCGTTCTTCTTAGGAAACCATCTGTACGCTATCACCAATACTCTGTCTCTCATTAGTGCAAAGTGATTAACCTATTGATCATCAATAGTGTCTTATTAAGCCAAAATTACAGCTCACTGAGTGGGGCAGCTCGATGAGGCTTCTCTTTTCTCGTTAAAAATTAATACATGCTTTGTATAGGACACTCAGGTCATCCATCAAAAGAGCCAAAGTGAGTGATTGAACTCTATATATTAACCCCATTAATGCCTTTGGGGTTTAGTGATGAGTAAGTCTGTTTCTCCAAAAAAATTTGTGGAGCACAGACAAATTTCCCAAAATGTTGGAAATTCATGAAATGCATTGAAGTCCATGTTTTGTCATGGCATGCAAGCATCCAAGCAAGTCTATGTCACTCATCCCTATTTACAATTGACTGCCAGTCTCATACAGATGCAGTGTAAGTAGAAAACAGTTAGAAATTTGAGCATAGGCAAGGTTCACTTGTTTGGCTTTCTTTTAGATTTACACAGCAAAAAAGACAGCTCTTTGGCACTCGGAGGAATCCACAGAGCCAAAAGTATAAGTTAAAAAAGTTTGTCTTTATTAGTCATAGTTAAAAGTATAAATTTATCTCCATAGGCCTTCCGAGTGAATAGATATGAGGAGTGAAGGACAAGGCAGAATCTAGGATAACCCCAAGGCCTGGGAGATGGGGTAATTATGGAATTGTTAGCCATGATGGATACTTTCAGGATGTTAAGAGAAAGAGAACCATTCCCATTTAATTTAAGGTAGCGTTGCAACATCCAAGTGGATAGGCCGGAGGAGACCCAAGTTAGGAGTTCTGGGTTGAGATCAGGAGAGGAGAGATAGATGTGATTATCTCAGAATAGAGGTGGTAATGGAAACCATGCAAGTTGATTAGTTTTCCGAGGGAGGAGATATGGAGGGAGAATAATAAGGGACCCAGGACAGAGCCTTGAGGAAGCCCAACAAAAAGAGGTAGGGGGGAAGATGCTACTCCATTGTAAAAGACACTGAAGGAACAATTAATGAGGTAAGAAGAGAACCAGGACAGGGCTGTGTCACGAAGGTCAGGCAAATGGAGGGACTGGAGGAGAAAAGGGTGATCTACAGTGTCAAATGCAGCTGATAGATCAAGAAGTATTAGTAGTGAGAATTGATTGTTGGCTTTAGCTGTTAAAAGGTCATTAGTTGGGTCGGTTTCAGTGCAGTGTAGTGGCTTAAACCCAGATTGTATGGGGTCCAGCCGGTTATTGTCAGAGAGGAATGATGGTAGTCAGTTGTAGACTAGGCGCTCATGTAGTTTAGAATTGAAAGGTAGCAGAGAGAGATAGGTCGGAGGTTGTCAAGATTGAAGGGATCAAGAGAATGTTTTTCAGAATGGAGGTGACAAAAGCATGTTTTATTTGAGAAGGAAACACAGCAGTTGAGATTGAGGGATTAAATAGATGAGTTAAGGCTTTGATTAGCAAGGATTTCTGTTTTGAAGGAATAGGATCAAGCGGGCAGGTGGTAAGGTGGTAAGGTGAGAAGAGGCCAGGAGAGACTGGGGAGTGTGGAGGGAGGGTGGTGGAAGTCTAGGGGGGTTGAGTAGTGTAATATCCAATTTTGTTTTTGACGTTGTGTCATTATTTTCGAAAGGGAGTTTATGAGTGAAGTAAAGTTTTTTTTTTTTGGCTTGGCAAAGGCTGGTGTTATAGGAGCACAGGGCAGATGTGTAGCTCCAAAGGTCTGATTCTGAGTGGGATTTTCCCAACAGTATGCCAAGATTAAAGTGGTTTGGGTCTAGCACATCTAGTTTTTACAGGAGCAAGCTCATTAAGGGCAGTGGTGAGAGTGCTGTAGAAGACAGAGGTAGCCATATTAGGACAAGAATTTACAAATTTGTATTTAAGACAGATGGTGCTGCAATTAAAAATTCTTTATCAAAGATTTATATGTAACAAACATTACAATATATACAGTATAATTACACACATGTTCATTAAGGCCATAAAGATATATACCACCCAGCAATAGCCAGCATACAAGTATGAAAGCAGATTCTCTGAAAGAGAAAATAACCCCAACCTTTCAGCAAGAAATTTATTCCAGTATCATTTTATATCATTTTTTATCTATTAAAGTGAAGACAGGCACTTACCTCTGAGGTTCTTTGTATTTTGCACTACTCATATTAATGCAGGGCAAGACTGAATGGTCAATAGTTTATATATGTTGATAAGATACCTGTAGTTGTAAATTGCAAAAATATAAATATTAGTGTTGTATTGATAGGATGCTGGGAGCAAAGGGAGGGGGGGTAATATCACTCCAACCTGTAGTGCAGCAGTAAACCATTATTGAATGTGATAAGTGCACAAATCACATGATTGAGGGCACCTGGGAAACTAAAATCCTTTCTAGCCCCATGTCATATTTAAATTTAAAAAAATCTGTTGGCTCTTTTGCAAAATGTAAATTCTGCTGGAGCAGCACTATTAACTGATATGTTTTGAAAAAATGTTTTCTCATGATAGAATTCCATTAAAGGAAATGCAAGTGCTTCTCTAATAACTTTATTCTGCCATTTTGACTTGGTGTGTCATGGAGGAAAATGTGTTTAATGCTTCCAGTAATAATTATCTGAACAATGAACAGGGAACAGTGTATAGCAGATGTTATCAGTGGGAAGCCAACAGGCCAGTCAGGAAGCCTTTGAGGTCAGGCCCACCAAATAAGACTATGACTGTGAAAAGCTTTAAAAAAATCTATCTCTGATTTGTTAGATTACTGTTCCCAGAATACTTCCCAGAATAACTCCCATTTGGACTATTCAGGTTGCTGTAGTTCCGCAATATTTGGGTAAGCCATACTTGAACCACACAGTTATAGAGGACTTACATCATATTAGAGAGCTCACCATACAGAAAACAGCAACAAGAGGAAAGCTAGTTAGAAGTTTGCCTGACATGTGCCTGATTTTTAAAGTTTTTTTGTGGGTAGAGTGCAAAGCCATCAGAGCCACATAAACAGTCGTCAATTACACTGTCACACATCCCCATTAAGGAGGAGAAAGAGAAATTGCATCATTTTCATTTTAATGAGATGTCAGCTCTCTGGCGGGCTGCACCTTGAATACCAATGTTACCTCCACACAGAGCGGGGGCTGACGACCTCCGTTATTACTTGCCAATTCTTGCCTTTACTTGTGACAAATGCTGCAGAAATCTGGAAAAACATCAGGACGACGCAGAAAGGATTCCTGCCGACTTTTCTCTGCGTTCCTTCTACATTATTCATTGCTCCCAGACCCTTATCTGCATGCACCCCCAGCTGTGGAGAAGAGCCAGATATTCAGCATTGCTAAATATTTATAGTAGGAGGGAGAGGAAGAAATAGGCCAGTACTGCTTGTTATTATCATTTTCCTTACCGTGCTGTATACTGATGTGTAGTGCATCAGGTTTTAGGAAATGCTTTTAGTATAGGCTTTGCCATCATTCCCTAAGCAGAATATTTTATAGTTTTATAAGGAAAAGAATATTGGATATAAATATGTTACCTCTGAATTACTATCACTTATACAGTGTAACAGATGTTAATGATTTCCAGTTACATTTACCTTGGTCTAATTTATTTTTGAAAATATAGTAGTACCTTTTTACTAAAAGTAGACAATTTACAAAGTTCAAATACCAATGCAATTCTTACTGTTGTAGTCATTACATGTGTATACTGTACATGAGCATTCGTTTATATACTTTACATATACATACCATATGGTTTTTAAAAAAAAAAACATTTGCATGTTGTGGCAGACTTATAATGGAACTCTGAACTCAGCACATGCCCAAGCGAAAGATGTCAGAAGAACAGGGTTCCCCTGCACCCACAGTATTAGTGGTCTTTACACATGCAAATGCAGTGTGCAAAGTTAAATTTTGGTTGCACATCACTATGTCTTTTTAACCATAATTCATAATTTCTCCCCATAATTCCAACATAATTGTGGCCATGCACTGAGTTGCAGCAACCACAATTGCACCTGATGTGTCAGATCAGGTTGTATGCAACTCCATGCATGTCGCATTTAGTATTTTCATTGTTCATTGGCATCTGGCATGGTGTGCCTATTGATGCAAGCTGCTGTGGGAACCCTGGAGCTGCTGAGCTATTGTGAGTTTGACATTACCCCTGTAGTGTTGTTCTTTGTACCTTATTCACAACAGCTGTCTCTATGACTTAGGTGCACTTAACGACAAGAACGTTAATGTAAGCACTAATTGGCTGGGCTCATATATTTTTCTATGGATTTGCAAAACTGCATCACAAGGAAAATTGTGGTGACCTTGGGGGTAATCTACATAACATTTCTAAATTGACCAAGTGCAGTTGCCATAAGCAACCAATCAAAAATGAATTTGTAACGCTACTGCAAATTGAAAAAAAAACCCCAAAGACCTCATGAGGTGCAGACACCTTTTCAATGTTGAGCTCTGGAAACTACACAATTCTGATTAAAATTAACAATTGCATAAATCCATACACACCCACAGTTGTGCTGGACTTGTGGGGGTAAAGCTGCATTATGTGTACAAAACATGGCAAATTGCATCCAACTTTGTTCATAAATGATCCCCTTAGTGTGCAAAGGGAGCCCTGGACTCAACAGGTGGTGAAAGGCAGATGTAAAGTAAAGGTACCATTGTGTCAGAGCTGCAATTGTTGCCACATAATTTTAACATTCAAAGCTGCAATTGAATGGCTCAGTTACTTTATGTATACCTTTTGTACAAAAGCTGCTTTTAGATTGTAAGCTGTATTGGGCAGAGCCCTCTTTGCCTCTTACATTGGTTAATGGTGGTTTTTGTATGTTTTCGTGTATGTTTACTGTTGTTTTAGAACACTGTGGAATATTTTCTAGTTTTATACATGGTAAGTAGAATAGTTAATATTTATGTCGGGACCATAGGGTGAATATGCCACAATTGCTTTCATTCCCTACCCTTCCTCCTTTTTCACTAGTTGCTGGGCAAAAGCCCATGCATCTAGTTTAATGGGCACTTCCTACCATACTTCAATATAATGTGTGAAAACGAGTGGTTCTTCTGCTTTGGCTGCTGGTATCCTGATCAACTGGTTGTTCCCATTGAGCCTGGGTACAACAAGGCCCAGTAAAGCAATTGCCCTAGAGGGAGCAGTACCTCTAGTGTCTGAGTCAGGGAGCAGGGAATCCCATGAATGAGGTACTTAGAAACAAGGTTATATCTGTTATAGACTCTCTGGGAGAGTAAGATAGAGAGCAAGAGCAACTTTGTGGTCCATCAAAGATCTGTATCAGGTAGTAGCTTCCCAAGGCTCCTAGATTGCCTTTAGTGAAGGGACCACAGTGGAGAGGGCATCAGGTTTAGACTCTTTCTCCTCGACCACTCCATGGGTGGGATCCAGACCACTTAAAGGTATATCTTCCTGGTGATGTGTATGACTGCTTGACTAAAATGCCTATGGGAGTCACTTTCCTCAGTTGTGTCATCCAACCTGTCTCAGCCTGCTAATATATTGCATATACCTCATCATCTGTAAGTAAACCTGTAGGTAATTTGTCTTGTACAAATAAACTTTTTAATCTTTTGTTTCACCACAAGAACCTCCTGGTGTACATTATTCCTATTTTTTATTGTACAGTAGGCTGAGAGTTGCAGTTATACTACAACATACCTGAGATCTTCCACTTAGCGAAGGACCTAGCCTGAAGTGTTTGAGTCACATGTAACCCATGCTTTTATCACTAGCTGGACATTAACCCCTTTTTGGTCTGCCTAGCCAAACTAGCGCTACATATAATAATTATAATATACTGCATATAATAATAGATGGTGTTGCAAACATGTTCCTGCAAAGCTGCGCCAGTTTCAAAGCCCACATGAACCACATAGTTTTAACTAGCTAGTGTTGTTAAAAGAATGCAGCAAATTTGAGACTGCTGTTTGTGGGGTTGCCTACAGTTCAGCTAAACTGGGGCCATCCTGTACTTTGTGCATAGCTTCTGGAAATAAAGACTGCAGACCAAAAAGTGGACGGGTTGGGGGGAGTTATTTGCAATGTCAGCCAGTCTGAAGAGAGAATATATCACCAGCAAAAGTAGCAATTATGTGGGGAGAAACTTGATAAAGTAGTAATTCTACCTCTGTGTCCTTCCATATTACCACTTTTAGCCTTCCTGCAATGAATATTATGCTATTATCAGTTGCAACTTCATGCAGTCCTTGAGACAGTACATTCCTATTTGATGAACTAAAGAACAATAACCCTATTAATAGTGAAAATGAGAGGCAACATACAGCCATCCTCCATCATATTAAAAACAAAAACCAATGACCATTACTTCTTGAACAAACATATCTCCACCTTTAGAACTGCAAAGAAAAGCTATTACATGACATTAGTTAAATTAAAAAAAAACCACTATTTATGGGTATTTGAACTGAGAGCATACAGTATATCATACTCTATTACTGCTGGTTCCAAGAGGGGATGAGCAACTATCTTCTTGTGCCTTTTCTCCATCTCTTGATTTGCTGCAACCTACCATACATTTTCTTCACCATATTCACCCTTATTCCCTCTTGCTAATCCCTCCCAATGTTTGTTCCCCGTTTGTCATTGTGTCTTGTGTTATTGAATTGCCTCCGTTTTATCCCATGTGTGTTTCCACTCATTTCACTTCTCTGCACTACCTATCAACTTACCTATCAAATTTTTAATTTTATCTTCTAAAGGAAAATGTAAGCTTAACAAATAATTAGGCATGTTACACCTTAGGTTACTGTGTTCCCTACCAGTCCAAGGCCATCACAGTCTTTTATCAGGGAAGATATCTCTGAAGATACCCCCAATAACAACTTATCTTTGTTTCTGCAGGATCACAGTTCATGCTTTGATCTACTATCGCTTACCTATGATTAAGATCCAAAACACGTATGTATCTAAAATTCAGATCACAAGGCTAATTTTAAATTAATTTACTGTAGGTTCTCATAGTAAGTAGTGTTTTCAACATCTGAATTAATCTCATTAGGATCAAATACTATGACAATTAAGACAGATGTATCCTTGCTGCTGCTTTGGACAACTGTTCAGCACTGTTACAGTGTTGCTGAACCTCTGGGCTGGTACTTTATGTTCAGTATATAAAAAAGCAGCATATTCTATTTTAGGCTTTAGTTCTCCTTTAATATTCTTCAGTGCAGCTAGCTGTCCATAACTATTGCAATGGCAGCAGAGGCTTTCAGACAAGCTTGACAGAATAGAAATGGATGGGAGCACTTAGCAAAAATAATGATATAGATTATGTAGGTCAATTAAAAGGTATCAGTAACTACAACTTTCCTTTTCCAGAAAACAGCACTCTTGAAATAAAACCAAAAATCCATTATAGTTTTGTATTACCCCTGTATATTGGCTTCTTCAGTTACTAAAACTTCATTTAGGCATGTTCAGTGAAAATAGGACTCCCAGGAAATGCGAGGGCCCCTACTTACATGGTGGCAATCACTATTCATAACATCATTATTCTTTTATTTGTTCAGGCACGGGAGATTTTCTGCATTTTGAGAACTGATTAGTCATTTGTTCCTCAATAGGCCGTTAAAAAGTGATGTCATAATTCATGAATACACAGTAGGCCTCCTAAACCCGTAAAAAAAAAATAACTTTTTAAGATGCACAATGAGGATTGGGAAACAAGGTTCTCTGCTTGATTACATTTCTGTTCAATACACAATGAACAATACAGATTACATTTAATTAAAAAGAAAAACAAAACACTGGAAAATCTCAGAGCTGCAGCTCCACAAGCAAAAATAAGAGTGTTAAACTGAGCCAAGTTGTCTGTATACAGGTTGTTATCCAAATATAGAGAGAGGTTTAATCACCTGCCCTCTATTCCATTTAATTTGGTGTAACTAAACCACAAGTGTTTGCAAGATACCAACATAGTAATTAAATACATTGGAAGCTCAATTGTTAAATAAATACAGAGCTTGTGAATTCATTAGGGAGCAATTAGTAACACTTATTTAAAGCATCAAGTAGAAAGGGAAACTTAATGGGAAATGTACAAAACTCTACTGACCAGTACTCAGCAAAAGGTTTAGCGTTTGGACAATAATGGAATTGCTTCATGCGTTGTAACACATGAATTATTCTGCATGTATTTGCAGCAACTTCACCTTTCCCAAGATGCAACAAATAGTATGCATGTCAATGCAGTCTGAAAATACATTGCATATAAAGAATTCTCTGTTAGTTTGATTCTGTTTTTTATCTGTTTTAGACAGATATACAATGCAATCTATATATATGTATTATGACAGCAGACAAAAGTGCAAGAGCACTAAATGGTGAAAGAGTGTTGGAATGATGACAAAGTTAAGGGTGGAAGGGGGATGCTTGTGTTCCTTTCCCTAGCCTGCCAATCATGAATACTCATGATGGACACGTGTTTCACTTTTATAGAGTGAAAGATGGGATGCAGTTTCTTTTCTCTACTGTACCATACAAAACTGTCTACCTGGCAAATTACCTGTTTTCAGAGGCTACATACTGTATATGTTGTGAATGGTTCCATTTGGTGATGGTGAGATGCCCTTGACCTTATGGCCTTCAACAATGCAGTATATCTGTTGTCAATTACAGTTCTCAGAATCAGCCTTTGACTGTAATTCAACAAAAGCTCACAGGCTACATGTTGGGAGAAAATTATGTATAGTACTATCTTCAAATGATCTGGTTCTTATATAATATACATACAAGCCATGAACAGTCAATTGGTTGGAAATTTGTTGGTTTATTGGACATGGTTGAAAAGAAGACCTTTCGAGAACAGTTGGAACAGTTAGAGCAAAGACCATGAAGTTTTATCATTGTTGAAATATAATTTGTTTCAAGTAGTGAAAACAGATGTATGCTTTTAGCCAAGCTTATATTTATTTATGAAAAATCAATGTGGACTCTTTCTAAAAGAAAAGAAAAGTATAAAAAAGAAAAGGTTGTTTTCCATCATTGTGTATGTGAGGTTGCACTGCTAAAAAGCCTTGAGTGACATGTTTCAAGTATGCATGATCTGTTGTGTCTAGTCTGGTTAGAGCCAGGGAACATGCCAATCAATAGCACTGTTATCATCACTAGAGATGAAAAGAAGTGATTCCTGGCTCTCTGCCTCTAATGACATTTGCTTCTTTGATGAATTTATAATGTTCTTCTAGTGAAGGCATCTCCATGCTGTTCACGTATCTACCACCTGTTGTTTCAGAAACCTGGAGTCCAATGGCTGATTAAACATGTTTCCCACCCAGCCCGCCCTTATCCTTCCCATAAAAGATCACACAAAAATTTGATTATAGCTCATCTTTTATATTTTGAATAGTTTTGTGTTTGCCTACAGTGAATTGAGTTCAATTTTTTGTATTAAATATAGCCAACTCAGCTTCAAGGTAAATCATCTCTTTCTGCAAAGTTTCTGATATCATTCATTTCTTCCAGAATCTCATTGTAATAGATATGTGTATAGCGCATTGACAGGTTTTAGATTGATGTATACCCACGGTGTAAAGAGACACATTGTGTATGTGATGTGAAAAATGCTACACATCATATTAATTTAATGAGTAGCACTAGAATATAACCAACTACTAGGGCATTTGTACTATAATTTTGGGGGGAGTGGGATAATGTACTGGTATTGTGTTTTAACTATTTTAATTCATTATTTACTGTGGTTTATTTCATCTTTTTTACATCATTTACTTGTGATACTTATGTAACCCTTTATTGGCTATATTAAACCAAACCAACTAGCATGAGTAGAGCATTGGTTACACGCAACTCTTTTATTCTCAGGTAGGGCTTTCACTAAGTGGAAAATCACGTGTGAGGTAGTTGAACTACAGCTCAGTACTGCAAAGTGTATAAAATAACAGGTGTTGGACGCCAGGGGTTCTTTGTGAAACAAATAGAACAGAGTTTATTTATATAGAGCACCACAGGGTAATATTCATACTCACAACCATTGGATTATAAGCAGCATTTGCATAGCAGAGTAACCACAGGTACAGCAATAGGTATAGCCCTCAGGTAGGATGTGGAATGGGAGTTGGTAGGTTCACCAGCCAGGTTAGCAATACCTCATGTGGTCCGGATCCCAACAGCAGATATGGGTCAGTTCAGGGGTTAAAGAACTCTTCCTGCAGTCCCTGTACACTGAGGTCCCTTCACTACAGGCAAGGTAGAGCCTGGGGGAGAGCTACTCCCTACTATCCTCCTTGTTGGAGCTTGAGCTGCCCGTTCTATCTCCTCTCTCTAATCTCACCTCTCCTAGAGAGTGCTATGACAGAGTTAACCTTTCTCTAACTATTCCTCATTCACGGGGCCCTGTTCCTCGACTTCACTAAAGGTGGCTGTTCCTTTAGGGTAATTGCTTCTGGGGCCTTGTTGACTCCAGGCTCAGTGGATCTTGTATTCAGTATAAGAGCAGCAGCCAAAAATCAGAAGATTCAAAGAGTAGGTGAAGATCCAAAGAGAAAGTGCCCCTCCCTGCAAGCCCTTTTATTCAGCACTGCAGGGGGTGGTCACACTTGTATCCAATAATATGATACATTATAGCTACCTGGACCTTAGTCCAATAGCAGGTAGGAAGGGTAAGGGCAAGGGATGAAGCCATAAGGGCCATGCTACTTATGGGTCCCTACACTTACTCAGCCTGTAATTTTCATATTTTTTTGTGTAACTATGTTAGGCCACAATGGGGGGAATGTAATTAAAGTCGCAAAGAGCAAAACAATGTGCATCAATAAGATTAAAAATTCACATCTCGCAATGTAATATTGTTCCGTAAATGGTTATTGCATTGCAAATTTTAATTGTTTTTTAGATGCGGTTAATAACCACCATATGAAATCTGTAAAGAGACAGAAGGCAAATAATTAAAAAAAATATAAAAATGAATAATGATGACCAACTGAAAAGTTGCCTAGAACTGGCAACTCCATAACATTCTAAAAGTAATCCTGAAGGTGAACCACCCCTTTAATCGTACCTGGATTATTCCTTATACACAATAACTTAGTTGCTTCAGTTTCGGCTTCAGTAGATGCACTGCAATGAATTTGTATGCAGCATTATTTAGTAGGGTAGTGCCTTGTGGTACTGGGCCCTAATAAGCCTTAATTCAACCATAGAGAGAAGGAATGACAGTAGTTCATTTACATTCACTTCTCTTTCAGATTCAAAAACCAAGATAATTAAAAAGGGGAGCATAATATCTAGACTACAGGATATCCACACAATTGTTTTTGATGGTACAATAATTAGAATTTTAGTTGGCATATATTTATGAAGGTCATAATTTAGAATTCAAGAGCCTTTAAAAGCTGTCCATGCCTCTCTGTACAATGCTGTTTGCATTCATCAGCTAACCAAATACCACCTCCTCTTATGTTTATTATGTACATCACAATATGTAAATCTTTAAAATCGGGTCAGAATGACAGCAAGGAAGACCAGAAGAGTGTGCTGATGTCTATTAGAACTGCCACAATTTATCTTGGTGCGGCAATTAATTATTGTGTTTTTACAGGAGGTTTGTTAAGTGGCTGTCTGATTGCTCTCGTAAAGATTCATTACTTGTTCCACTTACCTTGTGGTTTTGTGGGAGAGGAGGGGGAACTGAAATGTTTTCTTATCCATTATTCCCCAAGGTCTTGGAGGTTTAGGTCATATGATTCTGAGTAACACATTGGAAGGAAGGGCATTGGCCTCATAATGTACCTACAGTAATAACAGCACTGGAGAAGTAGATTATGTATGGAAACCTTAGAATCATAATACCCAGAGACTGCATTAGTCACATGTTTAAACTGATTTTCCATGTTTGATATTGGCTGCACCATTGCATGTATGCACTAAAACCTACACAACTCACATTTGAACTTACACACTTCATGTCTTAATTGATAATTATTTCCAATAAATCCTACCATCAACTTAAATCTTAGCAAGCATCAGCTTTTTCTTCATAACCAGCATAATATCTGTATTTTATTATATCTTTCCATTCACCAGACCATTGTCCCCTTTCATAAGAATGTAACAGGTATGTCTGGGGCTTTCTTACTGAGCAGCCCCCAAGAACTTAAAAACACTAATCCTTGGAGTGCAGTAAAACTTTGCAACCACACATGGCAGCCAGAGGTTTAATCTTGAATTAAAAATAGACTCCAATGCAGTTGACTGTTCTGATTGTTTCAGGATTTATACAAAGTAGGAAAATGGTCATCCTGGTGGCCTCTTTTCATATAACAAGCCTTGCAAAGTCAAAGGCTGGTCTCAGTACCCTTTATTTAACCATGCTCATCTTAATACAACTAATGGCAAGCTATAATTAAACATATTGCAAACTGCATACAGTGTTGTCCCAATCCTTCCTTGTAGTGGGCCAGTTGACATACTCCTGATTCATGGGTTATAAAAAGTATATTAATATTTTGTTGTTATTTATAGAAATCTGTAGAGCATACAACAGGAAAGGGGCTATACAAATATATGTTATGAACCATGGGCCGCTATTGACAATTGAAGGTTTTGCTCAGTTCTCCTTAAAAGTAATTGGATTTATTTAATGTTTGTAATATTATTTTAGTTGACTTAAGGTACAGAAATCCAAATTTTGGAAAGACCCTGTCCTGTGCATCTCAACTATGTATTCCAACTAAGATATAAGTAACTATTATTGGAGGCAACAATCCCATTGGGCATAGTTTTAAAATATATATTTTTAATAATGCTAAAAAAAATTTTAGTAAACAGTATGGTGATCCATATTATGGAAAGACAACTTATCTGGAAAACTCAGGTTCAAAGCATTTTGGATAATTGATTTGTTGTCAGGAAACCCATTATACAGAAAGCTCTGATTACGGAAACCTGTCTCCCATAGACTCCATTTTATCCAAAGAATCCACATTTTTAAGAATGCTTTCCTTTTTCTCTGTCATAATAAAACAGTACCTTGAACTTGATCCAGACTAAGATATAAGTAATCCATATTGGAAGCAAAACCAGCCTATTGGTTTTATTTAATGTTTATATGATTTTCTGCAAAGTGAAGCCTTCTTTACTTGTCTCATGCCATACACATAGTTTTGCCTGAATACCGAAAATGAGAGTTTTAATTCTTTAATTGGAGAGCAGCGAAAAGGAAAACCAAACCTGGTTAGGGTGGGAAGGACTGAAAGGAGCCGAGAAGCACTTAACAAGCAATTACTGTACATGCAAAGAGAAGCCTTCTGAAATCAGAAGGTATTTACTTGTCTCATGCCATACACATAGCATTGCCTAGATAAAAAAAATGAGAGTTTTAATTCTCCCACAAGACATCATGGGTGGAGACATGTAAATCACTCCTTTATGTCCCTTTGGCCAACCGTGTATAGAACAGATACAGCCTAATGATTCAGAGCCATATAGCCAAACTTGCAGACAGCCTGTTGCGATCTTGTTAGATCTCCTCAGTGATATTGGAATATTGATTTTCTAGCATACTTAAAGGAGAATCCAACCTGTAATGAAAAAACCTTCCCCCCTCCCCTGTGTAGACCCCCCCTCCCTCCTCCCC
>CM044437.1:105374748-105432268 GCA_024363595.1 Xenopus borealis
TTTGGGCCATGGGAGTTCACTGCAGCCATCTTCTTTTTTCAGTCTTTTTCGGAAGTTTAGGAGCATTCGCAGTTGCAGGTGATTTTCGGACCCGAACCACTGCTCATGCGCCGAAAGTCACAAAAATTTCTGAAAAAATTAGAATACAGAATAGCACAGCATATAATAAATTATAGAAAAGGATTAGGCACCATTCAATCAAGTAAGCAGCAAGCATTTTGCATTAATCAATTCAACAATATTGAACATTAAACAGTGTGAAAAAGTACATATCCAGAGCTGTCCAAAAATCATAGTCACGCTTTTTCAATGATGTCTGAAACAAGAAACGCACCTAATGCACAGTAAAAGCTGAGAATAAACCCACACTATGTATCAGTTCATCCAAAATGAAAATACTTTCTTGCCAATGATATATGACTCATGGAACAGTTGCCTGCCAGATTACAATCCTTCTCCATCTACGTACAATTTATGAATTTTTCATCTGAATTCTAACCTGTAATTTGGCTTTAACCAATGATTCTAAGCTTGTAGTAATACGACTGATTAGACTGTGCTGCATGATGTCTACCAGGGCGATCTGTGAATTTGTTTCGATTGCCTCTCCGCTGGTGGATCAGATACAGAAACAAGGTGTGTATTTTGGGAATCTCAGCTTGATGGATTCCAGAAATAGCAGCATATGCGTCTGTATCATATAATTTGCAGTCATTGCCTCAAGGACTTTGGTTCTGCCACTAAAATTACTTAGTTTAGACCCCGTTGAGAAGTATAGATACAGCAAGCTCCTAATAAATTTATCTCCTTTCACAGTATGAAGTTTTTCCAGTTTCACCTTGTAAAAAGGACAAAAGCATTTTAGATTGTCTGGACAACACAATATTATGTATTTAACTGCTGCAGCAAATCTAAACTCTTTCTAACACTGTTGCAATAAGTTACTGTATATCCATATGTGTTAGAGAGGGATTTGTTTGTAAAGTTTATTGGACTGTGAAGCATAGCCAACTATTAGTGGTGCAACCCTCTAGCATACATTTAACAGTACATTTTTTTTAAATCGAACTACATATTCTAGTCCTGCTTCATTTAGCCCATACCTCTTTTATTGAAAAGTTTTTGCAAGCAGGGGTTATATTAGTGCTCTGGGAGTCTTGGTATGCAGGATATGCTCCTTAAGCAACAATTTTCTTTTACTAACTTACCCATAGGAATGAATAGAAAATGGATGAGTTTTTATGTATTAAGTTTAACTCTAAAACTCTAACTCTTACTAAAATTAAGTCAACAAAGTAATAAGTTAAGATCTTTTATAATATTAGGGAAAAGGGGTGCAATGCCACAAGGCCTCTTTTGCCATATAATATTATGTATTTGGTTTTTAAGTAATTACAAAAGAAAGGGCAAATACAGACTAAAATCAGTGTTTATTTGTGTTTACAAATCTTATAGGGGAAGTCGGTAAGTCGGTAATGCGAAAACTATTCACAATGCGAAAAGTTAAGCCTTTGCACAAAAAATTTTGCTTTGTGCGAATGCAATATACCTTTTGCGAACCCGGGAACTGTTTAGCGACCACTTCCGCCAGCGGAAGGCTGTTTGGAAATTTTATACTTTGCACTAATACGCTGTTAATGTAATAAAACTTCTTACTGAAAAAGTCACAATGTTTTCTCCAAAAGATTATGACACCTTCAAGCACTTCTTAAGACGATTAATATTAATAACGATTCACAATGCAATAACCGTTTAAGGAACAATATTACATTGCGAGATGTGGATTTTTACTCTTATTGGTGTGCAGTGATCTTCTCTTTGTGATTTTAATTACATTCCCCCCTTAATGCCCAAAGAGAAAGAGAGAGCCAGATCTTGCTGACAATTTCTGTGTTTTGTAGGATCACTGTGATCAGACAGCCAATCACAGTGATCGGTGACCGGGAACTAAAGTGATTCAGTTCCTGGTCAACACACTGTGACAGCAGCTGTCACTAACTGCCTGTTCAGAGCAGTGTGAGGAGACTCGTGGTGCTGTGGTCCTTATGGCTCAGTTTAGGTGGCAGTTTAACACAAGTTCATTTCACTGCTTCTGTCATTGTATACTACATTTCTGTCAGTTTGCCCCTAAACCTCCTTGCCTTGTGCACTCAAGCTGCAGAGTATGTTGCACTGTATTTGCAGGAGAGTGTCTGGCACCTTAGAAGTCTACCCTGTAATCTCATGTTAATCAGGATCTTCTCATTACTTCCAGTGTGTAAGACTTTGTGCAGTGGCTACTCAAGCAGCACACCTGAAGAGGAAAAACTACTTTGTAGCAGATTGGAGATATATCTTTGGACATATAAAATATAGCTGAGGGTGCACTGTATCTTCTGACACTTGTGCAGAAATGGCAAAGTTTTCTCCACAGATTTACAGCAGAATACTGTCTGTTCTGTTGTAAATCTTCTAGAACATAATTTGATGCTTGGTGGTGCTGGTCAGAATATGCACACACTGCAGAGTGACACAAGACACAGAAGGAATCAGCTTTAGTTTAATAACCTGCTATTTGTTATCCTGAAATTGCTGCTTCTTATATCTTCTACCCCTACAGTTGCTCCCATACAGCTACTACCTTACCACCTCTTTGGCATGTCAGTCTACTTTCATGAATATAGTAAATAGATGACGAATACAGTGGTACAATATTGGGGTAAACTCATATGTCCCATACCTTCAGCTTCAGCATAACGGAGGTTTCAGATACTTTCTCTCCAAAAATAGCAGGCCAGCACAAAATCGAACCATTACAGCAGAAATGATGCAGTTAAAACTGCATCTAAAAAACAAAAAAAGTTTACTGTAAAAATGTGAGACCAAAGTTTTTGGATCTTCCCCTTTGTTCCAAACTGACAATCCTTGTTTCTCCTTGAGTAGGTAAATAGGAATCCAAAGTTTAAAAGGTCAGCGCTAAACAAAGCTCAGGGGAAAAACTAGATGAAAAAAAGGGATTTTGTTTAGCGCTGACTAGTAAATTTGCGAATTTCTTGAGAAATTAGCGAATCGGCGAAAAATTCGCGAAACGAGTCGCGGGACGCTTTTGACGCGCGTTGCGGCAACTTTGACACGCGTCGCGTTTTTTTGGGGATTCGCCGCAAATTCGGCCCTGGCAAATAAATTCGCCCATCACTGGCGCTGACCTTTCAAACTTTGGATTCCTATCTAAAAAAACAAGCCTAACACGTTTCATTGTCCTCCAAGGCACAAACTGAGTAAGGCTCGTTTTTTAGATGTTTTCTCTTGTAATAAAACTATTTTTTAACTGGATCATTTCTGCTGTAATGGTCTGGGTTTTTTCCAGCATGTTACTTTTGGAGAGAAAGGCTCCTTTAATGGTCTCACAAAGGGATGAACCTTATCATAAATTTTGTATGTTAAGTAAATTATATTCTCAATTCATATACATGTTACAAAGACGGTGGTTGTGGGAGGACTCCACGGCTAAGTAAAAAACATGTAAATGCAGTTTGTGCTATAGATGTTTGTTCATATACATGGCCAATATTCTAAAATGCCTGTGTCTGTGCATGAGAGAGTGGTTATATATATAATCTTTTCCCCAAACATAGTGGACTTTGTGATATGAATGGGTCCAAGGAGCCCAAGCTGAACAGAAATTAGCAGAAGCCCCCAATCAATAGCAAACTTTAGGAACAGTGGCCTACAGCATTATTTTCTCCAGAACAACCAATTAAAAAGCCCTTGTTTTTTAGATTACACCCCTTACTGCCCTATTTAGCACAGAGCTATAATGTATAGCCTTTCCCATGGCCAGAATGCTACCACTGATTAGGGGGCACATTTACTAAGGGTCAAATAAAACTAGAATTTAAAAAATTTGAATTTCAAAGTAATTTTGGGCTACTTCGACTATTAAATAGCCCAAAATTTGATTTGAATTAAAAAGATTTGAAAGTTGCTGCATTGCCCTTTTAACCTATGGGGGACCTCCTAGAACCTGTCCTGGTTGTAAGTCCGAGGAACTCAAAGGATTTTGTGCAAAATCTTTTTTTTGGGGGGGGTCCTTTTCGATCGAATATGGCTGTTTTCCCCAAAATCCTTCGATTTCTCACAACTTAGAAATATTTTTAGGACAAGTTCTAGGAGGTCCCCCATAGGCTAAAATGGCAATTCAGCAGCTTTAAGCTGGTGAATAGTCGAAGTCAAAGCCTTTTTAAAGGGTCAGTACTTCGAATTTCAAAAATTTGAATTTTTACATCTTTTCAATTCAAATAAAATTTTGGGCTATTCAATAGTCGAAGTATCCCAAAATTACTTCGAAATTCAAATTTTAAAAATTTTAATTTTGTTCGAATTTTCCCTTCGACCCTTAGTAAATCTGCCCCTAGGTGTATGTTTAAGCAACTTAACCCCCTTGAACCCAAAATTGCACCTAAGGTCTTACACATAAAATATTATTCTATCTGTCAGCTCAGAGCTTATTTTGTCATTTGATTTTATTCCCTTTATGAATATTTAACATGGGCTGCTCTGCAGTGTCACATTTAAACAAGACTACAGTTCAGGAGCAGTAGGATAAATACAAGTTATCTTCAATAAAGCAGAACAAGAGACCAATCTGCCTGCAGCACAACATAATTAAAATAAGGAAACGATAATTAGGATATTTGTTGTGACAGCAACCCTATAATGAATTGTCATTTTAATGGGAAAATATTATGTGGATACAAGCAATTACCAGTCAAATGCACACTTTATCCAGTGCAAGTGGAAATGTGTTTCTAGGTTCAGAGGCTGAAAAACATACCAGCTGAGCCTAGAAACTGCCAGCATTCAGGGCTATAAGAAAGGATGAAGCAGACCCTAAAACTAATAGGGGGCACAGAGGTATAGGGGGGTCAATGGGACATTAACTGATCAAGCGTGTCATGAAAAATATTATATTTGCAATGTTTATGAAGGCCATAAATGTATTTTGCTGGGGAGCCGAGACATTTCTCAATTACACCACTTACAATATTCTACACAGTGGCTCACACCCGTTTGTTTTCTACAGAACAGCAACATTGTCAGGTAACCCAACTTCACCCTTTGATAAGTATGCTCTGTCTAACATATCAAATATTAATACCTCAAAATGTTACATTAATACATTAAGACTGCAAATACTGTTATTATTTACAGTGTAAGATGCACAATAAAGCATTTTTATGAGCGTGTCCCTTTAATAGCTAACCGTTGCTCACAGAAGTCATAGGGTTAATATGTTCTAGCTATTGTAGTCAGATCATTAACACTCTAGGGCACTGTAAGCATACTGTACTTCATGCAAAGCCAACGTGTCACCCATATTCCTTACTATTATCTATGCACTTTGCCTCCCAACATTTTAGAATTAAAAATCTGTACAATTTAGGCCACCTCCCCAGATGCACCATATCAATGAACATTTATGCCCACTAAATTGTTTCTATATACAGAATAAAATCCAGGAAGGGGATGATTTTTCTCATTTGATGTTTATTTTTGGTTTGGTAACATCAAACGCAGTTGGCAGAAATATTTTTTGGTTTCTGAAATATCAAAATATATAACATCTAAAATAGGCCACTCCCCCAGATGCAATGAACATTTATGCCCACTAAACTGTTTCCATATATGGAATACGATCTGAGGGGGAATCATAGTTTCCCATTTTGAGATTTATTCTGAGTTTGGTTACATCAAGGCATGAAAGGCATCAGGTGTCTACATGCATTATGGTAATGGAAATGTGTTTATAATGGTGTCTGATCCATGCTATTACAGCAGTTATGAAAATAAAGTTTTTTTAATTTCTAAAATATCATGATCTGGAGAATTACCCCTTGTAATTATTGCAGAAAGCCATAATTATAAGTGGGTATAAAAAAACCTCACATGAATAATGTTAAGAGTTGAGATTATTGCAGTTAAATTCTGATTAGCATTCCATGAAAGCCTACAATTTGTTTTTTCATATCTCAGAGTTATAGTTTGGCAGTAGCTAGAGGTACCTGCCTGATATTTATTTGTCCCTGCTCTGTGTTGTACACAAGACACATTGTACATAGCAGAGACATAGTTTGTGTGTTACCTAAAAGCAGGGCAGTAAAGTAAAGAAGAGGAGTCTCCTGTCAACAAAGGGAATCTGGGGCATCCTCTGAAAAGTAGACTCATTTAAATTGAATATTCCCAAAAACTATAGCGTTCAGCATCCCACTTACAGCAGCTCAACAGCAAATGGAGGGCTAAAGATTAAAATATCTATTGAATAATTGTTACAATTTATTGTTGCCATTTTCCCATATGGGGCCCCATTGACATACAGAAAGCTCCATGTTACACACAGATTATACTGCACACACACACACACAGATACTGAAACCCATCCTTTCAATGCCAGCAAATTATACTGAATATAGAAACACATCCATTTGGCTCCATTCTCCCAGAAGATTATACTGGACTTCTGTCTATTAACAGATTACACTTAACATAGACCCAGCTCGGTACTGTCAAGCAGAACTGCCTAAGCATGTGCACAACTTCCCTCCATCATGGATGGGTTAATCTCCCCTAATGACATAAAAGGCAAACATGATTCACAGAAGGAATAGTCTATCTTTTGAAAGTATCTAGAGATTTTGCTTCAATCACATCTAGATCTGAAGTTTTTCTTTAATGGGGGTAGAACAGGGAAAAGAAAGCCCATATCAGGGGGTTGGGATTCATCTAGCAGCCTGGATCTCTATTAATATCCCAATGCGCAGAAAGAAAGAGAATCATTATTGGATGTTATTCCCAGTTCTATATACACTCAGGCCCAAACATGAGTTTAACTGTTTTACTGCCACATTTTGTCTTATACGGCCAGGTGAAATAAGGCAATGCATTTTTTCGGAAGCTTAACAAAGTTTAGTCCAACTGCTTAACCTTGAGGTACAGTTTGCTGTACCAGGTATATACATATAATGTATTATAGAAGGTACCAGAGAGACAAGTTAACAGTTATCAGCAATGCTGGTAAGAGTCATACAAAAAGCCCCACTTCCACTGCAGTCTCATCTATATAACAGAAAATGTCTCAGTTTTTTGTCAGTAAGTCCTGATGGTGGGGCATTTATCTTTAAGAAATGGAGACTAACCATTTCTATAATATAGGAAACAATTGTACAAAAATTCGCAGATACATATATGTTTAAATAACAGTAAGAAATAGTGAGCTGTCATACACAAAGTAGGAAGCACAGAATTCTAAACAACTGTATTATATGATGCACCTGTTTTGACAATAATGGCTGTGGCTTAAACATCCAATATTTGAAGGGGTGTCCACATACTAAATGCGTATAATGTGTACATTATTTGTGTAAGCATATTTAGCCTGGAAAAATTGTGTTGAAAACAGTGTAAAATAAATAGTACAATGCTGTCTACAGAAATATCCCTCTATAAATAAAAATGTGCAAACACAGAGTAACATAAAAACCTACTGTATAGTAGATTTTGTGATGCTGTTATAGGTATGTGACCTGCCCAGGTTTTTTCAGATAATGGATCTATCCATAATTTGGATCTTCATACCTTAAGCCTACTAGACAATTATGTAAACATTAAATAAACCCAATAGGTTGGTTCTGCTTCCAATAAGGAGATGGCCTTTCCATAATTTGGAGCTTTCTGGATAGTGGATTTCAGGATAATGGATCCCATACTTTTACTTAAGGGAGGGTCTAGTCATTTCTAAAAATATTAATTCTGCTGTTGAAATCTTATGCAGATTTGTGTAGAGGCCACCTAGGCCCGGGTCTTGGGTGGCAGGATTTTAGGGGGAGGCATGCTGCCCAACCACACCCACATTGGTTCATAAATGTAAATTTCATGTGTGCCAATTCCCATTGCTCCGTCCAGATAATGAAAATCTGAGCAAATAAAAAGGAGGGGGCAGGGGCGACAAATGACATCGGCCTAGGGGTGTCCGCTAGGTAAATCCAGCCCTGTATGCCGCAATACCAAAATAAAAGCAATTGCAAGTGTTAAAACCTGTGTCCATATGAACTGCATAATACCATTAAAGAAGGAATAATAATACAGTGTAACATTATTAAGGTTTATAATACATTGACCTGACTTATTTTTAGCATAGAATTAATATCTTTATTTAGTAATACAAAAGCCCTTCTCTTCTATAAGTCAGAAATTGGGGGGAACCTGCATCCAACAAAAAAAAATAAATTACAAAAAAGAAATTGTTTCCTGACTGAAGATCAATGACTGTGAGGCAACTGTGGGATTAGTAGTGTAGTCCAGTGTTAGCTTAGGGGTTAAAGCATACTTTGTACAAGGGACGTGCCAGTATATGATGTATGTGCCTGCCTTTCCAGTCTCAGCAAGATGCCTCTAATAATGCCTAGCCGGCCTGTAAGTGCAGCTCTGGATTAATAATAAATGGCAGGACTGCAGCAGCATAGTGAGGCTTTCCTTCAGCACAGCAAAAACCCTCTCTGGTTAGAAGGGTCAGGCTTTTCTTGCTGTTGTCTCGGATGTGTTTGATCTAAAGAGTTCAGCACATTATAGAGCTCCTCATACTGTTCAATAAACTGAATGCTGTATTATTTTTTCTGCTGATTTTGGCTTTTTAAATTGCTCGCTTGTCTCTCTGAATTCCATGGCAAGTCATCAGAAGGGTAGTCAGGCTGTAGCTTTATCCAGTGCAGTTTAACTCTAACCATCAGCTGGTGGCAGGGCCTTTACCCATAAGGATAAACATATTATTGCCTTAGAAACAACTTGGGTACCTGCCTGAAGAATACAGAGAAAGCTGGTTTTGAGTTTAACTTTGGTACAGGCTACTGTCATTATTATAAGTACAAGTATGGGATCTGAATTACAGGCCAACTTCCATAGACTCCATTTTAATCAAATAATTAGAAGTCCTTTTTCTCAGTAATTCTAAAACAATACCTTGTACTTGATCCCAACCAACATACTATTAGGGCTAGGGCAGACGGGGAGATTCGGGGGCATTTTGTCACCTGGCGACTTCTCGCCGCGACTTGTAGCCCCCGAACCTCCCCGAATAGCCAGGTCCTGAGGCGCACCGGTGTTACTTGAAAACGCCGGCGCCTATTCACACGCAGCGGCGCGATTTTTGAAATCGCTCCAAATTGCCTCGCGAGTCAATTTTGAGCGATTTCAAAAATCGCGCCGCTGCGTGTGAATAGGCGCCGGCGTTTTCAAGTAACGCCGGTGCGCCTCAGGACCTGGCTATTCGGGGAGGTTCGGGGGCTACAAGTCGCGGCGAGAAGTCGCCAGGCGACAAAATGCCCCCGAATCTCCCCGTCTGGCCTTAGCCTTAATTCTTATCGAATACAGAACAATCAGATTGGATTTGATTCATGTTTAAATTATTCCTTTGTAGACTTAAAATATGGGGATGCAAATTATGGAAAGATACCTCATCCGGAAAACCAATGGTTCCGAGCATTCTGGATAACAGGTCCTTGGCAAAACACATAGGTTTAAGTGTCTTTATAGCTCAAGCCTTTATATTTATATCAGCCAACCATGATATTTCCCACTGTTCTGCGTGACAGTTCCAGTACTTTGTACCTTTGTATTATGTGTGTATTATCTTGGTTTATTTCCCATCTGATTTATATACTGTAACTCTGCTGACTTTTTATTATGCATCCCTCAATGCTATGTATTTTGCCATTCATTTACACTCTTGCTGCTATAAACCAAATGATGAGGCAGCACAGCAATGGCTATTTAGAGGGATGATGACATATAAAATAATACAAAACATTTCTATATATAAGTCAAATATGGACTTCTGCCTATCCCAAGAAACTCAACTTTACATTTGCATTAGGCCCTTTTTAGCTTTTTCCTATAATTTGATGATACCCCAGCTTTATAACCCCCTTTTTTTATATTTCAGTGTGGTTCATCTTTAACTAAGAAAAAAAATCCAGTTGATTTGTGGCCCTATTAAACACTATGGAAATCTCCAGCTGGCTAAGCAGTGGATCCTTGCAAAGTCAGAATTAAAAAATTAAGAATGATGCTTTTCTTACCACATAATGAAGCCAAGAGGGGATTGAAACCTGCCTGCTCACATGCTTCTGGAATGGGCTAAATATGTAACCTCAGCCAACATGCTGTTCAGATGAATCTAGAGTGGGAATGTACTGGATTTGATTTAATTTGGACAACAGCTGGTTTTAGAGGAGGAAAGGTATATACTGTACATGGTATACAAGTGCAGGTTCCTTTATTTCACATGCAGAGGACAAAAGATATAGAAATGTACAAGTAGCAACTGATTAAAGAAAATGCTATGGATAGTTGCGGGTCTAAAGGACATAGAGGCAAATTCACCAAAATGCAGAAATTCACTAGCAATGCCTTCGCCGCAATCCGCCACACTTCACCACTTCGCCAATTTTCTCCAGTCCACCGCTAATTCACTAGAATGCAAATTTGCGCTCAGGGAGGAGAAAAGTAGTGAAGTTTTGCTACTATTACTTTGTCAGACAAAGCGCATTTACGCTAGCGATGCCTAATTTGCATACGGCACAAAGTTAAAAGTATAATAGAAGTATATGTTAAAACCACTACACAAGCCCAGGAAACCTTTAATAAATAAAATCACCGTAAAAAAAGTAAAAGATTTTTTCAAACTCCTATCTATTGTATTGAACTTCACCAGGTCTGACCTGGCCAAGTAAAGTCTAGTGCAAGAGATAACGTTCAGTAAAATGGGCATCTTAGTGAATTAGTGTAGTTACGTCCCTTTGTCAGTGCGCAACTTCGCCTGGCCTTAGGGTGCGAAGTTGTGCTAGTCTGTCTGCTTCACTAGCGAATTTTCACCAGGGACACTGTTAGTAAATTGGCGAAGTTGCGAAATTACTTTACACTGGCGAATTAGCGCTAGCGTTAGACACTTTGCGCTTTAGTGAATTTGCCCCATATTCTCCTCTTTCTATAGTTCCTGTGTAGGACTGTATATGATCCACCAATCAAAAGAAAAAAAAAACTGTAGTTGTTTCAATAATACAACAAAATAAAATCTTCATAAAAGGATGGTTCACCATTATAATATTGTCCATTCCAAGCACCTTTTCAATGTTCTTTTATTTTTCTACAGCTTTTAATCATTTGCAGCTTTTTTCAGCTTTAAAATGACTGACTCTGTTGCTTCATAAGACTATCTATTTTTTGTTATTGCTACTTTTTATTAGTTGTCTTTATATTCAGGTCAGTCTTTTATTCACATTAATAGTAATTTAGACCATAGCGATCAGATTACTGAAATTGCAAATGATAAAGCTGCTGAATAAAAAAAAGCTAAATAACTCCAAAACCACAAATAATAGAAAATGAAAAAACAATTGCAAATTATATCAGAAATCACTCTCTACATCATACTAAAAAAAATATTTAAAGGTGAACAACTCCAAATTAAATCAGTCTCCAGATTAAGTATTTACTTATAAAAGTGACCTTGCATGTTCTAAACAAATTCAGTTCCAGGAAATAAAAATGTGGACCTCACAGAGGCTCACAGAGGGAGAGTGCACCCAACCCCCAATTTGAAAGCAGGAAAGAGTCTAAAGAAGGTGTCATATAATTCAAAAACTATAAAGAATAGAGAAAATGAAGACCAATTGAAAAGTTGCTAAGCACTGGCCATTCTAAGTGACCAACCCCATTAAACATTCTCTCAAGGGGCGCAGATCAGTTTTGGGATTCAGCTTTGCAGAATTAATGCAGACTTTTTAAACGTATTCTTATAATGCTGTTTTTTTGTTAGAAAGCAATGTCAAGCAGATGTTTGAGGCCTTCCTGAAACAGTACAGGGACCCATTTTTGGTTTCCTCTCACACATTAAAAATGATTGTTATATCTTATGATAGTTATACTCATTGAAAAATGTTTAGCATAACCATTTACCTATCATTAGTATGTTAAGTTTCATTTTACTGTGCCCTGTGGTTATTGTTGATCTACAGGTACGCAATATGATTCATATGATTTGATCAATTATGATTTTATTATTATTATTATTAATATTAAAGTAAATGTAGAATGCACATGCAGCTAAGATACCTTAAATATCAGAGCATGTTCCAAATCTTCCTGTTGGGCTTTCAGTTTATAGAGATGCAGTAAGGGGTTACGCTTCCCCATAAATGAAAGAACTGACTCTTCACTGAGATAAATCAAATACATTTTTTTTATTTCTTTTCGACCATAGATATTGTGAAGTGGAGTGCTAGCAGAGTAATCCAGAGGGACTCAAACAGCTGGGCAAGGCAATTTAAATACTTACACTGAGCTAAATGGCTTATATGGAGGCTATGCAGGTTTGGGATCCATTATCTGGAAACCTGTTCAGAAGTGGGAAGACCATCTCCCATAGACTTTATTTTATTGAAATAATTAACATTTTTACATTTTGTTTTATTTTTCTCCCTAATAATAAAATAGTACATTGTTCTTTAATCCTAGCTAAGATATAAATAATCCTTATTTGAGGCAAAACAACCCCATTGGGTTCAATCCATGCTTAAATGTTATTTTAGTAGTGAGATCAAACTTAATCAAAAATCCCTTATCCAGAAAACCGCAGGTTCCAAGCATTCTGGATAAAAGGTCAAATATCAGTAATATTCACCAATCAATGGGTAACCCTGCCACAATTTTATCTGAGCAGGTTATACTATTACCAATCAAACCACAACCTTAGTGGATCCACAAATTCAAGCATTCTGCAACCTCCCAAAACTAACTTTATCCCTTAACTTTTCCTTGCCCATGCACCCACCAATCACAATACAAATGTATCTTTAGAAACCACATTGGGACCAGCTTTGATGTGGAAGGGCTATCACCGACCATATTTAAAGGAATTCTATAATCAGAATAGTGACTTAGTGATACAATAGTTGGAACATTTAAGTTTCCTTTGATTTTAACAAAGAAAAGATATTTCCTCATACACATGGGCTGTGTGGCTAGAGCTTACATTCTGACAAAACTGTCAGTGGTCTGAACCATTGCTCTCTGCTTCTTTGATTATCACTTAAAAAAAATCTTCTATGAGCATATAAACATCAGCTATGTGGGACTCATTACTTTTGATTTTACATAAGGACCATTGATCATGACTAATTTGTCTAGAGGAAATGTATTAAAAATGCAATTAGCAGGGCTGCAAGTGAATTCTGATTGATTGCATTAACATTAATTGCAATCAATGCACAATGAGTCTGGCTCTGCTAAATGCATTTTTTATAAGCATCCCCCAAACCAACTGATGCTCTGTTAGTGTTAAAAAGGACAATATACTGATCCACCATAAATTATTGTTTTTGTTAATTATTTATTCATAAACTACATGTTCTGCAGCTCTGTACAACAGATCTAAAGGCCCCCAAACTAGGAAGTTAGAGACCTGTATTGCCTCTTATTTTTTTTTTATAAATAACACAATGCATGGATAAATGCAATATACTTTTGTTCCTTGCTTGGACCTACAGAGCTGGTCACCACACTTACAAATATACAGGACCACACCTAGTTCTTTTTAATAGTGTTCACTGATATACCATATCTTGGCTTACATATATTGTAAGCCATACAACACATTACACACAGCATTTGTGTGCACCATTTTAAAATAGTAGCTTTATCTATCTAAGGACTGAATTATGTACATACAAAACTTAGTAGTGGGGGGCTCAGGCCCAGACTGACAATCTTTGGGTTCTGGCAAAAGAAGGGCAGAAGAGCTGCTATAAGGTGCCATAGAAAGTCAATATTTAGTAGGCTGGTGGGGCTGTTTGGGCCTCTGTTTACCTGAAATGCCAGGGTCTATTTTGATTCTCAGTCCGGACCTAGTACGGTTCATTTGTCAACACTGGCAACCAATCAAAAGTGATGTGTGTTCACAAGGAAACAAAGATAGTTAAAGCTATAATAAAATTATTGGGATAATGTAATACAAGTTACAATGTTTGCACCAGGTTTTGTAACCTATAGCAATCCAATGTTTGCTCTCAAACAGGTGCCTTGTAAATGCCACCTATTGATTTGGTTGCTATAGGTTACTAGACCTGGGCATACATTGCAACTTTTATTTCATTACTCATGATGATATGATTTTTCAGAACTTACTGTCACTGAAATCTATAGATGATGGTATGGTACCTGGCACTCATATTACTAAACTAGAAGGTAAATGACTGAATAACAGCAAATTCATTGTCAGTCTGCTCCTACTTACTGCATTTCCTTTGCGGTTATTATATTCTTAGCCAGAATCATTTCAGTTACTGAATCACTAACGATTACATGCTGAAACTATTTCCTGGTAATCACCTTTAGCTAGGGAGATGTTACATGGATATAGGCTTCATAATCAGTTTCATTTGATCTCAGGCTGAGTTTTACTTAAGGGCACAGATATATTTGATTTCTTTATATTTATAATTCACTGTCATCTATGTAGATCAGTTATTGACTATATATACTGCAGGGAAAATAAGTATTGAACACGTCAATGGTTTACTCAGTAAATATATTTTTAATGGGGCTATTGACTAGATATCAGTAACAACTCAAATATTTAATTTATGGACTTATTTGTATGTGCGGATTAGTTGGGTTTTTACTGACATCTGTTGTAAACTGTCATGTCAAAATCCCTATTAGAAATATATTTTACTGAGAAAAACTTTGATGTTTTCAATATTTTGATGTTTTCAATGCTTATTTTCAACTGCTATATATTGGTATGGGACTTGTTAGGCTCAAAACCTGGGTTTTTCTAGATAAGGGGTCATTTGGATATCCATTCCTTAAGTATACTAAAAAAATCTTTTTGAACATTAATTAAACCCAATAGGGGTGTTTTGTCTCTAGTAAGGATTAATAATCTTCTTATTACAGGCAAAAAGGAAATAATTTTCATCATTCAGATGTGCAAAGTACAGAGCCACAGGAGACCTGCATTGGGACCCTGTCCAAAAGCAAGTGGTGTCAGACAGGCCTAGCAGCACCTCCTGATGCTTCGCTCATCATTGAGTACTGGTTCCTACCATTGAAAATGTTTAATTATGCGTTTTGGACAGTTGCTTAGAATGACATATTTTTTCATTGGGCAACATTTTATTTTCTGGATAATCTATAATCAAACAACATATTACTGGTAGGCCATATTTCGTACCTTTTAAACATGTTTTTACATATTTAACTTGTTGTTAATGAGCTGTAAATTCCATAATGGTGAAAGGACAACAACCCCAATATCACTGCACTGCTAATTAAAAGAAAAGTATTTCCATGGATGTTTAATTATTCAGAAGCTTTTCATTAGGTCAATTGTGGTTTTGATATAATAATACTGGCCTAATGGTGGAACACAAAAATATTTGCATTGAGAAATGTATAATCTAAAGAGAAGAAAATAAATGTTACAATTCTATGCTTGGACACTGGTCGTTTTTTCCTTCATATTGCTGGTCCATTATTTTACTGTGAATATGCAATATTGTAGTTGGTATTCTGTCAATGCAGTCAGAAAGGGGTGAGGAGGGTGATAGTCCTGCATTAAAGATGCAAAAGGATGGGCCTCTGCTATTGTTGGACAATGAGAGTTTTTCTTTTCAAGGGTCCCAAGTGTCTGCCAACCGTCCTTGACAAAGAGCTTACGTGTTTATGCGAGTGTAACTGCAGTGCCCAATGTTATGGTTCTGGGCTGACAGTATTTTCTTATGGATGAACAACAGCAACTGAGCTTCCTTGTGATTCAGGTCTGGGAGGTTTTGTTGGCTGTATTTGTAAAGAAATAGCTTTATGGAAATGACAGGAATAGAATTAAAGCTTGTCCTTGTCCTTTTATAGCTGCAGTTAAGGTTGAACATTTTGGGGACATATAAGAGAAAATTTGCTTTATTTCCACAACTAGTAAAGGTTATGCTCTCATTTTTGTGAAGCTCGTCTATGGGTATGAATAGGGTCATATGAATAACTTCTGTTTTAAAGGAAATATAACCCCCATAACAAATTACTGTGATATTTTTCAGAGCATTTTCTCATTTTTGCTCTTGTAATATTTGCAATTTTAAATTGTTAATAGAATGATGATTGCCTTCACAATCACACTGCAGCTACATTTGCCTCCATCTGTTGTTGAAAAATCCACAAATGTAAACACCCTGATGTCAGCAGGAAACAAGGTGTCCACAAAAGATACTCTTGTGGACACACACCCAATTTAAGAGCATACATTTTCAATGCAAATCACAAAGTGCCTTACTTTCTTCATATTTAATGCTTGCATGCCCTTGATCTCACCTACTGTGCAAATCTGTATTTTGTGTGCCCCTGATCTAACATCACGCTCACTGAAACATCTATAGCAAAGTTGGTGTTATGAAAAGGAGCAATAAACACACTTTACAATAAAAAAATAAGTTATAAGTATATACAATAAAATATAACCTGATGCTTGTATAAGAGTGAGCTACATTTGTGATGCTATCTGCTCGAGAATAGCTGTCCAGCCTCATACATTCAAATGACATACTTCTAGACCTCTAGACCCACTCCCACAGCGAAACGCTGCATCAAGAAACATATTATAGGGCCTTATGTATCCCCCACTGTTTAATATAAGGATATAAGAATTCACTTTTATGTTCTGAGATATATATATATATTAAAGCAATTATCAATGTCATGCCTTTCTTTGGTCATGGAACTCCTTGGAGACATTCTGTATAATTATCTGTAGCTACTTCATTATCCATTGTCCATCCTTGTGTTTGTATAGACAGATAGATGATAATGTTAATTTGTTTCTGTATCTTTTTGTGTGCAGGCAAATATGTAAAGTGTATGAATATTCCTTTATCAAGAAATTATTCAAGCTAAGGATTCTAATAATTGTAGAACAGATTTGGGATCCATTATACGGAAAGCTGTTATCTAGGAAGTTCCAAATTATGGAAGGCTATCTCCCTTAGACTATATTTTAACCAAACCATTTTTAAAAATGATTACTTTTTTCTCTGTAATAATATAACTGTACGTTGTACTACAAAATAAGATTGAATTAATCTCTATTGGAGGAAAAGTGATCCTATTGGGTTTAATTCTTATTTACATGATTTTTTAGCGGACTTGAGGTTGAAAAGGCCCCTTATCCAGAAAACCCAGACCCCAAAGATTCTTGATAACAAGTCCCATACCTGTACCTAGAAAAGATCCTGAAAATGATGTAATAATGTCGAGGGAACAATCAGTATCCAGTATAACTTCCAGTGAGGTAATTACATATTTTAAATTAAAAAGCTTTAAAAACAACCCCTTTCAAGACCATTACTTTGTACAGTAAATATGTGGCTAGTCGGCCTACTAATTCATAGCTTTAACAATACTAATAAATTCCTGATCAAATCATTTTTAATTAATTTCTAATTATTTCATGTCCATGGTTTCTATCTGCTTTTACATATTCATCCTTTCTTCATTTTATCTGTTTGTTTTAAAATTCCGCAATATAAAATATGTGTATGAAATATTTAGCAGCAATGCAGAATACATTAAAATCTGTAGGCAGAAATGTGTGAATGATAGGGACTTTGTATATGCGTATTAAAGAGATACTGACACCTGAAATTAAACTCTTTTTTACATGTATTATAATATTGGCTTTGAAAGCTAGTTCTAACGTTGCCATAAAGTATTTTCATGATGCTTTTACATTACCTGTCTGATGCCCCATGTTCCTCTATGAGGGGGCTGCCATATTTGTGCAGCAGGAGTCCGTTAGCATTAGAAACTGTAACTAACAGGCTGAGATGGTACAGTCAGGTTGGCAAAGTTAGAGGGGCCAATTTACTATTATTCCCCCAAAAAAATTCGAATTCCCCCGATATTCGATTAGCATTCAATTTTCGGATGCTAATTGAATAGTTTTAGGCTACCCTTTTATTCGATATTCGATCATTCGATGATCGAATAACGATCGAATAATGATCATTCGACCATTCGTATGAATTATTCGATCATTCTTATGATTCGTACGTACGAATCCTATTCGATCAGGACTTAGCCTCAGAAGCCTATGGGAGGGCTCCCATTGACTTCTATTACAATTCGGTAGGTCCAATCTGGCGAAGTAGGCAATCGAATAATTTTAAAATTTTAAATCCTTCGCTGATCGAATGATCGAATATTCGACCATTCAAATCTTTTCGATCATTCGATCATTCACTATTCGATGATCGAATATGCCAAATATTCCATCAAATTCGATAGAATTTGATTTTATTCCCATGAATACATGTGAATTTTGTAAATCCGCGCATGAGTGTCAGAGAGTCAGGCTTAGGAACTTCAACTAACAATTATATACAAAAACAATCCTCTTGGCAAAAAATTATCAAAATGACCTATAGGTAACATTTAGGGTCAAATTTACTAAAATTCCCCTAAAATCCCTCAAATCCCCTCGACATTTGATAAGCATTCGACTATCTTATCAAATAGTTTTAGGCTCTTATTTTCTCGATAGTCGATTTCTCAATGAAATCGTACGATTGAATACCGATCGTTCGATTTCACAAAAAAATTGTACTTTTGCCTTCGAGCCTCCGAAAAATTCGTACAATTCGAATGATCGAGGCGTTCGATCATATGAATGGTATTCGAGCAGGTCTTTGCAAAAGAAGCCTATGGGGGGTTCCCATAGGCTTCTATTGGTATTCGGTAGGTTCAATCTGGTGAAGTAGGCATTAAAAGAAATTTTTAATTTAAAATGTTTCGATGGTCGAATGATGGAATATTCAATCATTCGATCTATTCGATAATTCAAATATTCGGTATTCGATGATCGAAGTGGCCAAATTTGCATATTTGATCCTCCGAAAAAATTGGACGATCGGTATTCAATCCAATTCAATCAAACTTTGATCTCTTCGCATGAATTTTGTAAATCTGCCCCTTAATGTACATTCATATGTTAAAATTAATTTTTTAGTGTCAGTATCACCCTAATATATAACCCTTTCACCACCAGTGGCTCATATGAACATCAAATATTTCTTGTGCCCTGCACAAGAAGGAATATATTATACAATGGGCAATATAGTCATGTCATGTGCTGTAGCGTCTATATGTAAGGCTGGATTTCCACATTCCTCAGGTTTAATGAAACTGACCAATGTCTAATGAAACTGACTAATGTCTTTTACAGCTGTGTCTTACTTATCTATAAGTGATGCTTCAGTTTTGGATGTCCACATGAGAAATCAAATGTACAGTAGCATAGTCCTTTCTTTCTATAGGTATTATTACACTGCCAACAATGAGTTGTACTTCCCCAAGCCTTAATTTTTTTTCTAATAATTTTTTAACAGTTTTCATGCTCCTCTTATGTTTTCTGAATCTGTCCACTCTAATGCCCGCTCTTTTCTGTCCCTTCTTATACCTTCTTCTCATTGATTTTCTACACATTTGCTGTGAGATTCTAATTTGCTTGGTATTGATTTCAATAAAAGTGTTTTGCTGATGAAATTAGGAGCAGGGGAACTTTCTGTTGTTTTTCCTGAAGGACGTTCTTGTCCTTCTTATCACCTCCCTTACACATTCATCCTGACAGTTTTTAAATCTCTTTCTCTTTACTTGTGGTAAATTTAATCTCCAAATTTACTTGTGGTAAATTTAATCTCCAAATTCAGTGCATTCAGTGATGTTCTACATTTAGTTGTAAAAAGATTTGGGGAGCAACACAAGCATGAAAAAAGTTTCAGGGGTGACAAATAAGGGCTGTGTTTGTAGCCCCTATGAGTCTACACAGTCATTTAGACAGTCTAAGTTTGGCAAAACTTGCCTACAAGCCAAGAATTCCAATGTAATCACCTGTTTTGATGCCACTGGGAACAGCCAAGGAATTGGTGAGCATCATGTTGCTCAAGAGTGATTGGTTGGGGATCACTGTTCTACAGAATGTCAGTGAAATATTTAGGTGGCATATTTATTATGCTGTGTAAAATTAAATTTACTGAAAAATAAAAACAAAAAAATGGAAAATGTATCAAGGTGTGTGTAATTTTACTCCATGGAAACTCCAGGTTTGCTGCAATTATTATCCATTGCTTCCGGACGAAGTCCCTCTAAGAATAAATGGCGATGTGTAGTGTATTATCCCACTGTTTTTTACACAGCATAATAAATATGACCCTTAGAGTAAAAGGTGGAGGAAAATTCCAGTATCAGTTTTATAAGGTCACCTATTGGTTATCGCACTTGGAACCTACTTGGCTGTAGGATAAGACACTTACCTCACTGTCTTTACTTCTATAAATGACAAACCCCACTATTTATATAACTGCAGGTACTGGTGACTGCTGTAAATAAAATGGCCCTTTGTAAAAATATGAGCTTCCACATTTACCTTTAATTTTATTAGATATTATATTTGTGAAAATTTCAAAGCATTTGATGCTTCTTTTTTCTTAATTATGATTCATACAAATGTGGAACCATGAATTTGGCCAGTTCCTGAATTAATAAATACAACCGTTATTTGCCATTTTATGTTCAGTGCAGGAGCCATTGATATTAGTAACATTGTAGTCCATTGCCGATATTGGACCATGCTCATGTTTATATGATGTTTTACTAAACTTGGCACCTAAGTAGTTTCTGAACTAATGGATAAATTCTGTATGGCACCTGACTAATCAGCCTTTGCGGTATATAGATGAAAACTGTGGGGGGGGGGGGTGGTCATACATGTGTTTGCCAGCTTTATATTGTTCCTCTTGTTTGGGCCAATAGTTTAAACAGCAAGCTTAGGTTCCTCTTCACTTCTTCATCTGCCAATGCACTATGACTTGACTAACAAGGTGCATTAGTAGCTTAAATTTTATAACCTGTCTGAATGATGAACCAATCTTTATAGTACATAGATCAGGGGTCCCCAACCACTGGGCCGCAGCCCGGATCCTAGCCCGAAATTAACAAGGTGCACCAAAATGGACAATTCATAGGCTTCAAAATTGGTGTCGGTGTCAATTTTGTCAAAATTATTACAGGCGTCAAAATTGTCACCAGCATCAAAATTATTTTTTGTGATAGTTTTGTGAATGTATTCGCTGGCCTCGAACTGTGGAATTTCACCACGAATTCTGGGCTGATGAATACATTTGTCCATAACAAATGGCAAGTTTACTCACTCAACAGTATCCTTGGCCACTCCAATGATTTTACACCTTTGCACCCTACAGACAGGATACTATGGATAATTTTTCCTGACTTACTGTATTTTTAAGATGGTTTATCATTATATTTTATGAATGTATTGTAGAGGACTGGTAAATTAACCTCCCAGTATATTTTAGCAGACAGTCCCCAAGTGTTATGGACATCTAAGTGGGTCCTAAAATACAGTTAGGAGGGGAACTGTTTCCTATTCCTGCTCTAATCCATGCCCCTTGCTGTTACTCACAGTGACCAGTAGATGGCACTGTGCTTAAGTATAAAAGGATTGTTAGCCATGCTTCCACAGTCCATTTTGTTTTGCTGAGCTGAGGCTGAGTTTGAGTGGAACCTAAACAGGTCAGGCCTAGCAAGGATAGGCTACTCACCCTTATAGGTCACTCTAGGAGTGACAGATAGATAGGATTATTTAGCTGAGCAGTTTGAGGCTGCTACGAGGATCGTGAGTGGGATTAAGATTAATTGCCCAGAGTAGGGGCTAAGTGTACAGACCTAGGATTAGAAGTGTCTCCTCAGGTTCCACTTAGGGAAAAGGCTGAAAGCTGGGTGTACCTCCTCAGTCCTGCATATACACTGTTTCCCATGTGTGAAGGGGACAGTCTATGACCTAAGGTGCTGTGAGTATTGCCTATCCACTGCTAGGGTTGCCACCTGTCCGGTTTTGACCCGGACAGCCCAGTATTTTGAAGGGCTGCCCGGGTCAATGCTTCCTGCCCGGTTTTCCAAATAAGGAAAGCCTGGCGGGATTAGCTTGATTGACGCCGCGATCGGCCAATCGGCGATCGCGGCATCATAGCTCCACCCCGTGACATCACGGACCCACCCACCGACATCACGGGTCCGCCCACTGATGTCACAGGTCCGCCCCCCTGTCCGGCTTGAGCCACAGGGAAAGGTGGCGACCCTATCCACTGCTGATCCTGCATGTGCTAATGTGATTACTGTACACTCCAGTGTGGATTGTATGTTCAATAAATATGTTACTGGTTAAGTTATGAGAACCACTGGCGCCCAATTCTTCGCACCATGATAACAGTTACAGTTGCATACACCCTGCCTCCACCTCGTTGTGAGGGCTTTCTCCCTAAGATTTAAGTTCTCATCCGGAGCAATACTGTATATTGGGAGTGAATCTTATAGTCAGAGAAAGGTGCTCTCAATTTACTATAGTGCTACAGTATAATCAGTTTGGGCACAGAGTAAATTGGTAGAGATAATAGGATGTATGGGTGTGGCTTTCACTGGGGATTATTTATAAATGTGACATTATGTGATGCTCCTAATCAGAGATGTTGAGGAAGTCCAAACTCATTTTCCTAGGGTAGAGAAAAATATGAATCATTTGGTATTTACTTAGTCTTTTGGAGCCAATAGAAAGCCCCAGTTATTGCAGATATACGGGAAAATCAACATGTCATTGTTTAATAAAAATATAATGGGAGTTTCACGTAAGGATCAATATGCTGTCTCTGCTCTTTTCTAACACAATTTATTTATAACAGCATCTTGTAAATAAAGCATCAAGATCAGAATCTGCTTGCACAGACTCCTCTGGAGATAGCTAATTGCCACTGATCTGTTTACAGTGACCATGTAATCCTGCAATTATTATTATATTACAGAGGGAAAACTTGGCAGGGCTGATGTGAAAGTCTTGATAAGGCTGCAATGTCCATGAAGCAGGGTGCAGATAACATCACTTGTTGCTCACCTTAAAATGACTTTTGATAAATTACTGATGAACAGTGAATCCTCTGGATGTAGATCTTCATGGAATTACACTGCTGATAGGGCAGCCTTACTAAGAAATATTTTGAGTCATTCTTAAAGGTTGGTTTGCTTATTTACCATAGGAGCAGATACACAAACTGCCCCTATAGGTCCTATACACAGGCACTTGCTGATAGGATGCACTTAGGACCTTGCACAAGTTCAGTACACATAGATATAGGATGCACTCTACTGCTGAAGGCAGGCACTGCATACATACAAGAAGAAGTTTCTTTAGGCTATACTTTGCAAGTGCAAAGGATTGCCCCATAAGCATGATAAGCATGATAAGAACAACAAGCAAATAGTTGCAAGGTGAAAATAGTGCTTTGCATGGTGTCGTGCTCCAGTTGTGAATTTTGCATCTTGATCTTTGATGTAAATGAGCATTCAGGTGTCCAAATTGAAAATTCACTAGTAAAGGTTTTAAGCCTCAGATCCTTCCCTACTACAAACCTAAACCACATACCTTTATCTTTTTATGTAACTGTGTGATTTGCACAAACATATCCACTATAAAAACTGCTTTGAGAAATACATAGATAGAATCACTGAACATCTATTTCATCAGACATTTGTATGTGTGTCTTCAATGGTTGACACCATTTGCATTAATTTTGCTCTCATATCACAGTGAACACACCTATATTACAAATTTTTTTCAGCTGTTTTACTTACTGTATATTGACTAGGTTTAGAGTATTGTATTACTCCATATTTCTGCTAGTCAACTGAAGCAAACATTAATCATATAAAGTGCATAAGGTTAAAGAAAATCCTGCCATTCAATGGCCATTTGACTTTTGTTTTTATTAGTCTAACTTTTGTGCTGGTTTGAACTTTGTTTTTCTCTCTGCAGGGAAATCCGTATATGTGCAACAATGAGTGTGATGCCAATACACAAGAACTTGCCCACCCTCCTGAGCTCATGTTTGATTTTGAAGGCAGGAATCCTAGCACTTTCTGGCAGTCTAAAACATGGAAGCATTACCCAAGGCCTCTGCAGGTCAACATCACATTGTCCTGGAACAAAACCATTGAACTGACTAACAACATTGCTATTACCTTTGAGTCTGGTCGGCCAGAAAAGATGATTTTGGAGAAATCTCTGGATTATGGCAGAACGTGGCAACCCTATCAGTTTTATGCTGCTGACTGCCTGGATGCATTTAGGATGGAGCCCAAGTCAGTAAAGGACCTGACACATAGTACTGTGTTGGACATCATATGCACAGAAGAGTACTCTACTGGGTATGCAGCACACGCCAAAACATTATCCTTTGAAATCAAAGACCGGTTTGCAATCTTTGCTGGACCACGTTTGCACAACATGGCGTCACTCTATAGCCAGCTGGACACCACAAAAAACTTGCGAGATTTCTTCACAGTGACGGATTTAAGAATTCGACTTCTCAAACCAGCCACTGGAGCCACTTTTGTGGATGAGAGAAATCTGGAGCGATATTTTTATGCAATATCAGATATCAAGATTCATGGCAGGTAAATTCATTTTCTGGCTCCATTTTCTAGTAAACATATGTAAGTTCTCAGCAGGAAGGTACATTTACTTGCATCAAGGTAAACCCAATATGGCGGTCCAATTTACCTTTGCTTATGTTTCCCTTAGACCTCCTTATCTTCAGCAAAGCACATGCCATATAAGTGATGCTCTCAAACTGTGACTTTTTACATTTAGGGAGTTATCTCCAGGATTCACAGATATTATTAAAGGCACAAAACCACCAATAAAGGGCAAAGAAAATGGGGTTGGTAGTCTGTACAAAACAATGAAAATTATATGTCCAATTCCTTCTAGTTGCTTTGTGCAGTAGCTCAGTTGAATAAACTAAACCTCAAAGATTGAAAGGAAAAGGAACACCAGCAGATTGATTGCAAAAATGTTTCTATCAGCCAGTTTTATTAACCTTGCAACCTGGGTTTGATTAAAAATTTGGCTCTAACTGTAGACAGTAACGGCCGTGCAGCCCCCCCCCCATTTCTGCGCTGCTGCAGCGGGCGCAAGACTGCCGGGGGGCCCTGCTGGGGTGCGGACCCTGGCCCAGTTGCACCCCCTGCTCCCCCGGTAGTTACGCCCCTGACTGTAGGAATGAGATGTTGAGGCAGTTACAGGGATTTGTCCAATAGACAACTATACACAAAGTACAACAATGAAGAAGGCTTTAGATTTAGAAGCATAATGCACTGGAATTTCAATTAACTGCAGTCAGTGCTGTCCTGCTAGCTGGTTACCTTAAAGCGGTTGTTCACCTTTGAGTTAACTTTTAGTATGATGTAGAGAGTGATATTCTGAGATCATTTACAATTGAATTTCATTTTTTATTATTTGTGGGTTTTGAGTTATTTAGCTTTTTATTCAGCAGCTCTTCAGTTTGCAATATCAGCCAGCTGGTTGCTAGGGTCCAGATTACCCTAGCAATCATGCATTGATATGAATAGGAGACTGAAATATGAATAGGAGAGGTCACAATAGAAAGTAGCAATAACAATACATTTGTAGCCTTACAGAACATTTGCTTTTTTTACATGGGGTCAGACCCCCATTTGAAAGTTGGAAAGGGTCAGAAGAAGAAGGCAAATCATTCACAAAGTATAAAAAGAAAAAATGAAGACCAATTTAAAAGTTCCACGTAGCACAACATAACTGCTGTACAAAGGCACAAAGGACAATTTTAGGAGTTTGGTGCCAGTGGCAGAAATGATTCTGTGTGCCATTGCCCTTAGACTAAACAAATAAGGGAAAAGCAAATAATTCTAGGCCTATGTTACTTTTCCAGGATAATTGACTTGTGCTCTTAGATAATTAGGAGGAAGTACAGCATTTCCATAGGCATGACTGCATCAGCTTAGGCTGAATTAGCTTAAAGAGATGACCAAGAATATTATCAGTCCAGCAGAGGCCAAGTAAAAAAACAACTTGCCTTAAATTGGATATGGCAGTTTTCCTTGTGAAATGATACAAATTTACCCTTGTGCATCTTGGTAAATCATGCTATTCCCTGCTTTGCACATGTTAGTAAGTCTAACAGATTTTGAAGAGCGGCATTAACTATAATTAAAGCAGCCACTAATTAATAGGGAGCACTGAGTGTAACTGATGGGCTGCCACTGAGGAGAGAGTGTAATGCATTGGCAAGATATGCTCTGTCTTAAAATATCAACACTTAGCATGACAATGAACACTGGCTTGGTTCATCTATCATTTTACCTCCTCTTGTTTCAGGTTTACTGTAAATGTACTGCACCTGAATAGTCAGTTCAGTATGAAAGATGACTTGCACCACATCATTTAATTTTTAAAGGTATGGAGGACAACCTTCTGTTCTGCATAATGTATACATTTCAGCTCCTTTGGGTAAAGCTGTAAAACATCAATATAGATGCCCTCCCTACTTAAACATAAGGCTGATGACAGAAAGGCAAAGTATCCATATAAGTAATGGAATTAAAATTTATAAAACATATGGCATTCCTTTGAATGAGGCAAGAAACACAAATATATTACATATGCACAGTTTTCAGGAAAACCTTTCATACACACTTTCTCATGTCTGACTCTAGAGCTGGAATGGGAGGATTTTACATATGACATCTATAGCTGCAGTAAATTGATGACATTTTCATCTTGATTGTTGAATAATTGGGTGAAAAGCCTGTTTTTTTTTTAGCGAAGGCTAAAATAGCCAGACAGTATAAATGACAGTATAAATGATAAACATGGGCGGTGGCTCAACTTGGACACAATGCACTGAACATATATCAGGTGAGAAGAATACAGACAATGCTTGTTATAAGATATTTAATATACTTAGATAACATTGTTAACATGGTAACATCATGGCTATGGGACCTGTTATCCAAAATACTTGGGAGCTGGGGTTTTACAGATAATGGATCTTTCCATAATTTGGATCTTTATCCCTTTATTCTTCAAGAAAATTTAAATATTACATAAACCCAATAAGGCATAAACCCAATAAGGCTTTGTTTAGATCAAGTATAAGGAACTATTTTATTACAGAGAATACGGAAATCATTATTAAAAATGTTAACTATTTGGATAAAATGGAGTCTATCCACCCAATGTTGTGTCTTCTGTTAGTAAACAAGGCTTATATCCTTAACTGGACAATATCATTTACTAACAAGCTGGACAGAGGATTGCTGGCAATTTGATCAAGCGGCATAATTTGATACCTGCAAGAAGTTTTCATTTCAATATTACATCCTGCCATACAACACCACTTGCAGGTATTATTGAGTATTGAACATGCAGATATTCTTCACATCTCCTCACTTCATGTTCTTGCCAGTCAAAGATTAACGGCTTATCTAGGTGCGCTCAGCAGATACATGCAGAACCTGAACAAAATGTTTCATGCTGAACAGTAAAAATAAAACGTCTTCCATCAGGTGTGGATTTAATTCTAGAGAGTCTCTGTCTGTCTCTTTTTTTGACAGGGGACTGGAGAGATAACATGGATTAACTGATATTATACCTTATAGCAGATAAAGCCTATTAAAATGTACACATTTTAATATTTATATGGCAGTGCACTCTTTTTTTGAGATTACGTGGATTAACTGATAGTATACCTTATAGCAGGGTAAGCCTATCAAAATATATACATTTTAGAATTTATGTTAATTCTTAGGAATCCTCTCTGGCAGTGCACTTGTTAAAATACTGTGGTAATATTTGTTTGTATTATTTTTACAATTATCAAGCAAAAGTAACAATATTGCCGGAATCTAAGATACCACCCTTCATTTAAAGAGCATTTTGTATACTGTTTTGTACAATTCAACCAATAAGTGCTTAACTCTCCAGAGACATTGCTGCAGGTGAATACTGTAGGAAATCACTGCATGATGATCCAAACAAAATGTGGCACAGTGACTAATAACTTACATAGGGAGAACCAGGAACTCTGCAAAATAATGATTGATGCTACAGAACAGGACAGACATCATTACTGAAATAAGCAGAACGTTTCTACTGGGTGGCATACAGTTATGGACAACAGGTGGTTCAGGCTGCCTAGATTAGTAAACTTGACTTAATGGTGCATTTTTCCAGTCATGCCAGACCTGTATAGCTGTATACAAATCAAACCCGTGTGCCCGTTATATTCAAAGTCCCACACAGATTCCAGCCATGCCCATGTTACACTGTACAAACTGCTCCCAGTTGGACATTGGGTCTCCACTACTTTGTTCATATCAAATGATATTACCTGTTCCCCCTCATGCCAATGTAACACTGTACACCACATCAATGTGCATTGTACAGTATTGATTGTCCCCATCTCTGTTTTCAAAGACTCCCCAATCAATCAGAACTTCTCTCTCTTTGCTCAGCAAAACGGTGCTGTAAGAATTCCTTCCTTCAAATGCTATATTCCGATACCTTAAGCTTGTTTGTTATTTCTTGCCTGAGGCAGCAATAGAGTTACGTCTCCTCATCGAACTTACATACATTCAATGGCCGATTGCCCCTTGGAACATAAGTTCTTAAAGGAATAGTTCAGGGTAAAAATAAAAACTGGGTAAATAGATAGGCTGTGCAAAATAAAAAATGTTTCTAATATAGTTAGCCAAAAATGTAATGTATAAAGGCTGGAGTGACTGGATGTGTAACATAACAGAATACAACACAACTTCCTGCTTTTCAGCTCTCTAAATCTGAGTTAGTCAGCGACTTGAAGGGGGGCCACATGGGACATAACTGTTCAGTGAGTTTGCAATTGATCCTCAGCATTCAGCTCAGATTCAGAAGCAACAGTTGTGTCCCATGTGGCCCTCCCTCAATTCACCGATTGGTTACTGCCTGGTAACCAGGGTAACCAGTCAATGTAAACAAAAGAGAGATGAAAAGCAAGAAGTAGTGTCCTGGTCTGTTATGTTATACTTACAGTCACTCCAACCTTTATACATTACATTTTTAGTTAACTAACTATATTAGAAACATGTTTTATTTTGCACTGCCTGTCTATTTATACAGTTTTTACTTTTATACTGAACAATTCCTTTAAAAGGGGCAGGCAAGATGAAATTATTTACTTGAAATCTGGAGGATATCTAGAAATTCTGGAAGGAAGCAGTGTATGATATACTTTGGCCATCATTAGAAGGGAACATGTGTATATGTGGAGAACTCTAGTCAGACATAACAAGTATCTCTTTAACAATTAAAAATATATTCTGCTGCCTTCTTAAAATATATCTAAAATAACAGAATTAGCACCAGCACCTGCAGGCACCAACTAAAGACAAATTAATCTTTGCAATGTCCAATGTCATGGTATTTTGACATTTTATGCTTGATGTGTAGCATAAGACATTTTGGCAATTTTTTACCTACCAAATGAGTATCCTAGCTGGTTGCAAGTGGTGTCTTCTGGGGAATGAAATCAAACTCTTGACTCTTCCTGTAATATTTTTATTTCAAAGTACTAAAATAGTTTATTTTTAGGTTTTGTTTTAGAAAATCTTCTTTATAAAATCTATAATATGATTTGTTTTCTGTTAGCACAAATATTCCTGCACTTTAATATCTGTAGAACCACCTTTTTGCAGCCCCAGTTTGTTTCTAGGAAGTTCTGCTCTACATTGTAGAGGTTATTCACTAGACACTTTGGTAGTAATTCTTATTCGGTTAAAGTCAGAGCTTTGATCATCAGGATATTTACTTGTCTTGGCCTTAAGCCACTTAAATCTTACTAATACATACTTGGATTATTGTCCTGTGAAATATGATCTTTCCAAGCGTAAGCTTTTTGGTGAACTGAAATAGATTGTCTTTACCTGTATTTGCATCATTCTCCATTTTATTTTCATAAAACACCAAGCTCCTGCTGAAAAAAATCAGCCCTACAGTATAATGCTACTGCAGCCATACTTCACTGTGGTTGTGGGGTTTCTGAGGTGTTGGCAATGTTAGGTTTGTGACATACACACATTGCTTTGAAATTGGGGTAAAAAACGATAACAAAACGTTTATAACATTTACAAAATGTATATTGCATCGTGGGCACTGTGATGCTTTTCAGAAAACTCCACAATCCCTTTAGAAGGTAAGCTCTTGCACGTTAGCTATAAATTAATGTAAAGTGCTGCCTGATTTACTGGCGTTATAGAAAGAAATGATGATGATGATGTTGAAATGCCTTTGGCTTCTTGTTTGCCAGTCTGCCATATAAGCCAGTGTTATGAACAAGTCTTAATATGGTGGACTAGTGAACTTTTATTCTGACTTTTAGTTTTTAGGATTGTGTAACTTTATTGAAGTGATTGTTGGCCTTTCTGTGGTTTCTCTCAAAAGTCTTCTTGTTTCTTCAGAACATTTAGATAGATGACCCATCTAGCAGCATATGGGTATTAATGAGCTTTGATGCATCTACTACTTCTTGATAATTCAGTCTATAGTGCCCATTGGGACATCCAAACACTTGTGTACCCTTCTCTAATTTTATGCATTTTTGTTATTTTAACTCGCACCATGAGGCAAGATAGGAATCTTACCTCCAATGACATTTTATCAGGGACAGAAAATAACCAAATCTGGCAACTTTAAGCCCCAATTCAGCTCTTACAGTTATGTACCCCCTCCTGTTACCCTGGTCCAAAGTGCAGGAAAGATAAACACGGTGGGTGAGAGGGAGCAGTATCAGGTCAGTTGCTTTTAGGCATACCCCTGTACGTCATTCAGAATACATTATACATTATAACTAATGATTACTTTACTGGAAATGCAGCTGTTATTTTAATGCAGTGCTGTCCATCTTCCGTGGAGGGTTGATAATGGAAGCCAGCCACTCCCTGTTTTTAAACCACAGCCACTTTAAACCACACCCATGTTACCATAAGACCATGTCCACATTTATTATTGTAGCACACCAAAAAACCAAATGGTTGGTGCTCACTGCAGGGATATCACTTATCAGTTATATGTGAAAAAAAGTTGTCATATTAAGACCCTTAAATCCATATGCCTCCTCTTCCCCTGTGGATTACAAATGATCAAACACCTAAGGGGCCCCTAACAATAATTTATTTTCAAATGCTATACACAGGCAGAGCAGGAGACACGCAGGCAGAGTATGTCACACACAGGCAGGGCACACACAGCCAGAGTATGTCACACACAGGCAGAGTATGTCATGCACAGGCAGAGCAGGAGACATACAGGCAGAGTATGTCACACACAGGCAGGGCAAGGCACACACAGGCAGAGTATGGCACACAATCAGAGCAGGGCACACACAGGCAGAGCAGGGCGCACACACATGCAGAGAGGAACAGACACAGGCAGAGCAGGGCACACAGGCAGAGGATGTCACACACACAGGGAGCATAGGGAAGGCAGAATAGAGCAGGAGACAGGGAAACCTATCAGGGCCACTCTAAGAGACACAGTGCTGGTGCCCCATTAGCATTTTGTATAACATGTGAACAGGTGAACAATGTGGGCAGTTTCAGTCTGGCTCTCAGGTGTGAACAGTACAGGACTTTAGGGGGATCAATAGAGGTGTCTCAGGTATTAACAATGCAGGGTGGTCAAGTGTGGTGTTTATACAAATGGCCTGCAGGTGGCACTGTGCATACATAGGACTTTCTGTACAACTTGAAAGTGAAAGTAAGACTTACTGCTGTTATGTAATGGCTGCATGAGCCTGCTAATAAAGCACTGTTATACTCTCCTCATCCTCAGCTACCAAACACAACATCAAGGTGTGAACAATACAAGGGATTAGTCTAAATTTGAGGTTTAAACAATGCAGGGGCCAGTTAATCTCTGTAGTGATACAATTTAAAGTTTACACATGGTAAGAAGAAACAGCAGGTAGGTGGAGGGCCACAGAAGAGGGGGGGGGGACAGAGCTGTTTTGATCAATCACTGATCAAGGCGAGTTTTAAGAAAATTATATCTTTGTTAACACAATCAATTGTGTACTCATTGAACTTCAAGAACACAGAGATTAAATACTTGTGTACGTTCTTTTATGATGATTATACATTTTTAACCACAAAACAATGTCACATTAAAAAGTAACCTTGAGTTTCACTGCTTTGAAATAGAAATAACACAGAGAACACATTGCAATGAAGGATTCGCTACTGACTTGTAAAATGGGTGAACGGGTCAAGTCTCTGAATAACTATTGCAAAGCACTATAAGTGGCAGGGTCAGAAATCACAAAATAAAAGATGTACATAGTGTGAAACAGGCAGAAAATGAGTATCCCTGCCCTCTCCCTCAACCTTACAATAACAGACCTGATTGTATCCATCTCAGCAGTTAATGGGAGGCAGGTTAAATGGCACTAGCAGTATTAAATTATGGCACTTTCTGTAATTAACTGCTGAATCAAGAAGCTTCATGTTTGTTAGGAAGGTCAACGAGTACTTATGAAAAAGTGAGTGATAGGCGGAAATACAAGAGCATTTATTGTATTCATTGCTCATGAGAGCATGAGCATACAGTATTACATTCTTATTTTAAGATAAAATGTAAACGGACACAGGCAGAGAGCATTTTTTGTATCATTCCTAATGTTTAAAAAGCAGAAGAAGAGTATGTCTATCTACAAACAGTCCCATCTCTTCATATTTTGGAATTCCAGACTTAGATGCAATTTTTGACTGCATAAAACCAGGTTTATGGCTGAATAGAGCGTCCTTTAGGATGTCAGTCCATATAGAGTCTACCAAATAGCCACTAGCATCCCTTATTTGGTATCTCCTGGAACTTTTTCATGCTTGCGCTGCTCACCAACCTTTTTTTTACTGTATATTTTATGTGGCTGCTGACTTGTGTCAAATTTATTAGAGCATGGAGATGCTTGCCCAAGTGGTTTTGGACTTTTGGGGAGTCAATGTGACCTTGAAGGGTTACCTGAAGACTTAGGAAGATGCCCATGATGGGCCTCTTTTCTGTTCTTTTGATGAGGGTTGCTGGAGACAACAAAGTTTTATAGGCTTTGATTTTAGCTTGCTGCAAGATTTAGCTACCTGCAATATTATAGCCTAGGGCTGATAGCTTCAAAGGCATACTATGACTAGTGTAGAGGTCATCAAGCCAGGGTTTTGTTTGATAACTGTATGCACAGATCTGGTAGTAGTGCTTGAAACATGTCAAGCATGTCAAATATTCCAGACCATATCATTCCCTGGCTTTTGTGTAACATTATACATATAGTACATTTACAGTATAGGTTCTTCAAGATTTATTTTTGATCTTGGTCCTTTGTCCCATAAGTCCCTATATGGATTGTAGGCTGAATGCATTTTGGTGTTGATCTTTAGTGGTTTTAAATATTCAGACACCTTTGCTCCCATGGAGAACCAGAAGGTTGCCTATATAGCACAGTGTTTAGCAATGCCCTTCATGTTCTATACTATATGTCACTTTGTCTGTGTATATTTCATGAATGGGGACTTGTTGTCTATGTGTATATGTAAAACTGTATCTTCAAAATACCTGGCAGTACTCTTCCTTCATTGGACATTATCTTTTCTTATTATTTCCAAATCTAATTTACCTCTATAATGCACTCTTGCAGATCACTCCTTTGTTATTTCTGTGCATCTGGATTCATCAATATTACTGCTGCTACAGTAGTGTCTGCAGTGTTTACAGCACAAATAAAACATCAAAATAATTTAAGTTTAGCAAGATGATCTGGATTTTAGTGGCAGAAGATTGTATGACGGATGATGTTTTCTTTGGGTTGTAAAAAAGTATCATAGCAGTGAACTGATCTCCCACTGGTAACATGGTATATTGTAGAAAGAAAACATTGAATGTCATATAAAATATACAATTACAATTAAAAAATTACTATAGCTTCCTTGTAGTCGTAGTTTAAGTCTACACTAGATATGCAGTAAAGCAAAAATGCACATTACCTTTGCAAATACTTCTTAAATCCAAAAAGAAGGATGCTTCGTTGAAATAATTTGTTAGCTACATATTTTAGGATGGCCATTTATGAGGAATGGCATTGCATGCTTAATATTCAGTTGATTGCAAGAATTTTCTTACCCCCTTGGATCATATTGTTTGACTGTTGATTGTTTGTGAATCTTCTTATATCACTATAGATCATTCTCTTTCCATGTATCCAATGGCAGAACTGTGTTGACTTTGCTAAAGTTGTGAACATAATGGCTGTTAGGAATAAAAAAAATAGCCAGATTGTGATGGGCTGGGTAGCCAGATTATAGACTGGATAGTCAGATTATGATGGCTTTAGGGAGAATGATATTTTGCCTCCCATGTATTCCTCTGGAAAGCTCTGAAGTGTTTTTCCAAAACTCAAGTTTTACACTAAATTGCTGGTTCCTTTGGCAGCAAAGAAGTTAAGAAGAAGTTAACAAGTGCAAGAACCTGCTAGGTCCACGGACACGGACCTCTTTCTTATATGGTACACCATATGGCATTCATAACATCATTAGGGATTTGCAGCATTATAAACGGATTACTTTCCAAAGCAGCTTGTTTACCCTGATGAGATCTGAGTGCTGCTATTTGTACCAATTGTTCCTGTTAATTCCTAAAATAAAATCAAGATCATTAAAAAAAGGCTTATCTTCTTAAGAGATTCACACTTCAATGCTTTTCTCCTGAGCCTATTAAATTGAGTCCCACATAGACAAGGAAGCCTTTTTTCAGTGAAAATTTAGGCTCATACTTCTTTATATGTGACATATGAATTAAAATTAATAATGATCTTTATAATTCCTCACTTTCTTGAATGTGGCACCAGGACCATAAATTGTTTGCCAAAGAGATTAATATGTCACTTGGAAGTTGCTGCACTTTGCTTTACAATATATAACAGTTCAGTGATGTCCATTTATATTAATATAACATCATGCAAAAAATCCAGCTGAGACCTTCAGCAGGTCTTGCTGTAGATGTAGAAGGTTGCATCAGTCCTGTTCGGCTATAGCTGGACAGCCCTACTTTCATATGTATCCTGTTTTAGACTTATTAGTGAAAATGCTAAATAGAGAGAACCTTTTCAATAAACATGAACATTCTGTTCTAAGATCAGCAAGTAGGAATATGCCAAATATTGACTTACATGCATCAAGAAGAGGGGAGCATGCAACTGAGGATATAACTAAGAGTTTTCCCTGATTTCTCAATCAACACATGCTATTGGGGCTCATTTAAAAATAAAGGGCAAATTTGGGCAGTATCCCATAGCAACCACTCAGTCACTGGCTTTTTACAGGGAGCTGCAGTTTGAACAATGATTGGTTGCCCACATGCAGATTTATAAATGAGCCTCATAATGTGTAATTATGTATATCAGGCAGAGTGTTAATGTATGCATGTTCACAATCATACATCCCTATGTCCAATTTGTATAGATATTCATACAAGTTAAAATTTCTATACCTTTTCGAGATGCTGCCAACACTGTACTATTACGGCAGTCATTCTTCCCATATCTTGTTCATAATCATACTGTGTGCATTACAAATTTAATCATACCACCTACTCTGCAAATCTTACAGCCTATATCATGATTGCATGTGAGGCCTGGAGCACTGCTATGCCCCAGTCAGAGGTGAGATGTGCCCTTGTTATCCAAGGTGCCTCTTGTGAATATATCTATTCCATACAAATAAAAAGATATGTGAATCTCAGATTAATATTATCAGGGAAGTCTGAGACTACCAATGAACTCTAATGCTTGGCCTAGTCAGTCCCAGGATGCCAAGGCAAGAGGCTTGACATACTTTCAGTACATGGGAGAAGAAGTCTTTAATTGAGTTATATTTATATGGAGAGGGTACAGAGTAGGAGAGAGGGAAATGATCTCCATGCAGGAAAATTGGATTGGGATGCTGCAATCCCTGGATACAATATCTACACAAGACATAATGGCTAAAGGGAAGGAACATTCACTGAAGGGTTCAGCCTTTAAATTTGCTGTGTGGCAAGACATCTGGGATATTCACGTTTCCTCTTATTTATGCCAAAGGAACATGCCTTCACTAAAATTATTTTCTGTCCACCGTCCATGTCCAAATATGAATTAAATTTTATAATGTGCATTCTGGATAAAGAGCAGTCCTGAGAGAGACTGATCCTAGAATTCCTTTTTCAGACATGACATGTACACCTACCCTCTATCTCAGGAATGGGCTTCTTTTAACCCTTCAGAGGTTGCTGAATTCTTAGCCAAAGACAGCCTTTGTTTGATAAAGAATTTCCATAACTTTTTTTATGATTTGTTGTCATGGGTATTTAACTAAAATGAAGCAATAAGTACATTTATGTGCATTCTGGCCTCCAGCTTTTTGTGTGTTTCTCCTTTCTCCTCTGATAAAAAGCGTGCCTGAAATGTATGCAGGTGTAGTAAATCACAAAATAACCACCATAGGGTCCTGGAATTGCCAGCAAATGGTTATCAATAAAAAGGTTGCATGAGGGAGCAAATGTGCCCTTTCAATGTAAAAATAATATACAGCACACATCTTCACCACCAATCATCCTATCGAGAGATAGACTATTAATGCTGGTGTATTAGATCCTGCAGTAATGTCTAAATCTTTCTCATTTGTTTCTCAAATCTTTTAAATTTTTAGTCCTAAATTACAGCATGTGTCAGGTTCCTTCTGAGTTTCCTTAGGGATGTCTGAAAGTTGTAGTTCAATTTTTAGTTAGCTCCGTCCTAATGTGATATAGGCAGTGATATGTTGAGACAGCTTGTAACTGGTCTTTATTTTTTATGCTTTTTGTTCAGCAGCTCTCCAGTTTGGTATTCCTTATTTACCCTAGTAAAAAGACAGTGGTTTAAATATGAGACTGGAATAAATAAAGGAGGGGGCTGAATAGGAAGATACTGTAAGTAATAAAGAGTAATAATAACAATAGAATTGAAGCAATGGTTTTTTTCCAGCTCAGGTAAATGCCCTCCATTGGAGAACTAGGAAGAAATAGTAGAGGAAGGCAAATAACTAAAGAAAAATAACACATATTGAAGTTGCTAGAAAAAGTACATACTATAACTTACTAGAAGTACACATAAAGGTGAACCATCCCTTTAAAGCCTCCTCTATGGTCCTGTTAAACCTGGTAGCCCTGTCATTGCTAAACATCTGAATTCTCTTCTCCAGCGTGATAGTTTGGGCAACTTTTGGTCCTATCACTTGAAAAATGTAAGTTTTATAAAAAAACAATATATGTAAAGGTGCATTTACTGTGAAATTCTTTTGTACTTAAGAAAACACTGGAAGCAAGATTGCACCCCATGCTGCTTATTCAAAAAGCACACACAACTGGGTTCTTGTCATTATTTCTGGCAATAGCTGCTGTGGCAAAGCTGCACTGTATATAAAATCAGCTGTTTACACACCATAAATACTGCTGGGCAAGAGATGATGGAGGTGAAGGATTACAAATACCTTGCAGGTGAAAGTTTCCTCACTAATCACTGTAATACAATACATAGAGAGTGATAAATCCATCTGTAACTGGGCAAATAGAGAGAATGTCAGGGCAGATGTACAATGCACGCTAAATGACAGAGGAATTCCTCTCAGCACTCTATTAATGAGTTGCTGCTGGTCACAAGGGACATTTATTACCCTTTTAGTGCCAACAACTCACTGATAAATGTCCCCTTTAGTGCTATAGATCAGGGGTAACCATCCTTCACATCTGCATTTGCTTTCCCTCTTTGGCTGAGTGCATTGAGCATTTTTGCCTTGACAAGAGCTTGCAGAGCCTCAGGTTGGTTACCTCTGCTGAAAAAAAACACCATATCTTTTCAACAAATGTCTCAGGAAATACTTGTTTGCATAAGCCTTCAAATTTACACTTCTTTATTTGAGCTCACCCCCAGAGGGGTCGCCCGACAGAGAGCTCTGTGCATTGTGTTAGCTTCCGAAGACAAGCACATAAGCGAAGCAAATTACCGGATTCTGTTGCATAAGCATTTACTGCCACACTGGCAAATCGTCAAGCAGCCTCGGTAGCATTGAAAACTTATACAACATAATATCTTCTTTAACTCCTGAGGATTGTTTATTTAAATTGTATTACAATCCATGCTCTTATTTCTGCTTTGGGACCTAGGCAGCTATAAACATTGAATAGATATAAACATGTAAGAATATAGAATATCCCTAAGCCACTTTATTAAAGTCCCAGTAACACTAATATGCTTTTATATAAAGACAACAGGTCACAGGTACATATACGCAATAACAAATTATTCCTTGCACTTCTGATTTAAGGGCCATGGCTGATGGGGAGAATTTTTGCCCACAGTTAAAATGCTCGACTGCGAGCCACAAATCTTCCAAAAATGCTTCTCCACGACAATAATTGAAATCACCAGTGGTATAACCTACAAATGTCAACGTAGTCCAAAATTTAATTGTGAGGCAACTTCAGGCAACTCAACTTTGGAAGAACGAAGTGGTACATAGGTTTTGTCAAATAGTTAGCCACTCAAAACACACCCCCTGGGGATCTTTCTCCTCCACTTGCTCCACTACAAAACCTGGTGATTGGCCCCCAGAGCCTCAACTGTCATGAATAGGGATAAGAAAAGATAGGCGGCACACGGGATAAAACAAAAAGAGAATTTATTCCAACAATGGAAGGATCCCCATGGCCTTACGCATTTCGGGAAGCAAATCCCTTAATCATCGGCTTAATAGGTTTTACCACCGGTAATTTAAATTATTGCCGGTGAAAAAGCATTTTAGATTTCAAGATTTATTGCCCACAGTTGTGCCTGGGTGCATTATCATGGGTGAGAAATCTCCCTGTGGGCCATTGCCCTGAGAGCCATTGAGTCTTTTCTGCTCAAGTGCAGCTATTGACACTGCTGTACCCAGGAGCTGCAGCCCCCCCTGAGCATGGCAGTAATTCTAATACTGTTTTAATGCAAAGAGCCAGAAATCACACGATGTGCACTCTTAAAAAATGTCCATTCTTAACTTTCCGGGTCCAAGTTATAAGAATTTAGTATCTTTGTTTTTATTAGTTTCTCTGTATTTACATATACTGTACAGGTATAGGATCCATTATATACACATAGGGGGCGATTTACGAAATTCACGTGAATAGATCAAAGTTTGATCGAATTTGGTACAATTTTTTTCGTGAAATTGTAAACTGAATTTTGGCCTCTTCGATTATCGAATATCGGATAGATCGAATGATCGGATATTCGATAATATTTTAACAATTTTAAAGTTATTCGACTGCCTACTTCGGCAGATTGAACCTACCGAATTGCAATAGAAGCCTATGGGAAGTCCTGCTCAAATACCATTTGTATGAACAAAGCATTCGATCGTTCGAATCGTACAAATTTTTCGGAAGCTCGATTGAAATTTTACGATGTTTTCGTGAAATTGAACGATCGGTATACAATCGTACGAATTCATTGAGAGATCGAATATCGAGCAAAATGATAGCCTAAAACTATGGTCGAACGCTATCGAATTTAGAATTTAGTCGAGCAAATATTCGGGAATAATAGTTAATTTGCCCCATAGACTTATAATCAAATAACACTGTGATAATTTTAAACATTACCTTGTACTTGATCCCATCTAAGATAGTATTAATCCTTATTAGATGCAAAACAATTCTGTTGTGTTTATTTATGAGCAGATTTATTTAGGATCAAGTTGTGCTTTGTAAGTAAATTTTAGTTATTTTTTTTGAGTTTTGGGTTATTCCTTTGGTCAAAAATCTAATTCTAAAGAGAAGAAAAAAATGTGGTGAATTTTTTTTTTAAAAAAACTAACATTTTTTGTGACTTATTATACCCTGACCATGGAAATAGTTTGAATCTGCATCTACAACCTGTCGAGGTCACGTAGGAATCAATAGCCCATTGAGGTCCATTGAACCATTTGAAGATGTTAATAGCCTTCATGATGTTTGATGTTTTTTTTGGAGGGTTTTTCCCAAAAACCTGATCAATTCAAGTTTCTTTCCCCAATCAACTGGTTGGTAACCCTGAACTTGCTGATTCGACTTTTTAAATTCATGTTTTTTCTTAAATAAGAAAGCATTCAAGTTGTGAGCTTGCTGGTGGTATAAAAACTCTAAAATTCGACCTTTGATAAATAACCCCCTTAATGTTTAAATTACTTTTAAGTAGAATTACTGTATGGAGATCCAAATTACGGAAAGTATCCTTATTCGGAAAACCTCAGGTTCCAAGCATTCTGGATAACTGGTCCCATACCCTTATCTTAGAATGCTAGGATACAACATGATGTTTTGCTCCGTTTATACCAATTGCCCTGACTTTTACTAAAAAGGCTTTGATTTAAATATTTCTCCAAAACACAGAAAGCAAATCAATATCCACAATGGGTATGGAAAAGTGTTAAAGTGTATGGAAAGGCAAGGTTACTCATAAAGATTCAGTTGTGAATTTCATCAGACTCCAGGACAGGCAGTGCCTGAATGAAGTCTAAACTATAATTAATGTGTGTGTCTCCTAACACGTGCCAGAGTGAAAGATGTGATTATATTTATGCCAGGTCTAACCTTGGTAGTGAGGTTAATGATACACACTTTAACAGCCGTACACCTTGCAATATTCTCAGCAATGAAAGTAGAAAAAAAAAAATAACTAAGCAAGATCGATTAAATCAGCCATCCCTGAAAAGGAAACCCCTATATGAGGTGAAGAATATTGTGCTCCGGTGAACCTGTGAGGTGTTGTGCGGGTGGAATATGGAATATGTGAATATGTGAAATATGGAAATTGCTTTTAAAAAAAAAAAAGAATATTTGAGAAACGCAGAGAAGCGAGCTATAAATTTCTTATCCCCGTGGAAAGGTAACACACAGATCTAACAACGATTTGTTAGAATAGCTATACTTTGCTTCAAAGGAGGACAGAACAATGTGAAGTTAGGATCTGAGGCTTTGAACTGAATAAAGCAGAACCGGGAATTCAGCTGAAACAGAAAAGCCAAAAGCTCTGAAAATCCTGGTTAAAAATACGTGACAAGGTTATCAAACCACATTTCTTCCTCAGTTTTAACCCATGTTTGTCATGTATTTTTTGCCACCTGTCTACTTTTGACCCAATCTTATTGAGTCAGGTCCTGCAAGGTTCACTGAGGATCACTGAGTTGTTGCAGTTCATTTAGAAATCAGACAGATCACTGGCAAATCCCCATTATCTACAATGCCCACAGTCTGCTTGTAGGTGTTTTACTTACACAGATCTTCTGTCTTTTCTATCTTCTTATATCTTATCATAGACATTTAACAGATCCATACACCATTTGTAATTTGGTGTGTTATTTCTGTGAATCAGGTGCAAGTTGCACCTAACATTTTCAGAGTGGGGGGGGGGTATTCATTGGCATTACCAGGTGATTGTTTAGACACGTCTTCTGCTCTAATTAAATAACCAACTTTGGAATTAATACTAGGTTCATAAAACAAAGAAAGATATTGCCAGTGCTCGATGTAAGGAGAAAGGTTGTCATCATGCAGTTTGCCTTTAAAAGCTATTATTGCAAAAGAATGAGGTGTTAGTGTCACATCAAGGTCCCTCATTTAACATACACTATCTAGTAGCATTCTTGTATGTAGTGCATTTAAAATCAAGCCCCTAGCAAAGATTGTGAGTAGTAAGACCATGTTATTATTATTATTATTATTATTATTATTATTATTAATAATAATAATAATAATAATAATAACGTGTAGGGATGTGAAAATTTGGACACCTTCACATATTATTGACAGGCACATCCCTAGTAATATAGACACCTAGGGGGTATATTTATCAAATGAATTTAAAGTTGTATAGAGGTCTTTATTATAAATGTTGGTGCAAATGGTTTAAGTTACTGCTTTTTATTACAAATGTCCAGAAAACCTTAGTTTTCTTAGTACACATGAGCCCTACACATGAGCCCACTGTAAAATAAATTTTCCAAATGTGTGGAGAAAACCGGTTACCAAAACAAAGTCTAACTTAGGACTTTTGCTGGCATTCCCGCTTCAAAAAAGGAAAAGTTGCCAGCGTTTTTTTAACTTTACTGCATTTTCGGCAGACAGGATATGATGTAAGTGACAGAAGATTGAGGAAGATCTAGTTTCTTTTTACCACTTCACTTTGTTGAAGTCAACTCTGGTGAAAGAGGTAACGTTCAGTAAAATCAACACTTTAGTGAATTTGAATTTGTGGAGTAACGATAGTTCGCCAGAGCAAAAAGTCGCCTGGCAAAAGAGTGTGAATACGGTCCTGTTTGCTAGTAAATTGGCACCTGTGCCTGTTAGTGAATTGTCCCTGTGGGTGGCAATGCTGGCAAAAAGTCACTAGTGTTAGCCACTTCACCCTTTAGTGAATCTGCCCTTTGGTGTCTTGTTGTAATGATGCTGGAATTCTGGGATAAAACACGGCATTGCCGGGAATAAATATGGTGATTTGTGTCCAAAAATGACTCTATGCACACTTCAATGAGGCCTATTGACTGTTGGGTTAAATCTTTGTGTACCATTGTAATGCAATTGTGTACTTTGTAATGCACAATCGCCCAAACAGCGGAGGCACTAGCACTACAGTCACAGAACATATACACGAGGGCTGACAGGCCATTTTCCACACTGCATTATTTTACCCATCTTACTTATCACTTGTTATAGGATCAGACAACCTTAGGCTGTTTAGATCTTGTGGAATTACCATATCAGATACAGAAATCTTCTTGCTAATGTTTACAGATACAGTAACGTTTGTTATATTAAAATAGCAATGCAGGCTAAATAAACAAAAGAGTCTAACAAGACCATTTTAGTGTCATATTTAATACAAACATTCATTTTCCTATGACTTAGGAGAGAGACTGTGCTTAGTCATTGACCTACAGGCTTTATAATTAGCAGTGGCTTAATTGTCAGAAATACAGTAAGTTATAACTAGAAATCATCAGAAGCACTTCCCCATTCAGTGAAGAAAATGGCAGAAGGATAGAGTTTTACTAACAGAAAAAACATTTATTTTAATAATATCTCTACAATTACTCAGAACAGGGAAGACAATCAATAATGAAAAACAGAAAAGGTAGACAGTAGTTAATTCTCCTTCACTGAATTATTTAACAAGGGCCACAAGAACCAAGTTACAGATTCCCTATTTGAGGGTGAGTGATTGTGCAGTAGTAATAAATTGTTACCAATTTTTGTTTAATCCAAACCACAGGAGGAGTCAGTGGATTAACAGTATTAAAACTCCCCCATTCTGATACAAAATGTAACCACTTATTCCCTAGGTGGCTAGGGATTTAATGTACCATGAGTAAATAGCAAGGCTAGGGATTAGAATCAAATGAATAATGCGAAAGAAACAAAGTTTCCATTAGTATACCAATTCCATTAGCTCTCCATCCACTACAACCCAATAAGTACAGCCAAGCCATTAGGCAGAAGAACTAGCTCTTAAATGTATTACGGTATAAGTATTACTGGAGCAATGATATGTAAAGTGCAGTGTTGGATTAATTGGGCTAACTGTGGACCATTTAACATAACTCAGCAATCCATTTTAGGGCTAGTATTTCATATAGGCTGGGACAGAGGTCTATGGGGTGGGGGGATCTAATTAGAAATAGCAACTGATCTACTGCCTGGCTTACATAATTGGCTGCAGGTCCTCCAGGAGTGAGGGCACATTTAGAAGAAAACAAACTAGTTTTATGTTGGAATTTACACTCTACAGGGAACCACCGAGAAGGAAAGGCTGAGGGTTTTTATGTCTATGTGAAACTCAAACCTTGAACCCTGAAGGAGCATTATCCTTTTTCTAGATAAACACCTTTTATGCTTGTATGAAGTATACTTTATTTAAAAATCTTCAGTTTTACAGACAGAATTTTGATATCGGCTTTGTATCTCTCATTGTAGTATATACTGCTGGGAGACTCATATATCCTGAAGTCATAGTACATATGGTACTGCTGTTGAAGCATAACATATTTTATTTCTCTACTGTGCTCAATAAAAGATTTACTGGGCACCACACATTCCCTAAAACAACATTTTTTATTAGTTTTAAAATATATGTGACCTTTTTAAGTCTCATAACCATCTTAGATACTTGGGGGGAATGCAATTAAAGTTGCAAAGAGAAAAACAATTTGCACCAATAAGAATAAAAATGCACATCCCGCAATATAATATTGTTCCTTAAACTGTTATTGCATTGCAAATTTTAATTGCACACTCTTAAGTACTGCTTGAAGGTGTTGTTATCTTTTGGAGCAAACATAACAACTTTCTCAGTAATCAGTTTTATTGCATTTACTGCACATTGGTGCAAACTATAAAATTTGCAAACGGTCTTCCACTTTCGGATGTGGTCACTAAATAGTTCCCTGGTTATCAAAAGCTATATTAAATTTGTGCTAAGCAAAATAGTTTACTGGTTATCAAAAGCTATATTAAATTCATGCAAAGCAAAAATTTGTTCATGCAAAGGCATAACTTTTTGCATTGTGAATAGATATTCCGCTGCCAACTTTTATTACATTCCTCCATTGGAGTTCTAACTTTGCATTAAAATAATGGGGATGGTGGAACACCAAGGAACAGAAGACCTTTCCAGGTAAGCAAGATGTAAGTTTTTTGGTCTCTGGATAAGAAATGCTCCATGATGAAGACTACAAAACATACCATCATATAATAAGGAAGCCATAAATATCTATATGGAAATGGTTCTTTTTCCTCCAACTAAAACCAGTAACATTCCGGAAGTATCTATCGCAGTCAACAACTCCACTATCACCCCGTCTCCCCAGGCCCGGTGCCTCGGGGTTATCCTAGATTCTGCCCTGACATTCACTCCTCATATCCAGTCACTTGTTAAGTCATGCCACTTCCACTTAAGGAACATATCCAAAATACGATCATGTATCACCCAAGACGCTGCCAAAATTCTTATTCACTCTCTTATCATATCGTGTCTAGACTACTGTAACTCTCTCTTAATTGGCCTTCCCCTCCAGAAACTCTCACCTCTCCAGTCCATAATGAACACTGCTGCTAGGCTTATACACCTCAGCAACCGCTCCTCCTCTGCCATACCATTCTGCCAATCCCTGCACTGGCTTCCACTCCCCTTCAGAATTAAATTCAAATTACTGACCCTGACATTCAAAGCACTTCATAACTCTGCCCCTCCCTACATCTCTGAACTAATCTCCATTTACTCACCCAACCGCCTACTGCGCTCCTCTACCGACCTGCTACTCAACTCTTCTCTCATTACCTCCTCACATGCTCGCATTCAAGACTTCGCAAGAGCTGCACCCCTCCTCTGGAATTCTCTCCCATGGTCTGTCCGACTTTCTCCCAATCTTTCAGCTTTCAAGAAATCTCTAAAAACCCACTTTTTTAGAGAAGCCTACCCTCACTGTTAACTACTCAATGCAATACCGCTTACATTACTACATCTCTCACCCACTTTACTCTGATCTTGCCCACTCCCACACCTTGTGTATCATTCCCTTCCCGTTAGCTTTTTCTGTACAGGGCCTTCCTCACCTCCTTTATTGTGATGTATGTACAGTAACTCCATATTTATTGTGATGTATGTAACTCCTTATGTTCTATGTATGTAATTCATGTGATTTGGTTGTATAATCACATTCACTTAACAGCGCTACGCAACAAGTTGGCGCTATAGAAATACATGTTAATAATAATAATATGCAGTAAAAAGGAATAAGGGTGGAATTAGGGCAGATTTATGGAGAGGGCAGTTTGAGGACCCATCCAAGTGCTTAAACCTGCATCAGTATTATTAATATTCCCAAAAAAGATGAGACTCGCTCCTAGTGTGTTCAAGAAAAACTGTACCAATGCCCCTTGTCTTATCATTTAGCAATTATCAAAGCTCATTGGTCTGAAGCTCTTCATCTGCAGTTTCCATCTAATTTTGATCCTTTATATCCTTTAACTCACCCACCCTGCTGATCAATAATATGTTTGCTATATTTTAGCCTTCCATTAAGCTTACAATGTATGACTCCTAAGTAACTACTTCCTCAAACTGAAAATTACCATATAAGCTCACAAAACATATAGCTATCTATTTAAATATCTACATAAAATATATATATTTTACAGGTACTGTAACCCTCTCATTATTTCACTATTATATTTCTAACTTTTTTCCTTTTTGCATAAGTCAACCTTGTATTCTTTATATATCAGCTCAAGCCCAATTATCATATTCAACTTTTCCTTCTCTTTTCCTCTCCTTTTTTTCATAGCACGATATGGATTTGTGGAAAAAAAATAATAGGAAAAGGAAGAAAAAAGGATTACACACAATCCGCTTACAACAGAGCAAGCCGGTGGCCTAGATTTATCAAAAGGTGTAATTTTATCTAACATTAGATAATATCACTCCATGCTATTTTATTCTATGGGGATGATTCATCAAACAAAGATTTGTTTTAGACACTTTGATGAATCAGTCCCTTAGAATAACATAGCACAAAGTGATATTAGTTCACAGGAGCTAAAATTACTCTGATTAATCTAGGCCATATTGTGTTTGTAGGTTAAATGGCAGGAATAGCGAGCGGCAGCAAAGAGACAAAAGGGTCAGGTGGAAAAAAAATCACTGCCATGAGATGAGTTTAAGAAAGGAAGGGGTCTGCACAGAGATAGAAAAATGACAGCTCAAATGTCAAAGAACAGGACTTCTAGAAAAGGACAATGTGATATGAGGCAATTAGCAGAATGCTTGGTATCCATCACAGTCTAATAAGTCTGTAAGATCATAGGTTATATGGCAGGATACAAGGAAAATGGACAATGAGAATGAAGGGCGGCTGCTGTAATACCTGTCATGTTTCCAGATCTGTGCCATGGCACAGAAGGGCCTGTGTAAAGTGCTGCCCAGAAGGCAAGACTTTTCATGGCTTAGTGCTTTACTCTGCAGCTTACATAGGCATATCTGTGCCAGGAGCAAGTCTCAGGAAACATGGCCTTATACCCTCTTAATTTAATTTGGTGGCCCCTGTCTGGCCTTTGTACTTCCTCACACGCTTTTGCTTCAGGCCAAATAAGGCGGCACAGTACTTTAACCCCATTCCTACCACAAATGCTTTATTATCAGTGCTTTGAAAAGCCACCTGATAAGGATACATTTAATTATCGGGGCAAATCAGTGGGATGATTGAAATCTGGGAATAGAAAGGTATCATTATTTGTATATAAACCATGTGTTAAAATAGTTTATTGGATACATCTTGAAGATTTATTTTCCTGCATTTGTAAGTGTTCCTTTTCCCCCCCCCACCATAAACAGATACTAAATTGAATTAGACTCCCGTAGGCAGTATGGAGAATTGCTGAAAATAGATTCTCTGAGAAACTTTCAAATCCAGCAGGAAGAATCTAGGAGCAGCTAATTCTTAATAAGGTGTTTGTTTATTTTCTTCCTTTCCTGGCTCCTCTGACCTACTTTCCATCTGGTGTGAAAACTGAATGTATACAGAACACGTTACAGAAGATGGGTTTAGGAATTAGGAAGCGGGTGTTTTACAATTTATAAGCAGATCAGGGGACCACTAAACTTTTTTATTTTCTATATGGATATTTCTATTTTATAAAGATGAAAGTAAATTTTTTTATGTGTTCTGACATGGTATGACTGAATGCAACAAAATGTCCCATGGGTCCTCCTCACATCTTGGAGGGAGGAGGTCAACAACTACTCTTTGTGCAGAAACCATTGGGCTCCAATGTGAAATAGCACGTGTTTCTATCTGCAGTGTTATTTCATGTTACCATGTAATATCAGTGGAAAAATTAGATGTTTCTGGGCCTCATAGCAAATTCAATTTAGGGCCACAAAATATTGGTAAGTTTACCTACTCTACCAAGATAAATAAAACCACTGGGTCTGCTTCCTCTGTAGTTATGCCCCTGCCATCTATTACTCATTTGGACACTTAATGCAGCAACATTTTTCTTTGTAATAGCAGTGAAACACTCTATAATATCAATGAACTAGTCTTCCATAGTCTTCCATCCATCTACTGACTGACCATCTGACCAACTGCATTGAACCATTCCAATGTTTTTTGTTGTCATGAGAAATCCTCTCCTTTATTATATTATATCAAAAACATGGGGAACACATGAAATATGGCCAGTGTTGATGTATGTGACAAACTATTTTAAATATCCCAGGAAGGGCTACATATCACCCAAAGGACTGATGCAAGTGTTGGTGAGGATTCCATACAACATTAACTCCCATTCCAGCTTTCCTATAGCATATGTCCACTCCATTTTAATACAGTATATGGATATACGTCCATTTTTCCTTTTTGGTAGTTTCTGAGGATTCTAGTAATTGGGATTAAAACAGGGGGAGAAACAAAAATTGTTATTCAGGCAAATTCTGAAAAATGCTAAAATGTTTAGTAAGTGCTGATTAAGCTAATTTGTATTATTTAACTACAATATAGTTCTGGACTGAACAAATATAGGGTAGACATTTGTTGACCCTTTCCAGTAGTCAGTTTTATCTTTATTCAGTTAGAGCAAAATAATCATATGAACTTATTTCAGCCCTTATAGTTTTGAACACTGCAGTAGTTGTAATTTTGTACTCTGATGTGCTTGAATTACTTACTGTACCTTTCTGCAATCCATCTTCACTTGCCAGACTGCTATGCAGATAATAGAGTTACTGACCCCTACCAACCAGAAAGAGGTTTGAATGCCTTGCTGGATTTCTTTTATTTATTTTACTATTTAATTTCATCTCCTTCTGTTCTGAAACAATCATGCAGTGAAGAAGATTGTAATATAAACATCTATCCTTCTGCTGGGGAGGCAGGCCCAATATATTCCCTGGAATGAAACTTTCTTCAAGGCATATTTTGTTATTTAAACTGAGATGCTTAATAACTTTAGCTACTGAAAAGTGTGGTAGGCTGGACAAGTCACCCCATAAAGGCATAGTAGAATAAATGGACAAAGTCAAAGGATACAGTAAGAGTTTTTTATATTCGATCGAATTGCGGTAAAATCCTTTGAATTCGATAGTCGAATTCGAAGGATTTTACTTCCCCACTATTCCCATGGTCGAATTTAGAATTTTTTTTTAATTTGAAATTCGACCATTAGTAAATCTACCCCTTAGTTTGATGTAGAGGGTGATATTCTGAGACAAGTTGCAATTGGTTTTCATTTTTTCTTATTTGTAGTTTTTGAGTTATTTAGCTTTTTATTCAGCAACTCCCCAGTTTGCACTTTCAAACTGGTTTTGCTAGCAAAAGAGACCGTTGCTAGTGTTCACTCTCTATCGCCAGAAGACTTTTAGTTCCAGCGAAAGGTCGTTACTCTGCAAATTCAGTAAAATGCCAATTTTACTGAATGTTACCACTTTCACCATATTATAAGATTTTTTACATTTTTTTAAGTCTTGCGAGTGCTGAGTCTTTAGTGTGGATGTGCTTCCTGAGTACCACTTACCACCCAGGATGTGACAGTTTGTGGATTTTTTGCATCTGCCCTCAATTATTGTGGTGTATATATATATATATATATAAATATATATAAATATACATATATATATATATATCCCTCTTTTTGTTTCTCTGTCCCTTTCTCCTTTTTTCACGTTTTTTTCACTTGAATTTGAATGCTTTATTTACACAACAACTTCACGTCATCTCCCCACTGGCCTTCCCGCCACTTTGTGTTTAAATTCCAGAGTTTTGTATAGGTTTATTCACTTTGAAAAAGACTGGTGCGCCAGTCGAAACGTCAGCCCTCTGCCTGAATTTACAATAAAGACTCTAAGATTTCCATAAGCCCTGTGAGTGCGACCAGTTTCTTCACGCTGTTATCCTCAATACGTTGGACTGCACCCAGGCACCTTTGTTTCTTCTATATCGTGAGTGCCGTGATTCATCTATTTTTGGTTCATATATATATATACATATATACTGTATATATATATATATATATATATATATATATATACTAACCAGACAGATCCGCACTCCTACGTGTTAACTCCTTGTTCACTGGCCCGGGTGCTGCAACTTGGGATTGTAGACACAGAAAATAAAGTAGTAGCGCACTCCTAGGGACTTCTTCTTAAAGATTCTTTATTCAGTAATTCATGTAGCACTACATGAATTACTGAATAAAGAATCTTTAAGAAGAAGTCCCTAGGAGTGCGCTACTACTTTATTTTCTGTATATATATATATATATATATACATATATACTGTATATATATATATATATATAGTCACATAATAATTTTATGAATACATTTTATAAAAAATATTTTCCATATGTCCAAGTTGTTGCTAATCAATTAATCATAGTGGAAGCTCCAAGTTTCCAGGAAGCAGAAAGTTAAAACATCCGGAATCCAGGACATTCCACAATTGATTTAAGTGTCAATACATTGTTCTAAGGGCTGCAGTAACAGCATTGTATATGTAAAGTATGTCAGCAATCACCAGCCTTGAAGGAGCCAGGTGCAGGCGACCTCTCCATTTTGTTGAGTAGTTATTGTCGGAATGGGACTAGGCTTACTGCTTTACAGATTCAGCAGTATAATATAATTACTAAAACAAGTGCCGACTCACTTGTTTGTCTAGGGTTATAAGAACAATCTCCTGGCTTGTCGTATTTGTAAATAAAAAACAATATGTAATGCTTTGTTTTATGAACAAGGTACAGTATAGATCACAATGGAAATGGGAAACACAGGCACAGGGAACTAGCATAAGATGTTAACTGCTGTCCCTTCAATCCTACTGACTTCTTTCAATCCTACCGTCTCTAAGACCAGACAGCTGTGCAAGTTTTCTATTTACCATACAACTGCACAACGTGTTTCTACAGGTTTGTCATGTACTCTTTGTAACAATCCACTAAATATATTATAAATATAATACATTTATAATATAAAGACTCCACACACTCCCTATAACACTGCTTCATTCAGGGTTCTCCGTTCAAGGGGGTTAATTGCTTAGGCAGCAAAATAAATAAATAATAGCCCTAAGCAATTTGCTGTAAATTAAATAAATCCATGTTGAATACATTTATATACATAGTTATACCTAATGTGTGCCTTGAACAGTGTATGCTATACAAAATGGCAATCAGGACTGGACTGAGAATTAAAATAGGCCCTGGCATTTCAGGTACACAAGAGACCCATCAGCCCACATAGAGGCCCAAACAGCCCCCACCAGCCCACTGAACGCTGACTTTCTATGGGACCTTATAGCAGCCCCTCTGGCATTTGCCCTAACCCACAAATGGCCAGTCCGGGCCTGATGGCAATCATAAGTATGTGTGCATGCATACTGTATTTACATGGACCATATATTTGAATACATGATATACAAAAAAATAAGAATATTGGATCAATATTTTGGTGCCATATCAAAGCTTCACCCATAAACAGGTGCCTTCATGCATGTATTTAGTGCTGCATTTCAGCATTTCAATATCATTCATGTGTTTCAAGCACTCTTTATAGCTTTGCAATAATATTGTGAAGAACTATAACTGATAAGCAATGTACAAAGCTGAAAGGGATATATAAGTAAACAAGAGGATTCACTTTACCTTAGTAAGCTATTTTTTGCAGTTTTTCTTAGATGTTGCAGCACCAGAGTCTGTGGGGCTCATTTCTAAACACTGGGCAAATTTGCTGTTAACTATAGCAACCAATCAGTGATTAGCTTTTTGAAGCCAGCTGCAAGTAAAACAACGAATGCAGCAATCTGATTGGTTGCCATGAGTTACTGCTCATGGGCAGATTTGCCCAGTGTTGATAAATGACCCCCACTGTTCGAAAACTATACCTGAAAATGAATACTTGAGCAACAGATTATATCATATTAAGTGGCATATTAAAGAATCTTACCAACCTGGTATATATCTTCAAGTAAATATTACCCTTTTACATCTCTTGCCTTGAACCACCATTTCATGATGGTCTGTGTGCTGCCTCAGAGATCACCTGACCAGAAATATTTCAACACTAACTGTAACAGGAAGAAGTGTGGAAGCAAAAGTAACAACTCTGTCTGTTAATTGGCTCATGTGACCTAACTTTATAGTTTGTTTGGTATGTTTGTGTGCACCGTTGAATCATACGATCCTTATTTTTTAAAATGGCTATTTCTATTTATGATTACCCAATCATGCTACTAAAAAGTGTATTATTATGAAAATGGTTTATTTACATGAAGCAAGGTTTTACATATGAGTTGTTTTATTCAATATTTTTTAGAGACCTACATTGTTCAGGGGGTATAGTTTTACTTTAAAGAAGAAGGAATGGTACTGAAGCAGTTTATTACCAATAGATGCAATAGTGCAAGCTATAACACAATATTTATTCTGTAGAATGCTTTACCATATCTGGGTAAACAGCTCTAGAAGCTCTCTCCCCATTTTGTTTAGGATACAGCTGACATATTAGCTTGGTGTGACATCACTTCCTGCCTCTCCCTGCTCACTCATAGCTCTGGGCTCAGATTACAGTTGGGAGGGAATAGGGATGGGAGAAAGGAGGGGGAGAGGGAGAGAAGAGCAAACTGAGCATTCTCAGGTCCAGGGCAAAGAGGTTTAAGCTGAAGGCAGGAAGTCTGATAAAGAAGCCCATGTATACAAACAGAAGGAAAGAAATCATGTGTTTCTTTTGACAGAGGACTCAGAGCAGCATTACTTAGAGGTTTATTGGTGTGTGTATATATATATATAGACCTTTCTGATAAAGCTTAATTAGTTAAAACCTTTCCTCCTTTAATTTAATTTAAAGATTTATTGTAGCTGGAAATTTTACAGTATGCAGGGGGATTGTGAAGTCCCACACTAAACACGAGCTGCCCCATAAGGATAAAGATCATTGGTTAAAGCAAGAACCACTACTGAGGGGAAAATCTTTAATAATTATATTGCAAATTTTTATATATATAGTTTAATCATAGCAATGATACCGTGGGTGGATGTTTGAGCAATTAAAAAGCCCCACACAAAAGATGGAACAAGCAGCCTTGTTGAGTGACTGAACATATGATAGTGGTTTTCATGCCAGTGAAGTGGAAAACTGGGGTCAGAAAAGAAAATCATTTTATAAATGAAAATAATGCTATATAACAGATAAATGCCACTGTTTGAAAATGTAAAAAACACTTTCAGTTGTTACACCGGAAGCTCCTTAGAAGAGGGCTTAGGTGCTGTAAGTGGAAACCACTGATAAAATCATGCCCTTTCTTTGTCTCCATTAGGTGCAAGTGTAACCTTCATGCTAATAGCTGTACATATACCAACAATCGGCTGGCCTGCGACTGTGAGCACAACACTACTGGCCAAGACTGCGACAAATGTAAGAAAAATTACCAGGGGCAAGCATGGAGTCCTGGTTCCTATCTCACCATCCCCAAAGGAACTGCAAATATCTGTGAGTATTTACCATGGAAGTTGTGGAAAGAATATAGTTCATGCCATGTTTTCCCTGTACCACTCCCTGCAACACTCAGCTCCCATTGATTAACATATAAGCCAAAAACAAGGGGACCAATGTATCAACTATCATTAACTCTCTACTAACTGTAGTGATTTGTACAGTTCATTAAATACCTAACAATGATTATATAAGATAAGATATAACACTTTATTTTCCGTCCTCAAAAATAGTTGTCTGAATCATTTCTCCCCACATGCAATACACATTGGGGAATCAGAATTACGCGAGGTAGATCATTAATGAACCAGCTACACCAAATCTACACAGATTCAAAGTATTTGGCAAGTGAAGGGTTAACACAATGACAATATTTTATAAAAGTTTCAGTAAGAAATGAGTATAGTGTGAATTCAACGTGTATCCGTACTGGCAGTAACACCATGGTGGGGCATATGTTGAAGAATATGGAATATGACATGTCCATCCTAGAGGCCTCAGGGCTGCTGTAAAGCATTTTATTAAGTGGAACTGTAATTTGGTCACATTGGTTTTGTTTTTCAGGACAAAACCACATGCTAAGGAAAAATAAGAAATGTGACGATGAGCAGATAAAAAGAGATAGATAGATAGATAGATAGAGATGTACAGAGACAGACAGAGATGACAGATAGATAGATAGATAGATAGATAGATAGATAGATAGATAGATAGATAGATAGGAACCAATGGGAACTGCAAAACTAAATTCCATTTAAATATAGACAGTGCCATTCACCTGTTTCTATTCTATCACTTCTACACAGCTGTAAGGGATTTAGTAGAACCCAGACCTGCCATAAGGGTTAACACAGTGTGTTTTTTTGGTGCGAAATCTCAGAAATCAATGAGGTGTGTGATCAATGAGTGGTTTAATGTCTTCTACTATCATTCTGCTCGATTAATTTTTTAACATAGAGCCTAATCCTAGGGCAACTGACAGGAGGATGAGAAAAACTGATGGTTATGTGAAGTTAATTTAATAGAAACAAGAAATAAGTGAAGCAGCCTACCCAGCCTGCTCATAACCCATTACCCAAAAGAAATATTTCTAACATTCTTGCCTAGAAAAATTGATAGGCAGTTTAAAGGGGGTGTAAACCACAAAAAAAGTTGACTAATAAAAATATAATGTGATTCCAATAAACATTCATTTAAAAAATTATACTGGTTTAAAATGTACTTGTTATGTTATTGCTATTCCAGCCAAGAATTCATTTTCCACAATGTCTTGCATGATTTTTTATAGGTATGTTAGTCTACTGGCTTCTACTCAATAGTTAGAACCGGTGGTTAATAGGAAAAAAGTAGAGCACTGATGCTGCTTTTTAATAGCAATTACATTTGCAGAATATTTATTAATTAGGCAAACTAATATTTTGGTATTTACAGCCCCTTTAAGGAACACTGCCCAAATGTGTTCGGTGTTTTAGGCTTTAATATTAATTATTTATGTTTTTAAAGAACATGTACTGTATCAAATACACATTGTTTTGATTCAATTTTAATTTTGTCTCCCTGGATCCCTTCAGATCTTGCTGACCCTACAATGACCAACACCATGGAATCATAGGATTCCTCCCCAAAACTTCCTTTCTGGATAAAACATACAAAGGTCCTCTTCACACTCATGGGGATAACACAAAACAGTTTCAATTGCATTAATGATTATCACAATTCTTAAAGGAAAACTATACACCAGAACAATGCAGCTCCCTATAAACAATATATTTTTATTTGTGCTTATTACACAGCAATTTAAACTTACATAATTAATTTAATAAGTGAACTAGTTGGTCCAATTAATCATTATTTAATTATTGGAATTAATTCATCCTAAATTCATTGCACAGCACTTTAAAAGTAGAATAATAATTGATCAAGTGATTGGTCTAATTAGACTAATAAAAACTGGTGTATTATTGGGTATTTTAAATAGGTCATGATTCTTAAAGGAAAACTATACCCCAGAACAATGTAGGTCCCTACAAAAATATATTTTTATTTTTGCTTATTACACAGCACAATTTATTTAATAAGTGAATTAATTGCACAGCACTTTAAAAGTAGAATAATATTTGATCAAGGGATTGGTCTAATTAGATTGAGAAAGACTGGTGTATTATTGGGTATTTTAAACAGATATTTAGTAAATAATTACTAATTACTGTTGATAAAGGTGTATTAATAACTGATTTTAGTGTCCTTTGGAGTTAACTGGATTAAGCGGGGTACCTTTTCTTTTTTAATATTGCTATATATTGTCATACTGACCTAAGGTCAGACCTGCTGTAATCCTAAGGATAAAGAAAAAATTCTGAGGGATATCTTTTGTGTGTGCTCTATAAAAAAATATATTACATAGAAAAGGTAATATGTAAAACCCTGCTTCATGTAAATAAACCATTTTCATAATAATATAATTTTTTAGCAGTATGTGCCATTGGTTAATCATAAATAGAAAATTGCCATTTAAAAAAATAAGGGGTGCCCCTTGGGATCATATGATTGCCTGAGCACATAAACAAACCCAACAAAGAATACATGTTAGGTCACATGAGCCAATTAACAGACAGAGTTCTTCCTGTTACAGTTTGGGGCAAATTTACTATTTTTCACATAAAATCCTTCGAATTCATTTGAAATTCGATAAGCATTCGACTATCTAATGTTTTTCGAATAGTCCTAGGCTATCTTTTTGCTCAATATTCAATTTCTTGATGAAATCGTACGATCGAATATCGATCATTCGATTTCATGATAAAATTGTACTTTTGCCTTCAAGCCTCCGAAAAATTAGTACTATTCGAACGATCCGAGGCTTTCGATCGTACGAATGGTATTCGAGCAGGTCGTTGAAAAAGAAGGCTATGGGGGGTTCCCATAGACTTCTATTGGTATTCGGTAGGTTCAATCTTGCGAAGAAGCATTCAAATGATTTTAAATCTTTCGATGATCGAATTCGATGATCGAAGAGGCCAAATTTGCATATTCGATCCTCTGAAAAAAATCGTACGATCGGTATTCGAATTCGATCGAACTTTGAATCCTTCACACGACTTTTGTAAATTTGCCCCTTAGAGTTGTATTATTTCTGGTCAGGTGATCTCTGAGGCAGCACACAGACCATCACAAAATGGTGATTCAAGGCAAGATATATAGTATATGCCAGTTTGGTTATATTCTTTAATATGCCACTTACTTTGATCTGTTGCTTAAGTATTAATAAAAAGTATAGTTTTCCTTAAATATGTAGTTAAATATATTTACCTGTACTTCATATCCAAGAAGCCTATTTATCAATTGAATTTGCTTCATTTTAGTATTTCTACCTTGCATATGTTCACATTTTAAAAACACACAAATGTTACCTTATTTATTTAAAAAAAATCAAAATATAAAAACTAAATTGAATACAACTGTGGAAAAAAAATGGAATACCTTGAATTTGTGAGTTTAAGAGCTCAAAAAATTTTGAGGACAGCTCCCTTTCACATACATAAGATCTCACAAGTTTTTACATGACAAAGCATTGAATTAAAACATTTTAATGCTTAAATTAACATTTTTTTACATTGATTTAAATTAATAAAAATGCATTTTTAATTGATTCGAGTTTTTAATACTTGATTTGAATTTCTTGAATTTTGGCACAAAAAAATCGAATTGTTGTGTTGTTGATTTTGCCTCGAAAGCACTCCCATCATGTTATTATCATTGGTTGAAGATGTTAGGTTGTCAGTACAGTGTACTATAAAATCATGAACAATAATTGCAGCCTATTGGTCTAACTAAATCCCTCTGAAGAGATCATCTTCTCTCAAGAAAACCACATGAATATAGAAGAGTATTAGCATACATATAGTTACATAGTT
>CM044437.1:105446954-105461219 GCA_024363595.1 Xenopus borealis
TAAGCTGGCCAACTACGTCAAAGTCATCCCATATCTGGCCAGGGGGGGCCCCTGATTTCCCAGTCCAACACTGAGTGACAGAGACTATTGGAAACACTTGTGAGTAAGCACGGCTGGCCTTTAGATATGACAGTAGGCCTTGAGAGAAAGACTGTGAGAAATCTAAAAACACAGAATCCAGTGACAGATGATAGAGCCATTAAATTCACCAGTTATGGTTTTCATAAATCCCTTTATTGCCTAGTTAATTGTTCTTGCCACCTCTGGTACTTTATTCCATTGTGTATAGCATATTTCATTAGTGAACCATCAACTCCTTCAGCAACAGAGCTAAAACTCTTGGGGATAATGTAAACCGAAACAAATTTCATAAATACAAAAAATTGCTTTTTGTTATATTGTTCATTAGTCAGTCATTGTGTTGCAATTTTTTTTTTACACAATTTTGCAAAAATGTTTTTTCAGTAAGAAGCCACACACACAGGCACACCTATCTGCACACAAAAGCTGCATAAACATGTAACGCTTTCTTGGGCTAGTTAAAGCACCAAGGGTTAAAGTGTCCAGCTACTGAGGGATGAGCATGGTTACACTGCGACCTACACACCAGGGCAGGGCCTTTGCCATGTGGAAGCTATCCTTTAGGAAGTAGTATAACTACAATACGCAGAAAAACTGTACAATATAAGATTAAATGGGTGCCAGGAGGTTCTTTACAACAAAAAGGTAGATGTTTATTAGCATAAGAAATGTCCCCAGGTTTAGCACTCATGCAAGAGCATCCAGATGAAATAGCAGAGGTACACACAGCTGTAGTTGAGATATTAACAGAACTTTCACACACACTTCAATAAGGGGATTATTCCTCAGAGTCCAATAAAGCAACATCCATTCCTTACAACCCTCCTTCTGCTGCAATGTGCCTGGCAAGAACACCAGTGTAAGGCCTGAAGCCGCTGCTAGTCCTAATCCCTACCACTGCGATGTCCCCGCACTAAAAGCATCACAGGGGAAGCTTTGTAGGAAGATCTCTTCCTGCTACCACTCCACTTGTTGGAACACACACTGTTCATGCTAAATATTCCTACCTGCCTTTCTATTTCTAGAGAGACTATAACTACCCTACACTCGCTACTACCCTACACTTGCTATCACTCGTTCACGGGGTGGCCTGGTCCCCGACTTACCCACTAAAGGTGCTGGTCCCTTTAGGGTCACGTAGCTTTACTGGGCTCAATGGCACATCCAGTCGATCCAGACACCAGCAGCCAAAGAGATAAGGCAGTGTGGCAAGATGTGGTCATTACACTCCTGGCTATAGCTATTGGTTCATAATCAAATGCTTTGCCTAGTGACAAGAGATAAGGGACTTAACTCCATAGGTGCCAAATAGAAAACATATGGGTCTCTACAAACACATACACCCTGTCAGACTGATCAATGCTTCTGGCAGGCAATATGGGAGACTGGCAAAAATATGTTCTTTTGAACCTGTTTGATGGAAATGATAGCTCAGAAACAGTTGATAAGCCTTAGAAAGCTTTATAGGTCATAACAGGACCAAAGAAGAACCAAAATAATATGTGAGAAGCAAAACAGCCTATAGCAGCAGCCAAATTGTGGGGTGATCTGAAATCTGCCACATCTGTAACATTGTATGAATTTGCTGCTGTGTGCTCCCCTTCCTCAATTAATTCGTAAACCAATAACATATTGAAGTATGTGTAAATACTGTGTTTGTATGTGTGTGTGTTTTATATATATCTATATATATATATATATATATATATACAGTACATATATATATATATATATATATATACTGTATATATATATATATATATATAGTAATCAAAGGACTCGCACTCCAATTCCTTTTTCATGAATAAAAAGGCCCTAATGTGGGCCTAAACGTTGGAAAAATGTTACTAAGAATAAATTAACACATTTATTCACAAAAAAGGAAAACTTAAATTTTAATTAGTAAGACCTTTGAGTGCGGATTCTTAGGGACAGCCACCTAAGGGGCCAGCATGCACCCACTCCGGCCCCTGACCAACTTCATGGCCACCACCTGCAACCCGTCACGATCGGTCAGGGCAGGTGGAAGCGGATCCCGGCCAAGGGGGCCCACCAGTTTTTTCCCAGTGTGCTGACGACCCAGTCTGACCCTGCAAGCAGGTATTCACCTGGGTTTAATTTACAGCATATGCAACAGACAAATTAAAGTTAATTTGAAACCAGAATTGGTCATCCGTCAATCTGCATTCCGTAAATCGAAATGGCAAGCCTGCTCTGTGATAGTGCCTCAGTTTTTATTAGGGTAAATAATTTCATAAAAATTATATTTAATTCACATTCTTTTCACTTCAGCTCAAACTGCACAAGCTAGTCATTCACTTCCAGGTTCCTACTTCTTAGACAGAGAGCTCACTCACTGCACCTCCCATTTCCCAGGTCATGACTCATTATATGAGACATACAAGGTCAGAAGAGATACATTCAGCAGGAAAACTGAGAACTGTTCTAATGTTGCTCTGCTCATGAAAAAAATAGGATAAGTCATCTGATAATTCTGATCGCTTTCCTAAGTATAAACAACATCACAAATGTCTCTGTTTTCCTTCTGCACGCATCTCACTCACTCTCTCCTATCTCTCCAACCGTACATAAATAAGTTAAGTTAATAAAAATTAAATAGTTCTGGTATTTAAAAAAAAGGTCCCTGAGCAATTTTAAATTTTTTAAGGTTTACTTACCTTATAATTTATTATAATTTGATACCATGAATAGCCGCATTATAAATACAAGATTTTCTCTCATTCTTATTTCTGTCTTTGGCATTAGCACACATTTTAGTTTAGCACAGACATTTGAAGGAAGCTGGAACAGTTAGAGAATATGCAAAACAAGATTTAGGCTATAGACTCCCAGTGGATGTGCTATATTCTGATTGAGAGAATGAGAAATTATTGAAGTACATAATAGTTCACCTTGAAGGAAAAGAATCAAACTGTTGATATTGTACCGTGTAGATGAAGAAAGCAGAGACTGTGTAGCATGCATGCTGTCCCGGACTGAGATACGGGATGTAGAGCGGAAACGGAGGACATTTACTATAGAGGCCTTCAGTCTTTTTGGAGTATAACTAGGAGAGTGTGACTGAAAGAGCTGCTGGCTACTGGCCAAAATGTACAAGAAATAGTGTTGGCTCAGATCTGTCTTCTTTTTTTATTGCATTTCTGTCAAAATTTTATGTTATGCCTATTGCCTAACTTATTTTTTTACTTCTTTTATCACTTTTGTTTTCACCTTCAGCTGAATTTGTTTATTTGTTTTTTTTTTTACCACCCATCATTTGGTATATTTAAAAGCCTTTGGATATGTTGCTCATATTAATGTTGTAAGGGTATCAAATGGGTATAACTAACATCAGCAAATCTGAGGAGCAGATATTAATGTTCTTGCCAGTTTGGGTTACTTTCTGTTACGTTTTCTGTTGCACGTTTATGATGAATTCCACCGGTACCCTTTTTTTTCCTACAGTCTTCTTACTGTTTACGCAAGCCATCTTGAAAAATAGATAAAGCCCAAAACTTTAGGCAATCCTTAGCCTAAGACTAACCCCAAGACCAGCTACTTAACAGCCAAATATGTTTCTAGCTGGCTCTTAATGTTGAATGAGAAACTCTATAATGCCATATCCCTAGGCACACAGATGTGGCAATATAATAGGAACCTACTTATCTGAAGTTGTGATGAACCAGAACATTTTCATCTCTCACAAAATGTATTATATCCTGTTTCTTTGTTTTCCTTTATTTCTGTTGCACATAAAATATTACATATATAAACATATATAGCAGAGAAAGGCTATATTTTCAGCCATTCCATTGCAAAGCTCTGCAAGGGAGCATGGGAGCAAACATTGTTTTTACATTGTGGCTAGAAATGTTGTGGTAATGTCTACCTTCCTCTGTGTTTTTTTTCTGAACAGTCCTGACACTCACTGTATTTAAAGCTTGTCTCTTTAAAAGATTAAGAAGCATTCTGCCACTGAACAAACTGATCCTATTCCACCAGAGATGGCTAGAAGAATGTAACATTCTGATCTCTCCTTATCAGTGGCAGCTACAGTGTGCCTGCTGGGCTTGCTGTGAAAAAAAATATTTTTCTGTAGCAGATTACTCTATTAAAAGACATATTGTGCCTTACCATTGACTGCCGAAATACAGTGTATGGGAACTTTAGGGCTTTTTCATTAACATAGATATTAAATAATAGTTACCAACAGGAAATCAATCAGCACTTACAATTGTATCATTTCTATCTGCTATAAGCCTACAAAGCACACTGCCTTTTCATGAAAATCTCACACACGTGGAACTTTATGGCCAGCAATGCATTCGCCCTTAGTTCCTAAATGTACTGAAATATCTGCGTTTTAAAAAGAAGGTAGAGTCTTCATTATTTAATTGACACTATAGTTTTATTTTACCTTTGTATTTAATTAATGGAGTGAATAAGAGTGAATAATGGAAATAATAAGATAATTGTATAATTTATTTACCCATGTTTAACTTCCAAAGCTGCAGTTCTTCCTATTTAAAGGGGACCACTGGTTTCCGAACCAAAATTTATTAAAGAGCCCCACACAACACAGAAACCCCTAATAAACCTATTACTGTGATATGTTCCCTCAAAAAGTATGACACAGTAAATACCATTTTTATATGCTGAAATCATTTTACAAAACTGCATTAATGTTACAAAATGTAGCAACTTCTCCACAGTTTACAGACATCAGACAGTATATCAGAGGTAGACGCAGATGCATTCCCTGAGGATGTCAAGGCAGTACAACTTCCCTCCAGGCAGAAATACCTCAAATGGGGTCTGGATCTCACACAGGGGAGTGGTCTGGGAGGAGATCCTCACACCCTATCCACTGTGGTCCCTTCACTAGAGGTAAATCTTATAGCGTGGGAAGCTACTCCAGGGTACACCTCCTTGATGGAGCATAGAGCTGCTCTTTCTCTATTCCCTCACTGTCTCACTCTCCTAGAGAGTCTATAACAAATATATTTCTATCTCACTTGCCTCATTCATGTGACCCTGCTCCCAGACTTAAACACTAGAGGTTTAGGTCCCCTGAAGCCAGTCTCCCTGGAAACATCCAGCGCAGTCAGCAACCAGAAGCCAAAGAGGAAGATCTACCCTTTCACAATAACTATACCAAAGTGTGACAGGGTGTGGTCACAGAGCCTCCTGACTAATAGCACAACTATGCAAATTATAACTAGCTACATGGGCATCTGCCCAGCAACTAGGGAGATCAGTCTAGAGATTCAAAGCCATATGGACACATTAACCCTGTGGGTCCCTACAGTGGCTTGAAATTATGTTTACTTTTCAAAAACCTTAAGTTAAGTTTGATTGGAGTTTCCCTTTAACTTTCCACGGGGGGGGTTATGATGTCAGGGGTGGGGCTATGCAGTGGCAATTGGCGATTGGCCGATCAATCAGTCATATGAATTCCTGCCAGTTTTCCTTGTTTGGAAAACCTGAAAGACAGTTTTGACTCAGGTAGCCCTTCCAAAAATTGGGCTGTCCGGGTTTGACATATCTGCTGGTAACATATCTGCTGGTATGTGTTGTGTTTTGATAGCCGAGAAGCAGAGTATAGCAGGGCTTTATTAACTTGAACTTTATTCTTCTAACAGTTGTGGGGGGTCAGTCTTTAGGTAGTAGCAGCGGCAGCTCTATTCACACAAACAATAGACAGTACACTGAGTTTTTAGCTGATCTTTGTATGTGTTTTATTCCACACACCAGCTTACACATAAACATAAAAGTTCATAGTCTTTGTGGAGGCAGAAAACAAAATAGTTCCAGCTGTGCTGTTAAAGAAAAATGTCCTTTTTCCAAATAACCCACAGCCCCACTTGGGCAAGATAAGTCCAGCAAACAAAATATACTGTTAACTCACAGTTCTTTGAAGATTCACTCTGTTTTCCTCCTGGAAGCAGCTCACTTCCCAATCACTTTAGGGAAGTAGCGGGTAGCCAATCCTTGCTACCAGAGACCTTGTCTCCTTGTGAAACTTGTGCCCAGCAAAACAGTGACCCACACAGGTCACATGCAGTTTTACACTTAAAACTTCTTTTTAACACAGCCCCAGTAGCTCTCCTTCCTTTCTCTCCCAGCTCTAGGGCAGACCTCTCTTAATTGAAAAACCCCACCTTTTTTCCAGGTGAGGCTAATCATTCCTCACTGCTGCTCAGAGCCTCATTTTCACAGCCCTCTGTGCTGCTTCATAGAGGATTCTGAGAGGAATATACTTTCCCTCTATGATTTTCCCAACCATGCTACACAGTATAGACAGTACTGTGTATACATAGCATAAGGCATGTGCACAATGACTTCTGCAGACCATTTGTATAAACACCACAGTATGGTTGGCCAAATAGGCTCTGGAAAGAAAGTTATACTTCAGGGTAATCAGAGTTAGACACTTCTCTCAGACCGAGTTGCGTTAAGATGGTCAAGTAAGAGAGGATGTAATTGAAAAGGGGGGGGGGGAGGTCCCTAAAGCGATGCAGTAAAGAAATGCAATCTGGCCTAGTCAAGGGTAACCAATATCAGAAGTCAATATCAGCCTATATGGCCAGCTCAATACACACACATACACTCATGTATATGCTGTATATGCTTAATTAATGTCATGGGTAGGCTGTATAGGCGCCATGGGGAAGTAGTGGACCAAGGAGGAAGCTTAGGGGTTAAAGGGTCCAATAACGTAGCATCGGCAAGGAACAGGCAGGAGTCAGACAGGTCCAGGCAAAAAGGTGTATTTGGCAAAATAAAACAAAGTCCAGACAATAGTCAAAAATACAGCAAACTGGATCAGAAAATACAGGATCAATAGCAAAGTGGTCCTATAATTGGGCGCCATAATGGCATCCAATGGCGCTTTAAATATTCAAATTTGGCGCCAAAACGGGCGCCGTGACGTCATCACGCCAGGCGCAACGCGATGACGTCACTACCCGGCGCCGCTATCCATGTGGCGGCTATGGGCGCCGCCATTGTGGGTAGGACGCCGGACAGAGAGGACGCGCCGCCCGGAGCTAAGGTAAGCCTCCGGGCGGCGCGATCCTGACAATTAAATGCTCTTGAGAACTCACATTCACATTCTCACATTCTGATGTCTATTTTATATTTTCCTATGAAAACAAGAAAAGACAGTAACTACTTTATGTCAAGCACTGTAAAAAAACCTCCTTTTGTGATTGAAGCTTTAAAAAGCCTCATTTAAGGAGCTTTGTTTATCTTGTAGAACAAAATCCAAATCAATAAACTTAATTCTTGACATAATAAGACAGAAGTAACGACTTAGCAATGGTAGGTTGATGAATCTGTTTGCAATTAATTAGTACTGTCTGCTTCAAACCAAAGTTACAAAGACGGCAAGAACATTGTGTCATTTTTCAGGAAGCACAAAGTACCACAGAGACCTTGTAGCAGCATGGAGAGGGACATTATCTGGAAACCCATTATTCAGAAAGCTCTGAATTACAGAAAGACCAAACACTCCATTTTAAGCAAATAATTCAAAGGTTTTAACATTGTTTAATTTCCAAAGTAATAACAGGGTACCTGATCCCAACTAAAATATAATCAAGCCGTATTGAAAAAAAAATAATCCTATTGGGTTTAATTAACATTGAAATTATTTTTAGTAGACTTAAGGTATGGAGATCCAAATTACTGAAAGATTTCTTATCCGGGAAAACCCAGGTCCCAAGCATTCTGGGTAACAGGTCCTATACCTGTACAGGTATGGGATCTGTTATCCAGAACTTTGTTATCCAGAAAACCACAAATTATGGAAAGGTCATATCCCAAAAACTCAATTTTATCCAAATAATACAATTTTTTTAAATAATATGTCCTAATTCTCTGTAAAAATAAAGCAGTACCCTGTACTTGATCAAGACTAAGACATAATTAATCATTATTGGTATCAAAATCATCTTATCTGGATTATTTAATGTTTACAATGATTTTTATTAGACCTAAAGTATAGATATCCAGCTTACAGAAAGAGCATTTTGTTTAAGAGATCCCATACCTGTACTATACATACACATAGGTAAGGTACAAGAGTAGGGAACCAGCAACCACTATAACACCACACAATAAACATGTGACATCACCAATTTGCAGCGCCTAATCCAACATTTCAGAGATATGTTTGGGGGTTATCATTGCGTGAAAGAACAGTGCTTTATAGGATGAGTTTTTAGAACAAACGCAATATATATAGATATTGCATCAATATTTCATGCATTTATCTTTGAGAAGTTTACTTGCTGAGATGATTTATCTGCTTTTGTGCTTGAATCCTTCAAACTAGAAAGAGGAAACCTTGGAAGAATAGCATTATAAAGATAAAGAGACATAAGCACTGTACTACATTTCCCTAACTTCTTAGGAAGGATTCCTATGACAATCAATCTTTCACCCGTTAAGTCTGATTCAAGAAAAATTTTGCCTTCCATACACTCTTCTCATACGGAAGAGTGTTCTCTAACGTTCATACATATTTATTTTGTTTTCACTCTTTGAAATCTATTTGCTGTATTTAACCCGCTGTGCCGAAAAGGTTTCTTTCCTCACACCAAGTACTGTACCATATGCATACAGATGAAGCCACTTTGGAGAGTGCATTTGACACAGAAAAACTTAACTCATCTCTCCCATTTATCCCACTTAGCACAGAATATTGTGTCACAGCATCCCATCCAATTAAAGAGTTCACCATTGAAAACAATGGTGCTTTGGTATGCTAATGAAAAGGTTAAATGCATTAAATGAGTTAAGATAACTTTAGATAAGACAGTTTCTTCAATTAACCCTGAGTCATGACACATTTAACTCACAAATCCAAGTGGCTGCATCTGTATATACCAAAACATTGAACCTGTTCACTAGTCCCTATGATATGCTGTGAAGGTCATTCCTTGTACATATCTCCATTCTGTATTGATTTGGTTTCCTATGTCAACTTTCGGTTTTCCTTCCACCAACACTTATCAGGAGAATCAATTCACTTTTACTTCATAGGGCTTTTGTACATTACAGAGGTACAACAGAACTATGACAATGAGGGCCCCAGTCATCTTCCCTTTTGTAAAGATGAGGTTTTCTTATGCACCAGATATATATGAATATTGCTTTCAAATCTATGTACTCATTTCCTGTAATCACTTCCTCTCTTTTCCATCATCATTTAGTCAAGCAATTCCAAAAATGCTGGTTCTTGAATTGGGTATTGTATGCCAGCAATTCTGACCACTGTAGCGTTCAACTCTTTGAGGGCCAACCATTGACATTTCAGAAGCTACAGTATGTGGTTTTTGTTTAAATCTTGTACTAATAGCAGTGCCGCACCCAACTGTCACATACAATTAGAAATAGTATAATACCTTTGTCATGAAGAATCTGAAACTTATTTATTGGAAACATTAAATCCTCAACCCACCTGCAACTATCTGTATCTTGCAGGAACACCTAGGGACTGATTTACTAAAACTCAAATTAATCTCAGTTTTTTTATGAAAACAAAGTCGACCAAACTCCCTCCCATGAATTGAACTCAATTATCAATAATTTTTCTCGAAAAATCAAAGCGTAAATTCATATTGTACGTTTGACGCTCTGAAAACTCGACTTTATCTGATTATCCATTGCAGATCACAATGTCAAGAAACAGGGACACCTGCCATTGACTTCTACATGACCTCAAAGTCATTTTTTCTGATTTAGCTTTGGGGTAAAATAAATCTCTAAAAATTCTATTTTTTTCCATGAAAATTTTGAGTTTTCCGCTTTAAAATCTCGAACAGATGAATTTGAGGTTTAATAAATGGGGCCCCTAAATTAAACCTATAGGCTACATTTGAAATGCACAGAGATATAGTTGTAATTTTCATCCAAATGGAACATTTAAGATAAAATTTATTTTTCCAGCATGGCTAAAGCCTTTGTGGAAGTTCTCTGGTGTAATACAATCTGCTTGTCTGCTTCTCCTGCCTGGTGACATCATTGCATTCATTCTCATGCTCAGGGGCATGCTTTTGGAGGTGTGTGTTATCCTTTAACACCAAAAAATGGAGTAAAAGTTGGTGCAAAATAAATGGTGTATTTAGAAAATACAGAGGCTGTCCATACATATGAATTAATATCATGCAATACAGTTATTGAAATAATCCATTAGAAAGAAAGTGCTAAACTGCATATCTCTATATGACTCAACTTATAACATTACAGTGAAACCCCAACATTAAAGTGAAACCTGACTTTATATTTTCCCCATAACAAACCTAAAATGGGGGTTCTGCTGTATTTTGCAGCCTTCTAAACCTGACATCATGACAATGATACTAATTCAGACCACAGAGACTACAGCATAAAAAATTATTCAAGCATACGTTGATGTTTTGATATTGGTACAATTCAATGTTGTTCATTGATTCGACAGTAGGTAAGAAAGGAGAGATTCAATTACATTGATGCATTTAGTGACTTTCCTTAGTTATATATTTGCAAAGACAAAGAATGTTTACATTGCTCTGGTATGCAACCATGTTGTTCTAATTGTGTTTCAGACACATGGCTGCAAACTGTTTTGAAGCCAGCTAACTAGGGCAATCTTGGCAAGTTTGATATTGGCTTGTCATGGAAATGCACAGTGGCTTTGTAGACAAATGCAGCTGTAGAACACCTGCACCTCATGCCACTGAATAGCTGATGTTTCTTTATTGCCTTATTTTATTTCCTAATATCTAGATAGAGATCACTTGAATCTTTATCTAAAGGGAAACGTAACTAGTTTGAGATTTCATTTCACAGATCATCTTCATTACCCTCACGAATTACTAACTCACTGCTCTCACTTCCATGACATCATGCTATCATCCAACCATCTCCCTCGCACAGTCCTTACCAAGCATGCCTTCTCTCTTTCTTTCTCTTTTCCACCACCTTCCTTCCCCACAAGATTGCTATTGCCACGGGCACTCGAATCGCTGCACTTACATCGAGGTTGTGGACACGGCGGTCTGCGTGAGCTGTAGACACAACACTCGTGGTCAGCAATGTGAGAAGTGCAAGAAAGGCTTCCACAGAAATGGGTCTGCCAAACTGGACGATGTTAATGTTTGCATAGGTCAGTTTCTCAAAACATTGCCACTCAGATGGGAGGGAAGGGGAAAATGATGGAGCATATTATGTTAGTGGGGCTGTTTTCACTGATATACATGTTTTAGATACGTTTCATTCACTGCTGTTGTATTTTCTAATGTTTAAATGTATTTCGGAAATGTTCTGTTTAGATAGAAGGGAGGCTTCATGTCATTCCTTCATATTGAACTTGCAATGCACTAGCATATGTTTCTCTGCAACCAAAAGTCATAAACCAGCTTAAATGATTCCACAGCCAATTGTATAGGATGTAGACTCTACAGGGAAAACAAGACTTTCCTAATCCATGGCCCTAACAGCATAAGCAGTATTTCCAGAACCCCTGCTTTTACCAAATAACATATGAGTGAATAATTCTCATCACAAACAACAGAAACACAACTAATTATTCCCCAAATGATTTCCTACCCTGCACATCTCAAGCTCAGAGGTTTTAGTAGTTCCTATTCTGCCTCCAGTCTTCTGGCACTTGAGGGAAGCATAACTTACTAAATGGAGAGTATACCAACCAAATATGAACACTGAGAACAACAGATGTAGTAAATTCTGCATTCAAATACATTTATATAGGTAGGTCTAGGAATGGTTCATTTAACTTGACAGAGCAATCAATCTATCAGTAGTTTGCATATATATATTTGTATATCTTGAGCATGTTTCATGTAAATAAATAATTATTCTCTGCAGAATGACCTAAATTCTCATCTTTTACTGAGAATTTTTTTAGCAAAAATATAGTGCCAATATACAGATTATATTTTTTCCCTTTAATTTCCCTTTTTTTAAAGCCCCTGCTCAAGACCACTTCACAGATTTTTCTGCTTTCATGTCATTAATGTCACTTTAAAGACAGTGACCTTGTTTGACCTTGTTTTTCCATAAGGAAACAACACAATGAAAGAAAACTGTTAAAAAGAAGGTGTACTTGTAAAAAAGGCAAATCATTCAAATCAAACACACCACAAAAAGAATACCACCAATCTTATTATTGGTATAGGATTTTGTCATTCTCATTTGGTGCAATATGATTATTCTCTGCTTAACTGTTTAATAAACATGGGCCAAAGTGTCCATGGGGATCTCTAGTATTATGCCCCCTTAGACTACAAACACAGTGTGCTTTGGCTGAGGTTCTGCAACCATTTTAGAACCCTATTGGAGCGATGCACAATTCCATAAAATATGTTAATTTAATTGCTCTATTGTATGTTGTAACACTGAGCCCTATTGGCATCCAAGAACAATTTACCCTACCCTATCTGTGGAATGCATGTTAGATAAACACGCCTCACACCGTAATAAAAACACTACAACTACAATAACATTTTGTGGGTTTGTTGTACCACTTTACTCATAAAAGGTAATTTTTGGAGTAATAAGAGGTTTATCCACTACAGCCCATGACCTTTGCTGTAGACATAGGAAACTCTAGCACCCTTGCAAAAAAAAAAAGAGGAGCTACTGTTTTAATATTACACAGAATAAAGGGAATAACTTCAAAAAATTAATTATTTGATTATAATGGAGTCTATGGGAGGCAGCCATCCAGTAATTCAGAACTTTCTGGACAATGGATTTCCGGATAATGGATCCCATACCTGTATATGCTTAGCTATAGTTGGGTGAGCAATACATCTTATAAATGCAATACCATTATTTTCTTTATACCTTCATATTTAAATTGAGATAAAAATGGACAAATAACATTGCCGCTGGTGGTTATTAAAGCCGTCTGTGGTATTTCTTTCTTGCTCATCTTTTGTACTGTATATAAAGTATAAATTGAGTCTCCATAGCATTCATGGGGTAAAGGCTGACAAAGCTATAAATTCATAACCCAAAGCACATTCAGTAGTTGCAAATAACAAAAATTGCAGTTCTTGGTAGTGAATAGTTTATCAGTACTTTTTCTTTGTTTTAAAGTCAACCAAGCATGTTGAAAATCTGTATAATTGGGAAATAGGCCCATTTGAGCTGTGCATGGGTTTTAGCTAGTCCTTCTGCCCTACTGAGCTTTCATTTTACTATGAAGCCTGGTAATGTCCATTACATTAGGTATAAAATCAAATCAGAAAAGAGATGCATTTTCAAAAAAATTGGTCATTAATAGTCTTTAAAACCACTGGGTCATCCAATGATTGGCATGCAGTACTCCTAAGCAATCTGTATTAAATTAAATAAACATATTTATTCCCACTTCCAACTGTAGTCTGCAGCCATCTCTACAAAAGGTGAGGGGTCAGCCCCTAAGCCTAATACAACGCCCTACACTTATGTACTTAGAAATTCTGGATTGCCACAAATGGGAGCACAGTCAAGGTTCCAGACTTTATTAATTTTTTAATAGACATGATATTCATCAGTTTCCAAAATTAAATAATGCTTCTGTCACAGAGACTGATTCTTCAGGTGAGTGGAATTCATTTGCAATGATGTTGCATATGTGATGGGACGTTGCCATCATTGCACTTTGTATAAAAGTGCCAATTGCTTTATTAGATATGCTGCCAATATATTTATGCATCAGTACAATCTAAGTTCCTATCGCACACAATAGGGTCTATTTTATCAGGAGCCATTTTACTTTCCTGTATGTTTATAAGAGCAATGGTGCCTATAGGAAACCCAAACACATGGGTAGAACATACAGACTCCTTGCAGGTAGTGATTAAACTTAAGATCCCAGTACTGCCAGGCAAATGTGCTACCAACTGAGATTCTTTAAGGATAATCCTGTGACTTGTTATACTGCATGCAGTATGGCTGATGCCACAGATAAAAGGGTTCTCCTGTACCAACAGGCATACTTGCAAGTAAGTGGAACAGGTTTAGCACAAGTACCTTTAAAGGAACAGTAACAGTTAAAAAAAAATTTAAATTCGTTTCTTTTTAACGAAAAAAAAAAAACGACAACACAGTTTAAGTTTTAAATTCAATAAGTTTTTATTAAGAAATTACTTAACGATTCTCTGCATGTGCTCCTCTTCTGAAATGGCG
>CM044437.1:105463499-105480211 GCA_024363595.1 Xenopus borealis
TATTAGTTTCTTTATAACGAAAAAAAAAAGACAACACAGTTTAAACTTTATAAAGAAATTACTTACCGATTCTCTGCATGTGCTCCTCTTCTGAAATGGCGATATGGAGATGATCCATCGTGCTGCACTCGATTTCTCCTCCCTGCCTTCTATAGGAGATAGAAATCGAGTGGTGCAGGATGGATCATCGCCATATCGCCATTTCAGAAGAGGAGCACATGCAGAGAATCGTTAAGTAATTTCTTAATAAAAACTTTTTCGTTATAAAGAAACTAATTTTTAAAAAAAAAACTGTTACTATTCTTTTAATGATTAGTGTTAATACATGGAGCACAGATCCCCATAAACCTGCAGTTGATCTGATACTTGATCAATGGCCAACAATCAGATCACTCTGGTTTGGCCCAGCACATAGTGGTTAAATTGGACTTAGATTGCTCTTCTGGCAACCTTGCCAAATGAGAGGAGGTTTTAATGTTTATGGCCAACTTTAAGATAATAAATTTACTAGCATTACAAGGTCACCAAGTGAGAGGATCTTTGTCTGATTTGACCACAGATGCAGTAAGCCAATTTGCTCAGATCTGATCATTTGGCCTGTAGGCCAAAAATCAAATTAAAAGGGAGACAATCCATCCAGTAGGTCTGCATGAATACTCAGATGTAGTCCTTACTGACAAGATCTTCAGTCTGCCTGATTTTAGCCAGCTATACACTGACAAATCCAATTCCACTAAGCTGGCATGGTCACCAAATGAGCAGATCCTTGTCCAATTTGTGCCATCCATGCAGTGCAACATATAGGACTGGTATGCTTGTTTGGACATTAATTATGCAACTTTTTCTAATGTCCATTGATATTTTATTGCATAATGTTACATTTCAATTAACTGCTAACAATGCTTTTCTGTTCCATTCTGTGTATATACTATTTTAGATGAACTCTGCTTCTTATTTATTGTCAGCGACGTTGCAGTAAAGGAGGTTTTTTTTCATCATGAAATTAAACATTTCTCATGGGGTTTTCACCTCCTCTGAAAATGACAGGCATTTTAAAGCTCCTAATTTCTCTCTGTAGACTTAATTAATGCTCTTCATTCTGATGATCATTACCAGACTGCCTACCTCTGCTGTACCTTGACTCAGTCACGAGTCTCTGTCCAATCAGATAAGATCAGAGAGTGGGAGAGAGGGAAGAATACAAAGCTTTATCGCACCTCAGAGAACAGCGAGGGGACTGGGAATGGAGTAAACCTCTTCATCTTAATTAGAATGTGTGCTTTTCTCTGGGAAAGAAAAATCGTCTGTTGAAAAGTTGCTGGGGTTTAGAAATAATTCTGCTTCTTATTGTACATAAGAAATGGTTATCCTGAGTTCATGTGAGTGTGTTCGTACTATGTGTTATCATCAGTGCTTGTTGTGTGTGTCGTGTATAAAGAATTGCCATGTTGTTTGTTGCTAAGCTAAAAGTTCCATTATAGCTATCCAGTCGTAACCAGAAAGAGATTTGTTTACATATTGGCAGGTACACTGAAATGTCATGTTTTTGTAACAGCAGTTTTTGTAAAAGGCGTATTTATCAAAGGGTGAACTTTCACTTCACCCATTGATAAATAGGCCTTTCAAAATCCCATAGAAATTAATGGAGAGCGGCGGAATTTCACTCTAGTGGCGGAACTTCACTCTTTGATAAATTTACCCCCATAGAGAGAACACACACAGAAAAAGGAACAGGAAGTAGCAAATTACACAGGGTTACAGGTCAAACATGACATCACATTGCTAAGCAACAATAATCCCTCCCTGCATTACTGTAGGTACCATGCACTGGAACAATCTCTGTCTGTTGTTTTCCAACCCCTACACCTTAGCTGCCTAGTTGCAATTTAGGGTGAGAGAGAAGGTGGACTCTAGAGGGGGGCAAGCTTTTAATCAGGGTTTATTGTTCATTAAGAATGTTGAGAAGAAGGTGGGAATTTCCAGGTTCAGATCACTGCTTGCGGAACATACGATCAACCTTTATTGGATATTCATTATACTGGGCTTATTTGTTCATTAGCAATCTATGTGTGGCACAAAAGAATCGGAGGAAGTGTATTTTTTGTCCTCCAAATGTATTACACAAATGAACTAGGCACATGGGAAATTTTCATAAAATATGCATGATCAGTGCAGCTCCTGTCGTGTTTTGTGGTGCAGCCATAACAACCGCACACATATCCAAGCAAGAATCTTTGTGCTAAACATCAGTAAGCTGTCATGATCAGACACAGTCTGGTGTGAATCTCATGCAGAACCCTACATATAAGCTGAAGTGCTAACACCCTCTTGCTCTTCAGCATGTGCATTTTACCTGGCAATAGGGGCACATAATGTTATAAATAGAGCTTCTGCCCTTGCCACAAACAAACTTTGCATTATACAGAATGGTCTCGGCAGCTTTTCATTTATCTTAAATGATTAAATGATGGGCAAGACTCTCTGGGTTTGATTTCCTCTCTCACAAATGAACATGGTGCCTGATTTTCTTGCTGCTTGGCAGCTCCTAGAGGAAGCCCATACCCAACCACCCATTATTGTGAGTTGTAAGAAACTCAAAGAGGCATAAATATATTGTAGGCACATGTTCTAAATTTCTTAATGTTAATAAAACTTTGCGCAAGTTATTCATTGCTTTGTCTTATACTGCCTCATTTACTTTATGCAGTTACTGATCCAGTCCATTAACCCCTTAATCAGACCATGCATGCATTCTTTTAAAGAAACCATAAGTTGTAACATTTAGTTACAGATTCAGCAGAGACACATTTTGCAAAAATGCATGGAAAATGGCATTGCTGCAAAGGGTCCAGACAACAATGAAACTAGCCCCTTCAGAATTCTCATCACTCCCTTTGGCGTAAGTAACAGTACCTTGCCACAGCCTGACCTAGGGGAGCCTATTGCAGGAGAATTCAAATAAAGGAGACCTTATCTGCATTCATACACACAGCCTGTTTGAATTCAGTGAAGATGGTTTATGAAGGGGTTGTTCATACTCATGGTAAAGATCTGGGAATGCTAAAAGATTGCAAGCTCTTGTGAGGAGGGCTCTCTCATCCCATATGTATTCTGTAACCATTGTGTGTTATTCTTTGTTAAAATGTAATATAAAGCACTGTTTAACTTGCTGGTGCTATATACATGATGATGATGATGATTATTAAAGGTGAAGGAACATGTAGTCTGAATTAAGCAGCAGAGCATGGCAGCCTAATGAGGGGAACACAGAGTGCGTAATGCAGGGGAGGATGTTTAAAGCATAAAGGGTCATACAGTAACTAATGATCTATAGACAGAATACGTGATGCTAATGTGTTTCACTGAAACCTTTATTGAAAAAAACATTTCTAGGGATGAGCGAATCTGGTATAGAGTTGTGGCAAAATTACAGTTTTTGCAAGCAGTGAAATGTTTTATGAATCTGTGCTAGAATTTTAAAATGTGGTTTTGCCAAGAGAAAATGTTTTTTCCTGCGCAAAAAAAAAAAACAGAAAAAATACCCATTGACTTCAAAGCATTTGTTGTGATAAAAACATGAGAAAAAATGCACATTGACTTCAATGAAGAATAAAAATAATTGAAAAACAACACATTGGCTACAATGCATGTCTAAATTTTGCCATTTTAAAAAATTTGACTTGAGTTTTTGAAATTTGTTGGTGAAGTAAATTTGCATATCACCACAAATTTCTTATAAATACAGAATATTTTCACTTTAAGGAGTTAGCGGGGGAAAAGAATATTTGGTTAAATAAACAGAGAAGAATAAAGAGTGGCTATAATTAAAAAAAAAACCTTATGCTGTTGAGAAAGAAAAGCTGTGCTGGGCATGGAGAGTCTGAGGGGATAAAAGAGAATGTGAATCTCCAAAAGAGGAAGAAAGGATAGGTCAAGGTACCAATACAAGGTGCAAAGCACCATTTTTATTTCCCACAGTTACCCAAATTACATAGGAATGGGTCCAGTAAGAGTAGGAACTTTAGTAGGAAGACAATGCTGTATCAATACAATGGCATGAGTTTCTGACCCTAAATATATACTGGAGTTCATGTTGAAATTATATATTTTTGCCAGTTTGCTGCTAGCGATTAAAACTATTTTGCTTTCATTTCTTAAATATGGTACATTCAGTATATGGGTACACACTGCACTCTTTGGGTTCATGTTTTCATATTCATGGCCTGTTTGTGATGTTGCTACTGTTGTGTTAGGAATATATTAAGGTTTGCTGAGGCACATAATGCGTTTTCCTATTTTATTGCCTATGAAATATCAGCCCTGCATACATTTAGGGGTTATTTATTGTTTACAGGAGTGGGTAAGGAAGAGGACTGTAGGCAAGTAAAGATATAGAGAAAATCAAGAGACCAATCATAGACATTATTTTATTGAATGAATGTACAGAGTTTGTGTTCATGTGCCCAGAGTTTTGTGCTTTGGCTTCAGTTTCAGTTTCAGGATAACGGTAGCACCATAAATAGGTTGTGCACCAGCCAGTGGGGCCCCCTTCCATGCTACGTTTCCATCAAAGATAAAATCTTATACCTTTTCTTAACCCATAGCCATTGTGCCTATATTTCCTCAATGTTTTCTTATTCCATCTTTTATTCAAAATTCAGTGACTTTACTTTGATTTGGCTCATTGCAGAGAATTTTTTTATTCTGATGCTCAGCGCCCGCAGACCTTACATTCTGCTTTTTTTTTTTGGCTTGTCTGCCATATAACTGAATTAATTAAATCTCTAATTGACTTGAATTATCACTTTTTTCAGGGCAGCTGCCAAGAATGAAATATTCTTCTATTTCTCTCTGCATCTCTTCCTCTTTTTCTCTTCCCTATCATCATCACATCCCTCCTCTGTATTCTAACTATTGCTCTCCTTCAGGGCAGTATGACAAAACATGCCAGAGGGAATATGTCCTCAATAGCTTAAGGTCTTTTTTAGAGTAATTTGGTATAATTTGGTATAGATCACTCCAGGCATTCATAGCCTAAATGCTCAGGTGCTGTTACAAGATGAGTCCTTCTTGTACAGCAGAGACCTTCCTTCCTCTCCCTTTTTTATTCTGCTTCTTGCGCTTTCTGCATTTAGATGTTATGGATGTGTGTTTGCTATCATATCTTAAAGCCAAATGATATGCCATTCACTGATTGAATCCTATTCCAGACATAGCACTGGGGTCATACTTAATCCTTGCAGAAAGTGCACTGGTTAGAACAGAACCTTGACTCTAGTAATGCAAGGCAGAAGCACTAATCATTGTGCCACCATGTTACCCACACAGCAATAGCCCAGACTCTAGTGGAGTTCATTTTTTGCTGGAAATATCTGATATGTTATATAAACCTAAAGAGCTTACATTTAGGCCATCTTTATTCCTCCAAAATTGCCGTATTAGCATGTGCCCTACTCTTAAGCGTGTCTGGTCCAGATCCAACTGACAGTGAATCTGTGGTGTAGAGCTAATCACCTCCGGTTCAGAATACACTTTGCTTTGCTGTTTCTGTTTACGTTTTCATTCTTGCCTCTTGTTAATCCAAGCCAGGCTGCAGTGATGCCAGCACAAGCTAAGCATATTGTTTGACTGTTTACATAATGCTTGGTTTCACAACTACTGCACCTTCCTTAAGTATCAGTATGTGGTTGTGGGATTCACTGCGTCTCTTGCTTTGCGAACATATTATGGCTGACAGACAGAACCTCCGAAAAGGTTCAAGCACTCTTCCATAAGAGTAAATGACGGACTGTCAGTCAGAAACACCACCGTGTCCAGCACACCACTTTATTCAGCTTAAGATTTACAATTTTCTATTATTTTGAGAGCTATTTTGTGGGTGAGAGGCTGACAAAATCACATCAGTTTGTAAACTCAGAAAGAGAGAAAAACCTGCCTGCAAAAAAAGGCACCCTGTACTTCAGTGATGACTAAGGAATGATGACTGACGCAGGGTCTCCAACACCTCAGCCTAGTTCGATCCCTCCATCACCTCTTTCTGCACTTTGCCACTTAATCTCAGTGCTGCCAGCATCGCAAATTAGATTCTCGTCTCTCCTGGGATGGGAATCAGGTTGCCAGAAAGTGCTGTGTATAATATATATTGGCAGTAGATGATGCTAAAGAAGATTTTTGAAATGCTTCGCTTTAGTACACTTGTATATTTAACCTCTATATTTGGGTTCTTATAATGGCCTGTAGCAAAGGGACAATAATAGCTTTACAAAATCTTCCCTTTTAAGAAAAAATTAGACCTATTTGTTGTGAATGGTGAGGACGAGAGCTTGTGGGGCCACTTTCAGAAGTTTGTAGAGGCTGCCACCTAGTGTACAATATACAGATTATATGTATTCATGTGCACATAGCAGAAAGGAATATACATGATGGATGATTTTAGTTAAGTAAATCTAATTTGCTGTAGGTGCTTGTAATCTTTATAGTTGCTTGTTTGCACACATTATTACATTAAATCATATTATAAACTGATTTTCCCTTACTAAAGACACCTGCTTTTGCCGCCGCTGCCATTGCTTTAATACTGAGCCATTAATCTTTGCATACACATACAGATACAATTGCATACAGTTGGGCCCCAGTAGGAAGAGCAGAAAACAGGAAGTACTGTAGGCCAAGATGGTGGCAGCAAGCAAGAAAAGGACATTGGTAGGAATCTGTTTTTCCCTATGCCTGTTGCCACTGAGTCTCATGGGAAGTGGGCCTTTAGAAGTGGTGGGACAGAAACCTAAGGAACATTTGCTTGCTTTTGTCCTCATGCCAAGCTCCTGGTAAACAGAGGACAGGATGAAAAGCCTGCTTTAAAGGGGCTGATAGTTTGCTGAATGCCAGATGCCAGCTTCATGATGCATGCCTGTTAATTAATGACCTTATTCCATGTAACCATTTGGCAAAGGATTTAAAAGTGCTAGAACTGCATCATTGTCCTTGATAGCATGGGGTTAGATGACGTCTCTGCTTGCCCCATATAATAGCCAGCTTGCTAGTATCTCATCAGTATGTGGCTACCTCTCTGCGTTTAGAGTAAATGCTACCAGAGCAGACCCTGTGCATTTTCCGAAGGTAGAATATAGCAGTAAATATTACTTGCAGGGTTTCAGGCAAACTCTCAGTCTGACCTTCTTACACAGCCATCGCTTGCAGAAATACCATGTAATTAGTAGCAGGGAAAAATCACAAAGACTCCCAGGGAATTTTGCTCTGCAGACTCCGAGTGGAAATATCTGTCAATGACTTGTTCTCGTGTGTTTTAGAATACAAATTTCCTTTGTTAAAGGGCAAATAGTTTGTTATATTCTGCTGGAATCCGTATGAATTCGTAACTTGGCCAGGGACAAGAATACATAGACCACGCAGAGAAGTGGCGGTGGCAAAGAGCATGATGGAACATTTATGCTGTACTGGCAAAATGAGAATGCTCACAGGGAACAAAAGTGAAGGTTATATCAAGCACATACATGAAGTGCACAGCAAATTGAATAGAACAGCAGTAACAGGCCAGTAACATGGCCTTAGAAGAACAAATTAGAAATATAAAACTTTAACCACAGATTAAAGCCTGGGGCCCCACCTGCCCTAATCTAAATCTGTTTTTTGTCCCACTATAGTTGGTAGTGGGTGACCTGCCTCTGACGTTTTAGCTGATGCTATGTAACTCCCATTAGCACAATTCCTACTGCATAACTCTCAACATTTTGGAAACGGAAAGTTCAGTAAAATACAGGACCACATGTTGAGCTGTCAAAAGCGGGACTATCCCGCACAAAATGGGACAGTTGGGAGGTATTGTGTGAACCTCATTTCTACCCACACTACCTATGGCCAGGGGTGCTCCACCAATGACGCTGGTTGAGCATCTCACCTCAGGTGGCATTGACCCCCCCCCCGGTTGCCAGGAGCAGCAATAATTCCACTCCTGGTAACTTTAAGAGCCACGGGGAATGGGGAGGCGGCAAAATAAAACCCGCCCCAGGCGGCAACATGGGCAGGATCGCCCCTGCCTATGACAGCTTATTACCTGTTAAGACTTATGGAGAGAAGAATACGTGAGCCATCTATTTTATGGAGCCACAAGTCCTAGACTCTTTAATTAGCTCTCCCTCAATAACAGATAACTCTCTCACTAGCACTTGTAAGCAAAATCCTCCTCCCCTTCCACTTCCATAGCTAGCTACCCAACAGGAAGCACTTCCCACAGTACCAGAATAATAGGCAGCTTGGGCATACATGTAGTATGTAGTATGGTGACCAAACAAAGAAGTTGCAATCAACTGAATTAAGCAAAAAAAAATATTTATATTAGCCCCTTAAATGTCCCTCTATTAATAACTTAATTCCATACATTCCTGTCCTGTGTGCCAGCACTCTGGCTGACTTTATGGCTTTATTTCACATCTATGGTGCTGACCCAGAACTATGTTCTTTTGATCTGTTGATTCCACCTGCTAACCTGCACCTACAGCCACAAGGTTAAATAAACATTTTGTCTTCCTGTCTCTAGACGAGGGGATGCCCTTGGAAAACAAGTGTTAAGCACCACTCCTTTGACTCGCCACCACTGTTTGATATTATAGTCTGTATTGGAAATCCATCAGAGGAGCGTGCGTTGCCCTCATTAGCGAGAAAGTAAAATAAAAATAATAAATAAATAAGCCAAAATGCCATGGGAAAATATTCAGCAGAGAGCTGCGCTAATGAGGAGTTACAGAGAAACTATATTCAAATGCATAATTATTTTTAATTGAATACTTTGTGGGGTTCCCATGTGTGAAGAGACAGCAGAGAGCTTTTGAACTGGGACTCTGGTGTTGAGCATCATATAATCCAGAGCAGAAGACGCCTGGCATGTGTGTATCAGAACCCTACCTCGCTGGCAAGGATGCCACCCAATGCCATGCACAACAATGGGGCCAGAGGGAAGCAATTAGCAATTTATTTGCAAGCTCTTTACTAAGTAGATGGTGATTTTAGAAACCTCTCAGTTCTATAAACAGTATGGGAGCAACGCAGGGCTGATGCCTGATTTTGATTCTAACTCTATGCCCTGAGACCTGAGCCAGGGAACACTCCATTTAATACCATTATTACTTTCTTAACAATGGTATTAAATGGGGTGTTTTACATATGGATTAGGCCTGGTTATTACTCCAGGGGCAGCTTCTGTTTCCATGAGGTTTTTTAATGGGGGAACGCTACATGCAGGGCTCTTGGTAAAGCCTATGTTTTACGGGTGAGCTGTGACCCAGGTGACATTCAGAAAGCCATGCCCACTGTGTTTTATGGGCATCGTGACTCACTGTGGACCTGGCGGTACGTGGTGAATTATTACACCTTTTTTACACCACATAATAAATCTGATCCTGGCCATTTTGCCACCCGAGACGGCCTTCCTTTTGCTGCCCCCCACCCATCCCCACGGCGCTCACCCTTTCAGCGCTGGAGAGGGTATGGGGCGGTCCATGACACTAGTGCAGAGAGCACAATCGCATTCTTTGCACCCAACTTTCCGGGTTCAAAAACAGAAATTCGGCTCTTGGTTATCAGGAGGGGCATTTTTCCACCCCGGGCAACCAAGGAGGCTCTGAGGCGAGTGACTCAACTCGCGTCATTGGTGGAGCACCCCTGCCCTAGATGTATATACAGACAATATATAAAAAATGTTATGCATAGCAAATGCCTTGTTTTCCCTACCCTGAGCAATATATACATTCAGTTGTGTAAGTTTAGACTGTATATGTATAACTAGTTGTTTGTGTTTGTTAGCTTTTTTTCGGTCTGCCATTGCATTACACAATTTGGGACAATTACTTTTTCAGTCATTTCTTGTAAAAGTTATACACCTTCACAAGGGTTCCTCGCGAGTGGCCTGATATAAATGAGTAGAAAATCAATTTTCCAATTAAATAATTCTCTTTAATGGTCGAGAACTTGTTTTTTTTCCCTGTTTATCTTATTACTGGTGCAGAAATCAGACAAGCAAAATTCTGCTTTTTGCAAGTCTTCAATAAACCAAGTTGAGAGGGTCAAAGCCATCTCCCTCCAGGCAGTCGATTCTCGTCTCTTGCAACCTTTTTATGCTGTCTTCTCTGCTAATTTAATATTTAGGAATCATAGTTGGAGCAGAACAATTTTATTTTTTATTTACCTTGTAAATTTTGACATTTGTTTTCCGCTGGCAATTTAATATTGAATTTGAATTTGCTCTCTTGAGAGCCACAGAGCCGTGCATTCTGCAAACTGTAATCTTTTTTCCTTTGGATCTGTTTTCTGTTAGTACAATTTCGTGCCATTCCTTTCAATAGGCTGTTGTTTCTTTTTTTTTTTTTTTTTTTTTTTTTTTTTTACTTATATAATGATAAAGATCATGTTGAAGAAAAACATTTATTTTTAATAAAACGTCAAGAAAATAATTTTTCCATGGCTGGAAGTCCGATACAATTAAAGGTCAAACGGATTTCTAAAACACACTTTTAAAAACACAGAGAGACTTTGCTGCTTGTGGTTGCACAGAATTAGTTGCTCTTTGTCAGTGGTATTTTCCCCACTGGCATGAATTTGACAAATCACTTGTCAAGGAAAGGTCTGAACCTCTGGGAGAGTAGTACAAGCAGCTCAATTCATCATGCAGGTTCTGGTGCTATATTAACTTTTTTTTGTAAACAACCCCCCATCTATAAATCTTTGCTCAGTATTCAGCAGGTAAGAGCAAAATGTGTGTTGTGTTGTAAGACTTCTTGGACCAATCAAGTGGCATCAAGGTAGACATAACTCTAAATATTTGTGTTGATTGCTATGATGGGTAAGGTTATAAGAGGATATAGCAGTCTGGCGGAACTGTTATCACTATGACACCCTTTTAAATTGGAAATCTTACTCCCAAGGAGCAAACAAGCCAATGTCCTAGAAAATAACACAATATTAAGGAGATAATATGTTAGTGGCCATATGCAATCTCTGCAGCAAGAAACTCCTATCTAACAATAGATCCCATTCCAGTTCCACTTAAAGGGCAAGGAAAGTGTAAAATAGAATAAGGCTAGAAATGCTGTATTTTGTTTACTAAACATAAACATGAACTTACTGCACCACAAGCCTAATCAAACAAATTATTTATGCTTTCAAAGTCATCTTGTAACTTTGTTATACATCTTTGCAAGACTAGACTACATACACATGCTCAGTGTGGTCTGGGCTTCTTAGGGATCATCATAAATGATCAAAAAACAAAGCTGCTTGAGTTCTGCATGGCTGGTAAGTAAGGCAGGGGCTCCCCCTGCTGTTAATAAGTATGATTGTTTCCCTGCCAGAAGTTAGGGACCGTCTAACAATTCCTATCCACAGCACTAAATGAAGGGAGAATTTCACTGCATACAGTCAGGTTTCTTATAAAAACGGAACACATTTTTAAATTAAAGTATATAGGAGATAGATTTCTTTTTCATTAAAGTAAAAACTGGATTTTATTTCTTTGCCTTTCCTTGCCCTTTAAGGAAGGGCAAGGAAAGGCAAAGCGTTGTTTAAAATTGCAAGCGTTGTTTAAAATGGAGTTTTTGCGAATGTTTAGCGCTGCTGAAATCGCTTATTATCGCTAAGAAAAAGTTAACATTAACACCTGCTCTTGAGTTTCATTAAATATCAAAAAACACTATGTGATTTTCAAAATCCATTACATACACTGCGCGTGTATGTTCGCATACTTTGCGAGGAAGCTAGTGAGGTCTCAAATTGGTCAAAAAGGAATCAAACAATGAAAATCTTGGTTGCTAATGTTAGCATTTATTTACTGTAATGAAACATATTACATTATCCCATTAGTGGCATTGCATAAGTCCCATAGTGTTTTAAATAAAAGTGTTTCCCATTAAAGAGCCAACTTTGTGGAGTATAAATTATACTTAACTAAAAACCTTAATTAGGGCTTATGTTTATATGCCTACCTAGTGCCAGCATTAGATCCCTGCTGAACTTTAGGATTCATTTAACCTATAGTATCTGTCTCCCAGCCCTATATTATCTATCTAGGACCCTCTATTTGGACCCTTTCTTAATGTAAAGTGACTGTTCTAGTGGCATTGTTAATATTTATGTGTGAATTACTACCAATGACTTTTATGACTTCCTGATCTAAAATTATTTTTGGTTGCTGGCTGCCTCCCTGATAAAAGGGGAAAGTGCTATATTTATATATATATACTATACTAGCTTCTGCACAAGCACTTACATCTGTTTCCAAATAAAATCATCTGAATCAAATATAAGATGATTTAACTGCGGTATATTTTTAGCACACAGATCAAAGAAAGATGAAGGCAGTAGCACTGCAGATACCCAGTATACAGAGAGAGCAAACTTCAGAGAGGAGCCGATTGCAGTCATTTAAGGCATCAATTATTTTACATTGCAGAAAGATTAATATGGATTTGCACTTCTGTTTTGGTGCTTAGATTTTGTGTCCGCAGGGAAATTACCTAAATCTGCATTTGACGCCCCTTGCTGTTAAAGTAGTTAATACTACAGTGTAGGGATTCAGTTGATTTATTAGTGTGTTGGTCATTCAGTTATTAACAACCTTTCTTTGTTATATAGGGTGTTTGACAATATAAAGTTCAATCCGAATATGAGTTGAATAGAACTACAGATTTAATTATATGCAAGATGTTCTGGGTTAACCAAGCAATTCAATGAAAATATAATCTATTTGAGGTACTTACTTACAATCATCCTAGAAGTCGAATTGTAGCCTGGAAAGTTTTTAACTAATTGAAGCATATATCAAAGCAGAAAGCATCTGACCTCATTGAACACTATTCTAGTCTATGGGGTGTTAGAGCTCCATGGAAACTCTGTGCTCAAACGCCCCTCTGAATTATTCCATTTGAAATAATCAGCAATTTTTAATGAGAAGTAACTCTCATTACCTGTCAGTAAATACTGTAATACTGATCGCTGGTAAAAAGAAAGATATAGATGCAAGTGTCTCTGCACAGATCCGAGAAACCAGATCTGACCTATGGACAAGCACTGAGGAGGATCCCTAACAGCAGAAATAGCCAGCGTCTGTTTTACTTCATAACATTCAAGCAGAGTATACATTATAATGTGGATTGTTTTGAAATCATGGGGGACCCAGCAGAGTACAGAAAGCCTGTCAGGCGTCTGCACCGATTAGCGATTCACACACCAGAATATGGACTTCGTGTTATTCAAAAATTAGCAGATGTGAAATCAGGCTTGTACGGAATTATTAGGAGTGACAGGTAAAATAAATTGTTCTCTTTTTCTGTAGGGTATAGTGGGCTTTCCATTGTCAGTTAACAATTTAATGAGCGTCTCTGTACACCCTCACTTTTTTTCATGTTACAGCGAATGTTCCTGATGAAGTAAACTGCAGCAATTCATTAATTAGCTTATCTGACAGCTTTATATCTACAGGATGTTTTGGCTTGGACAGCACCAAGGCCAACAAAAGGGTTGTGTGATTTTTTCTGAATGCATTCATTACTAATACATGTCGTCATTAGGTGGCTGATTTATCAAAGTTTGTGTGTTTGGGTTCGCAAAAGAATCATTTATACTATATTCTATTATAATGGCATTAAAACATGATTTTTTTACATTTAGTAAATAAAAAAACATAAAATTTTACAAATTGTGTCTTTTATATTCTGATTTTTCCTTAAATATAGAAACATTTGCACATTGTTATATTGGGAGTGTATTTGTGGTAGAAAAGAACTCTAATATTACACAAATACAAATACCGATAAAAAAAACCTAAGTCTCTACATCATAAAATGTTCTCCTTGCAAGAAGGACTTACTCTGAATCATTAAGGATACAATTAAGCCCCAAACCTTCTCAACTGGAGTGTTTTCTGAGAAATAATTCAAATAACTTTTCACTGTGATTAAGCAATAAGACTTTGGGATTAAAATCCACAATTTAAATATGTTCAGTTATACAAAATGGGCATCACTATGAATAGCACTAACATCCCATTGGGATTACATTTTCTTTATTCTGCCAATCACATTGTACTGCTAACTGTCAGAATCCCTGTGTTTATTGTTGTTTATTTAACTCTTGCATCTTGGTTCTTGCTTCTACATTTCTTCTTAACTTTTTGTTCCAATGATTTTCTTCTGGCTGAGCCACACTTGCATGTTGCAAAGTTTCCTTCCCACTTTTACTGGTACTGTTGTGATTGTTAGGCTAACCCTTCCTGATACAAATGACTGTTGCTTTATGACCTCTTTGCCTATACTAACGGTTTTTGCTTTGCAGGTCTTCTGTGTTCTTCATGCATCCAGTAGTAATGTTGCTGTTATTTTAGTCTGTCCTTTGATTTACATGTTTACATAATTTTTTGTGAGCAGTCATTCTTTCAATGATATCCTGTGAACCAAAGAAAATTGTGTAACCTCACTTCCCATACAATCAGAGGCAGCCACCATTACACCAATATTATATAGGACTGAAAAAGAGGCAAGCGAATACTACACACAGGGTTGGAAATGTTGCACTTCCAGTCCTCCAACTAATGTCAATGATAGGCTGCACTGTGGTTGGAGTTGTGGATCACCACTGCATAATTATATTTACTGAGCCTCAGAATAAAATCTTTACTAAACCCCAATCATTCCGGATGAAGATCCTTTTTACAGTAAAATACAAAAACTATTAAGCCACTTAACTGGAGAACCTTTAGACAATATCCAAGATTTACAGTTTAGAATAAATACAACCAGTAACATTAAAGGACAAGGAAAGTGTAAAATAGAAGAAGGCTAGAAATACTGTATTTTGTATACTAAACATAAACATGAACTTACTGCACCACAAGCCTAATCAAACATTTATGCTTTCAATGTTGGGCACAGAGGGGCTGTCATCTTGTAATCTTGTTAAACATATTTGCAAGACCAAGACATGTGCACATGCTCAGTGTGATCTGGGCTGATTAGGGATCATCATAAATTATCAAAATAGCACAAGTCAAATAATATCTGCCAGATGCCGATACAACAAGACTGATTAATAATCAGAATATACAGACTGCACTGGGTCCTGTGTTGTCATGTAATCTAATGTAGATTTTATAGTTTTTGTATTGTTTAATAGTGATGGGCGAAACGGCCGCATTTTGCTTCGCAGAAAAATTCGCGAATTTCCAGAGAAATTTTTCGGCGCGCGCCGCGTCGTTTTTGTTGCGTCGCGTCAAAAACGACGCGCGACACGTTTTTGGCGGCAAATTTTTGCCCGCGAATTTTTCCTGCCGTTTCGCGAATTTATTCGCCAGCGGCGAATCTCGGGAATTCGCCGCGAATTCGCCCCTGGCGAATAAATTCGCCGCGAATTCGCCCCTGGCGAATAAATTCGCCCATCACTATTGTTTAATACAAACTTTCTCCAACTCTGCAAAAGCACTGGCTGCAGCAAAATACTCCTCCAAATAGAATCCCAGTGTATCTGGCTCCATGATCTTTGTCCCTGCAGCTGGAGCTGGAAACATTAAAGTGAATGTAAAGCAAAAATAAAATCCAATACAAATCTCTACACAGTCACTGACTGCAAGCTGCTGGATTTCTGCATGGCTGGGAAGTAAAGCAGGAGCTCCCCCTGCTGTTCATAAGTATGATTGTTTCCCTGTCCAGCAGTTAGAGACCGTCAGACAATTCCTATCCACAGAAGTAAATGAAGGGAGAATTTCACTTCATACAGTCAGGTTTCTTATAAAAACAGTACACATTTTTTAAATGAAAGTATATTGGAGATAGATTTCTTTTTCATTAAAGAAAATAAAAATGGGATTTTATTTGTTTGCCTTTCCTTGTCCTTTAAGGTACAGAATATTACAAAACGTCCACTTTACAATTCAGGGCTAATTTCTGAAACTCAGAACCAACCTTTTGTATCTTTTGCCAATTAAACATTTTCTTCTCATTCAAAGGATTTAAAATAAATGTTGTTTTATTTATGTTAGAAGGAAAAGATTCATTTTCATTTTGAGTTCCCACCTGCAGTGCTCTGTATGGACAGAGCAGAATATGTTTCTCTAGCAGAAAATAGCTTCTTTGAGAGGTACTTATCATATTATCTCCTTCATTGCCAGAAGGGATAACAACGCATTGTTCAACAATAATGAGTCACTGTTCCCTCTGGCAATAAAAAAACATCATTCCATTGCAAAGTGAGATTAGAAAATCAATATTATTAATTTGATTGTGAAATAAAAGTGGCATGCAATTATTTAAGTGTTAGAAAATCTTAATTTTTCTTTCTAGCTTTATTTGGCTATGTACTGCAATTGTAGGAAGCCAATTAGGAAGGGCTTTAATACCATTGACTACATTTATTTTATGAATTTATGTTATCACCTCAATACTAATATTCAGCTGCATTTAACGGATATTATTGCAGACACTGTCAAAAATACGACTGGATAGTAGGAATTAATAGATTTAAATATTTTAAATATTTTCAACAAATAATACAATTCTGAATTTTACAAAAGCTCCAATAATCAGATAATAATATAATTGGTTATTGCAAGGCGGAGTCTAGTGGGTGTTCAACAATTGTGTAATACAGATATAGGAACCTTTATCTGGAATATTGTCTTCCAGAAGGCCCAAAATTATGGGAAGGCCATCTTTTTA
>CM044437.1:105486269-105499901 GCA_024363595.1 Xenopus borealis
TTTTTGAAAATTCGATCGAACTTCGAATCTTTCATGTGAATTTAGTAAATCTGCCCCTTAATTTGAAATAGGTTTTCACTTTTAATTATTTGTGGGTTTTGTGTTTTTTAGTTTTATATTCAACAGGTCTCCATTTTGCAGTTTCTGTAAGCGATTTGTTAGGGTGCAAATGACCTTAGCAACCACGCATTGATTTAAATAAGAGACTGGAATAGGAATAGGAGAGGCCTGAATAGAAAGATGAGTACGAACAAGTAGTAATAAATACAAATTTGTAGCTTCACAGAGCATTTTTATTTAAGATGGGGTCAGTGACCCCCATTTGACAGCTGGAAAGAGTCAGAAGAAAAAAGCAAATAATTAAAAAAATTAAACAAAAAATAATGAGGACCAATTGAAAAGCTGCTTACAGTTGGCCATTCTATAACATACTAAAAGTTAACTTAAAGGCGAACCACCCGTTTAATAATATAGCAGTTTTTATACCTTTTCTTGCCTATGGCCCTGTATTTCCAATTGTTATTTTCCCTTATTTGGAGATTACACAAAGTCAATAAATGATAGGCTTTCACAAGAGTTGTAGTAAATGCTTCATAATTGTTTTTTGTATTTCACAAATACATTTTATTTTGATGATCTTGTTTTTTGAGATATAAAATGGATTATTAGTGTACTTGCCCAACCTAATATTTTGTCTTACTGGAAACAACTTTGTATATATCGATGTAATACAGCTCTTACATAAGGCAAAACATAAGTCAGGAATGGCTACTGCTATACGGTGAATATAGGTATGCACCGACAGCCATGGATGCTGGGATCTGTATAAAACACAATGAAAGCGTCAGAATGGTCATCAGTAGAATATGTAATGAATGGTCTTGATGCAGTCATGTCATAGTTTAATAGTGAGAAGACAGAAATTTATGTATGCTGCAGATTAATTCAGCCAAAGGAGATCTTTATGAAAATGTATGTTTAGAAAGAAAATTCCTCCTGATAATGAAATGCAAATCATTTTTTCTCTCAGATAGATATTAAAAATGCAAACACAAAACAGGAGATTATTTATAATGAAAAGTGATTCCTCTTATTAAAAGCGGAATTAACATAGCCTTAAATGTTATTGGAGCTATAATTATTCATGAACATTGAATGGAAACTTTGCAGGCTATGCACATAGTCAGATGTCTGTATCACAATATGTGTAAAGACACAGCGCTACATAAACCTGGAAGCAGAGACACAGCTTAACACAAACCTGAAGGCAGAGACATGAATCGCCACAAACCTGGGGGCAAAGACACAGCTCAACACAGACCTGGGGCAGAGACAAAGTTCAACACAGACCTGGGTGCAGAGACAAAGTTCAACATAGAACCAGGGGCAGTTACACATCTCAACACAGACCTGGGGACAGATACACAGCTCCACACAGACATGGGGCAGAGCTACAGCTCTACAGAGACATGGGGCAGAGCCACAGCTCTACACAGACCTTGGGCAAAGACACAGTTCAAAACAGACCTGGGTGCAGACACAGCTCAACATAGACCTGGGGACAGAGGCACAGCTCAACACAAACCTGGGGCAGAGATACACCTCAACATCAACCTGGGTGCCGAGACACAGCTCAACACAAACCTGGGTGCCAAGACACAGCTCAACACAAACCTGGGGGCAGAGACACATCTCAACACAGACCATGGGGCAGGGGCACAGCTCAACATACACCTGGAAGCAGAAGTTCAACACAGACCTGTGGGCAGAGATTCAACTGAACATAAACCTGGGAGCAGAGACAGCTTCTCACATTGGAGCAGAGACACAGTTCATCACAGAGCTGGTGACAGAGGCTCAGCTCAATACAAACCTGGGACCAGAGACACAGATCAGCACATACCTGGTGTCAGCAATGGCAAGATTTACTTACTCTAAAAAAAAAAAATAAAAGACTGATAATTGTTCTATGGAGGAATTACTTTTGGGTGAACCTTCACACCTCACAAAAAATAACTGAATTAAACTACTTGAAGTATTGGAGTCAAACTCCAAGAAGGCTTTGATAAATTGGCCAGTGCTTTAAAAACCTTTCTTGAAATGACAGTCAAGACAGCCCTGTAAAGTGGTGTCTGTTGGAATACTTAGCTTGATTGTATCTATACCACCACAAAGTGTAGGCCATTGTTGTAGATGAAAACTTTATTCACAGTCACAGTTTCTTCAATAACACTTGCAACAAACATTTGCCAATGTTAACTATAAACAGAACAAGGTTTCCCAGCCTGCTGTGGTCCAATCTTCTGCCTACTTCCTTTACTCTTTCTTCAGGTCATCAACCTGACCTGAAGTCTCACAGACTTTCAGCACAGGGGTCAGCCTTGCATTCGAGATACTAGGCCCTACTTAATCTAGTCCCTCCTCTACTGGGTCCTTATCTGGGTGAGGTATTGCCATGGCACTGGCCATTCTCTATCTTCCCATTGGAGCCTCAGCTGCTCAACTAACTTACCCTCTCATAACCTTCACTCAAATAACTTGCCATTGTGTATCCTAACCAATAATCTCCTTGGTTCCTCTCTGGGATTGCATCCTGATGTCATTTACATTTCCTTCCCATCAGCCAAAAAGGAAGTGACACTGCTTTCTCCCTTCAATAGCCTCTCTCTATCTCTGGGTACACCCCTACATAACAGCTCCACACTTCCTGGTACCCATAATAAACTATTTCAATATCTACCCTATATTCCCCCTTAGTTAACATAACAAAGTCCTCGTTGCTACTTAATAAAACATACTCATACCTTACCATAGCAGGGGGCGATTCGGTTATACATTTTGTTAACCCCCTTGATGATGATGCACATAAGAAAACTGAGAATCGAATTTCAAGATATCAGTATTAGTATTTTTCTAATTCATTTTGATCTGGTCAGAGGTTTTACAAAAGGTTTAAACAAACCTAAATTGGCATGTTTCAGAGGGTGGGTTTTATGTAATAATAAAAACAGCTAAAAAATTCACAAAATGATAAAAATAGTTATTATTTTTTCCAAGTAGAATTCTGTCAATTGTTGGAACTGGATAAGAAATCTGACTATTGCATTGTGCGAGTACTGAATTCCAAACTCACAACTAAACTTATTAATAAGCCTTTGCGATTTTGACAGTCGGAGAAGCAATTACATTTGCAATTTGTGCTTAATCTTAGTTGAGGATTACCCAGGATGCTTTTAAGGATTGTGTCTGCATTCCCCCCAAAACAATTAGCCATTGTCGCTGTTGTGTAGAATTCTGGGGGTTGGTTTAAAATCCTCTTGCCTTTTTTTATTCCATTAATTGATTTTAACAACTTTCATACCAGCACCCAGCACAGCATGCCTACAGCAGTTTGCCATTAAAAATGCAGATATCCTCTTAAGTAAATGAACGTATATTTTCTCAGTCCATACTGGTAACGTATTTAAGATTTTACTGTGAAAAACATGTAAATCATTTGACTACTTTTTTTTTAGATATCTTTATATTGCACTTTAGGGTCTCTGACCATAAAAAGGGCATTATACTTTTAAAGGTGTAAATAAACATTTCTATATCGGTGTATATATATATATATATATATATATATATATCCAAACAAGCAGGGAGTATGAAAATTATTCACTGGGATTTGTATATGCAAGCTCGGTATATTGCATGACATTGTTCTTGACATATTGAGATTATTTTAGGGGAAGAATGGAATCCCATGAAAATAGCTCCACCTCTCCAACCTGGCACTGAATTGGGATAAGCCTGATACCAATTTAGTTCCAGGATGGAGAAGTGGAGGCAGTACGTACGCAAGCTCAGTTTAAAGGGATACTGTCATGGGAATAAAATATTTTTCAAAATGCATCAGTTAATAGTAGTGATGGGCGAATCTGGGACGTTTCGCGTCGCCGGATTTTTCGTGAATTTATAGGGAAATGGCGAAAAATTTGCGAAAATGCCAAAATCATAAAATTCACAAAAAATTCATGACATTTTACCATTTTCATGAAAAATTTGTGAAATTTACTCATTTTCATGAAAAATTCAAACGTTGTCACTATAAATTCGTGAATTTCGAACATTTTCACTATAAATTCGCCCATTTGCAAATTAATTCGCCGGTGGCGTATCGAAGGAATTTGCCACGAATTTGAGCTAGGTCAATAAATTCGCCCATCACTAGTTAATAGTGCTGCTCCAGCAGAATTCTGTGTTGAAATACATTTCCCAAAAGAACAAACAGATCTTTTTATATTTCATTTTGAAATCTGACATGGGGCTAGACATATTGTCAATTTCCCAGCTGTCCTAAGTCATGTGACTTGTGCTCTGATAAACTTCAATCACTCTTTACTGCTGTACTGCAAGTTGGAGTGATATCAACCCCTCCCTTTCCCACCCCCAGCAGCCTAACAACAGAACAATGGGAAGGTAACCAGATAACAGCTCCCTAACACAACATAACAGCTGCCTGGTAGATCTAAGAACAGCACTCAATAGTAAAAACCCATGTCCCATTGTGTTACATTCAGTTACATAGAGAAGGAAAAACAACATCCTGCCAGAAAGCAGTTCCCTCCTAAGGTGCTGGCACAAGTCTTGGGGCAGCTGGGAAATTGACAAAATGTCTAGCCCCATGTCAGATTTCAAAACTGAATATAAAAAAATCTGCTCTTTTGAGAAATGGATTTAAGTGCAGAAGTCTACTGGAGCAGCACTATTAACTGATGCAGTTTGAAAAAAACATGTTTTCCCATGACAGTATACCTTTAAGTATATTGCTTGGCAATATTCTTGAAATGTTGTGAATTCGATTAAAGAATGAAATCCAATCTGAATTGGACAGTGGTGTGGGTAGGGTTTCCACCTGGCCGGTATTTTAACGGCCTGGCCAGTAAAAATGTTGCATGATTCCAATGATACATATAGGGAAAACCCATAAAACACAGGAAGGCTGGTATTTTTTTCTAGAAAAGGTGGCAACCCTAGGTATGGGTGATGCCACCAGGGCTGCTACACCAGGGGCCCCCACACCCCCTCTGGGGCCCCTGCCACTTGCCTACTCACCCACCGTCAGCCCCTTTACCCCCAATGCTTGTACTTTATACTTACTTTTGCCAGGATTGGGGGCGGGCGAGCAGCAGGATAGCCACAATGAAAGGTGGGCAGAGATAGGGTCTGGGTAAGGCACCACCACAAGGACTGGGTCCCACTGGGTTTTTTTCAGGTGTCTCGCTGGCCCAGACAGACGTTGACTCCCATGAATTGGGATCAACCAATTTCATTTCAGGATGGAGAAGTGGAGGTTATTTCCATGGAATCCTATCATGTATCAATCGAATTAGTATTAAATCCAGCTCTAGACTACAACATTGTAATGGCAACTGTTTTCTAAAGTTAGAGGCTTACTTTTATTTTACATTTTCCTCTTTTTACTGTCAAACTAAACTGTTGAAAGCTGATTCATTATGTTCCTCTGTTTAATCCTTCCCTAGAGTCTGTGGTGATGTTACTGATTAAGCTTGGATTTCAGTGACCTCTAAGCTACCACATCAGACTCACTTATCATCTGCCTTTGCCCGCCTATTGCGTTTTTCCATTCAGGTAGGACATAACTGGACTCACGCCCAGAAGGCATCATTATTGACATTAACTAAACAATCCCTTCTTCTCTAAGATTTGTTCTGCAAGAAACTGTAATATTAGGTCAACATAATATTTACCTGCACAAAACAAAATTCTTTTTTTTTTTTTTAATTCAAAAACAATAATTTCTGAATAGAATGAAATCAGTTAGACCTTTTGTCTGGAAAGGTACAGTTCTTAAAAGAGAACTACTGGAAAACTCAACAAAGAATCAGGATTAGTGATGGGCGAATCTATCCCGTTTCGATTCGCCAAAAAATTAACTCATATAGATTCTGTATCAGCCCAAGGCCACCACCGCGCTGTATGAGTAAAGATCTATGGGGGGAATGTAATTAGTCCAATGTACCAATAAGAATAAAAATCCACATCTCGCTATGTAATATTGTTCCTTAAACTGTTATTGCATTGCGAATTCTAATTGTGCACTCTTAAGAAGTGTTTGAAGGTGTCGTAATCTTTTTCTCAAACAGTCTTCTACTGTCGGAAGTGGTTGCAAAACAGTTTTCGTGTTCGCAAAAGCTACATTAAATTCGGGCAAAACAAAATTTCTTCACGCAAAGGCATAACTTTTCACATTGCGAATAGTTTTTCTGTTACCAACTACTACATTCTATTACCGACATTACATTACCAACTTCTACATTCCCCTATATATCTCTAAAGATGGCTCCAATAACTTCTTGATGGCTCCAATAACTTCTTGTGCTCTGGGCTACTGTCACTTACTTGAGCAATACAAGGCTGATTAGTAATTTATTCTGATTCAGATGAAATGGCAGCATAGAAACCATTGCATTCTGCATCAGGATTGGTTTATAATAAATGATCAGCCTTTGAGACAGATGTAACTTCGCTTTCAGCTTTGATGTTTTCCAATAAGCCCTGACTGAATCTTCTCAACAGGAGCCCAGAGCACACAGAGCATGTGCAAAATATGGCATCATAGGTCGAGACAAGAACATTCACACTAACGTCAAGAACTCCATTAAGTAGTTAGCATGCCTAAACATATATGAAAATGTGAAAATTGTGGTATATTGTTAAAGGAAAACTATACCCCCGAACAATGTAGGTCTCTATAAAAAGATATTGCATAAAACAACTCATATGTAAAACCCTGCTTCATGTAAATAAACCATTTTCATTATAATATAGTTTTTTAGTAGCATGTGCCATTGGGTAATCATAAATAGAAAACTGCCATTTTAAAAAATAAGGACAGCCTCCTGGGATCGTATGATTCAACGGTGCACACAAACATACCAAACAAACTATAAAGTTAGGTCACACGAGCCAATTATACAACATGTAAGAGAACTGAGGTGTGTGCGGTGATCCGGAACTGGACCCACCACCGCTACCTCTAGTAACCCGTTCAGACCAAATGAGCCAATTAACAGACAGAGTTGTGTCTTTTGCTTCCCCACTTCTTCCCGTTACAGTTAGGGGCACAGTTACTAAAAGGGTTGAATTGATTTGAAGTAAAAATTCGAATCAAATTTGAATTAAAAAATTTGAATTTAATTTTGTGCTAATTCGACTATCGAATAGCCCAAAATTCAAATCGAATTGGTCAAATTAGAAAATTCTAATCCGATTGTCGAACTACTGGCCCTTTAAAAAAATTTCGATACTACAATTCGGCAGATTAAACCTACCGAATTGCTATAGAACCCTATGGGAAGCTCCCATAGGATTCTTCCAAGTTACATATTTAATCGAAATTTTTTATTCGATTGTTCAATAAATCGAATTGCGTTTAAACCCCTCAAATTCGAAATTAGAAGGGTTTCAACCCTCGAAATTCGACCCTTAGTAAATCTTCCCCTTAGAGTTGAAATATTTCTGGTCAGGTGATCTCTGAGGCAGCACACAGACCATCACAAAATGGGGGTTCAAGGCAAGAGATGTAAAAGGGCAATATTTACTTAAATATATATACCAGTTTGGTAAGATTCTTTAATATGCCACTTAATTTGATATAAACTGTTGCTCAAGTATTCATTTTGGGGGTATAGTTTTCCTTTAACCTCTGAATGCCAACCAAAAACTGTTGCAACCAGAAACTGTTGCTATAACAGTAACACCCCTTTAATAAACTAATTTGAAGTCAATTATATGCTAATGTCTGCATTATAGAACTCTGTATTAATGATGGTAGGGATTGCTGGAAGCGCATCCTGCATTTCAATGTTTCATACAAGCCTCAGTCCATGATTCTGATATATTCTTACTGCTGTTTTTGCTCCCTGGCCATCTTTTCTTTTCCACCTCAAGCTTTACCATAAGTAATTGTCCTAAGCAGCCTCATAAATATATATTGAATATTATTTCCAAACAGCCAGCACTTATTTTCTTGTTGCCATTGGGGGTCTTTAATAGGGGGGTCATGTAACAAACATTTGTTAGATTTTTTTTCTTTTTCCTTTTTTTTTGCTCTTTTCAGTACAATTAATGAGTTCATAAATCAATGTCTGTTCTTAGCAGAGATTGCCCCGGGGACAGAATTCAGTGGGTGGCGCTGAAAGTTGCTGAGCTGTTGTAGCTTTTACCTGTGCATAGAATTAATCATTGAAGTCACTGTCCCTGAAAGCATTTTAGCTTCATTCCTTCTCCTACCCACCCAAATTTTCACAGTTTTACAGTAGATGAAAAAGGCATGTGACAACAGGGAAAACAGTATTCTAAAATGTCTAAGGTACTTTAGAAAGCTTCATTGAACAGTTAAGCAATTCATCTTTACTGGTTCCATATTGGTGAAGTATTGTTGATTACTATCAACAGTAAAAAATAGTTTTTTTGTTGATACTATCAGCAACAACTTACTCAAAGGATACCCCGGGGTGCAAATACCCAATTAAATAACCTTTATTTATAAACACCAGAGAAAAAGGATGCAAAACCCTGTAGGTACTTAATTATAAACCAATATCCTTGGAGCGCCTTATCTTATTTTATTTGAACCAACTATTACCATTGATTAACCCAGTACTAGGTAAATCAATGGTAATAGTTGGTTCAATTAAAAGAAGATAAGGTGATTACTATCAACAGTTATATTCTGGACTACATTTTTTGGGGAGGTTAGTATATTCTTTTTTTGTTATTTATACAAAATGTTTTCATTTCGCAAACCCTCAGAGTTTGGACAGCAGCACATACTCAAAGTAAAATAAAATAATAGTCTCCAGGTAAAGAAAAGGCAAAAAAATCACTGTCACATGCTAAGTATGACACAAATGGTTAAAAAACTGTTATATGCAAACTGGAAGAACAAACACACAAGCCCTACTATAGACCAGGTAGTAAAAAAGTCTATAGAGATACCGCCTGCCAATGGTTTTTGTTTGTTTGATTATGAACGAGGTTCAGTAGTCTCTAATGATAAGTGAAACTTCCCCAGTTCACTTCACTAAATAAATTCACCAAAATGGTGAAATCTTGCCAAATACATTGATGCCAATGGGCATTTCTTCTTGCACTAAACGTATGTTTAAAGTTAACCTCAACAGTACCAGCTAAAAACAATATTCTTTAATAGAGAAGAGACCAACTACATAATAATAGCAACTAAATACCAAATCTCCAACAACAACTGAAAACAAAAGCAAAGTAAGATGACGTCACAATTTCTTAAAACCATTCAAACATTTCTGTGATTTAGTAACTGCATTTCTGGTTCTGATCTGCCAAGATTGCTCCTGAATGCTCAAGGTGAGGGGCAGCTACTATTTTGATGTACCTAAATACAGCAGTGCAATACTGTTAAGAGGCAAGTGGCAGCAAGTGATTGATTATAGTTATTAGGCAGCAGTTGCCGTGTGGTCACCCTTTGTCAAAGTCACGTGGCATTAGCTTGTATATTTCACATGCAGGAAACTAACACACTCAGGGAACAGTGGAGTCACAGTGGAGTTAGATCAGAAAGACTACACACAACAAAGCAGTCCAAGCATTTGAAAAAGTGTGCAACTAAATTCTAAGTAACACAATAGAGAACACAACACAGGTGATGAAGGTTACAATGTTTGTTCACAGTTGATTCAGCAGTTGTGTAGATAAAGGTTTAATATTAGTCAGAGACAAGAGATCAGATATGGCATACGAGGATCACCTTGCTCTTCAACATTTTACTTTAGGGCTCTTACACACAAGCGTTTTTACCTCCGCTCCCCTGCATTCCGTTTTGCTGCATTCGGCCGCAGGGGAGCGCAGGTAAAAACGCTTGTGTGTATGGGCCCTTAGAAGAACAAATATGTAATACTACAAATTTGGGACCTGGTATCCAGAATGCTCACATCCACATTTCCGAATAAGGGATCTTTCCGTAGTTTAGATCTTCATACCTTACATTTACTAGAAAATCATGTAAACATTATTAATAATAATAATAATAATAATAATAAACCCAATAAGCTAATTTTGCATCAATAAGGATTAATTATATCTTAGTTTGGATCAAGTATAATTTACTGACGTTTATTACAGAGTCAAAGGAAATCATTTTTAAAAATTGGAATTATTTGGATAAAATGGAGTCAGTAAAATGGGAGACAACTTTCCTGTAATATGGAGCTTTTCTGGATAACTGGTTCCGGATGAAATCATTCAAAACCAAGAAGTCGGCTTAGTTTAAAGGAAAACAAAAGCCAGTCTAGCGATACCCATTTTAATTCAACAATGTGGTTAAACAAACATGCCTGTGCATAATAATCAAAAATACAGAAAGTGAAAGAAATGTTTATGTACAATTGAATGGCCTCACTATATACCCCAGCCCCCCATAATAACGGGATTCATAGTGTAAGACATGCAGCACTTATATTTCTTAATGTTGCCACCACCCTGGTAATGTTTGTAGTTACAAAACTGAAATTAATCTTAATAAAAATTAACTTTCTTTATCAAGATAAATGCACAAACCTTGCACCCACATATGCACATATTGATTCTTTTATGACAGAATGAAATGTTTCCTCCACATACATATTTCTACAACAAGTAGTGAAGGATACAAAATTGGTCTTTTTCTATAAAAAGAACACTTGCTTTTGGCACATCTCTCTATTCAATGTACACAGGTGTTTATCTACAAACTGAAAGGAACTAACTGTGAAGTAGGGGGATTTACACAATGAACTCTACTCCTATCCTACTAATAGGTCAAATATGCTCCTCGATAGTTTTCATCCAGCTGGGACACGAAACAGCCTTAGTTTTTTTCTTTGCTGTAGTTTTTGCATTATTTGCCTTCTTCTTCTGACTCTTTCCAGCTTTCAAATGGGGGTCACTGACCCCATCTAAAAAATAAATGCTCTGTAAGTCTACAAATGTATTGTTATTGCTACTCCTCTTTCTGTTCAGTCCATCTCCTATTCATATTCCAGTCTCTTATTCAAATCAATGCATGGTTGATAAGGTAATCTGGGCCATAGTAACCAGATTGCTGAAATTGCAAGATGTAGAGCTGCTGAATAAAAAGCTAAATAACTAAAAAAAACTGCATATAATAAAAAATGAAAACCAATTGAAAATTGTCTACATTATACTGAAAGTTAATTTAAAGGTGAACCATCCCTTCAGTTAAGAAACATCAATGCATTCAGTACTCATAGTACTTCATCCCTCACTTCCTGGTTCTGCAAAGTCAAAGACTGCAGTTTAGGATATGTTTATACAGAGCTCATTATTTCCTATCTTCCTATTAATAAATTACCTGCTTTAACAGGGGAATGGGGGAGTGTGTTCAGAGAAAATATATCATTAACATTATGATTAATGTCTTATATCAAAACATTAGGAAAAATTGATTTTTGTTAAACTTTTATCAAATGCATTGTGTCTATTGTACTCAACTCTTGGCAAAGGTACAGTATGCCCGGATGTATACTTTCCCTTTCATTTTTTTAAAGAGAACAACCTCTTGGAACTCTTTCAGTGGTGTCTGATGAAACATGAATAATTTATTGTGTGTAAGGGTTTCTACCGATTATTGAAAATCCACTACTTCCTGCTGCTAAAAGCAATGTATACTCTAATAATGAGGGAATTACCTGGTGTGAGTGATGAGTAGTTATGATGGGGACCAATAGGTCTCCTGAGAGCAAATGCTCAGATCATTTCACTAAAGCTTTTTAGAGGATTACTGTCATCCATTAGCCAATAATCACTGCTTTGTTGCTTTTCAGCCTTGTGCCAAGGTAGGCTAGCTGTGTTGGCAACATGCTGTTACCTACAGAACCTCCCCTGTGAGACCCTCTCTGTACCCTCATATCAGAACCATGGGATGTGAACAGCAATGAGCAAATGTGGGAGACTCTGAATAACTCATGGTATTAAAAAGCACCTCTCTCTCATGAAGCTGAGTAGGGAGATCCAACAAAAAGCATAATGCTGATGGTAGAGGACATGCGGAGGAGTGTTTTTTAAGCGTTGGGGTATGATCTCTCTGGTTCAGCTGAATTCAAACCTTAGGGCTTCAGTGACATTTTTGGCAATGTTTCCTAGTTTGTGCCAACAGTTAGGGGAAAGCTCTTTCCAGTTTCAGCACAATAATGCACCCATGCACTAAGGGGCAGATTTACTATTGGTTGAATTCGAGGGTTTATTAACCCTCAAATTCGACCATCAAATTTAGGTCTAAATTCGATCAAATTTTAACCCTTCAAATTCGAATATGAAATTTAGAATCATTCATGTGAATTTAGTAAATATTCCCCTATGTGTGGTCTGTATAGAATGGGTTTACTGAGATGATAGGGGAAGAACAGAACCCTAACCTTAACCCAACACCTGTAGGAGGATTTGTAACTCTGACTGTGAACCAGGCCGTATCCCCAGTATGAGTGCCCAACCTCATTCATGCTCTTGTGGCTGAATGGAAGCAAATCCTTCCAACAGTTGGCCAATATTTATTGGAAAACCATTCCAGAAGATTATAGTCCGTCATAACATCAAACTACACAGTTGGTATAAATACCCTTGGTTTGGCAATATTTTATTCTTAAAATTTCAACCGAACCCTAAAACCAAAGCCACATGCTATTTAAGTGGAAAAAGATACCAAACTTTTCATGGTGGTTCCTGAAATAGCTCTGTACAAAATTACCAAATTCCACTTCTGTGGACAATACATGAAGCCTCTGGGTCACAATAAAAGGAAGCTGCAAATACCAAAGGATATTCTCTCTGCCTTCAACAAACCTTGGCATTTGATGCCATTTTAAATGCCATAAAACATTCGATTTGCCATATTTTATTATAGCAGGCACACAAGAGGTTAATTAATTCTTTCTTTGTTAATTCAGTTGTTGAGTCTCAATGAGATGGATGAAACTCAGATGCCGACTAGGCGAACTCCCAGCAGACAAGATCAATATCTGGATTAAGCACCTGGTCAAATGCGACCATTGATTTCAAGGTTTTACTGATTGGGAGGGAATTTTAATGCATTTAGGGAAATAAATCTCATCTGGATGGCATTAATTAATAACAAGCATCGGCAAAGAGTTCACTTCCCTGCCAACATCTAGAAGCAGTATTAGGTTAATGTAGGCTAACGAATGCAATTTTCTTATTGTTTATCAACTAAATTATATATATAGTGAAGCTGCCATAACCCCTCCTTATCATTTTTGGGGGTCTTCTTATAAACTGTCAGGAAAGGCAAGTTTGTTAAATATTCTCAAATATTATTTATATATTAATCAATGTTTTTGTGAAATTTTAACATTTTTCCCTGCTCGGGACATGAGGAAAATCCATGAGGGGCAAGGTTTGCTAATGAATGAAAAAAATCTAATTGTTCCTGGTTTCTGAAAGCTCTCCTTTATTGGCCTCCATTGCCCATCCAACTACCCCCCACCCACATCTACAATGTCTATTATACTGTGTCCCTAAACTTGTCATAAAATGCAGCAGAGTTCACAGATGCCATCTACTTCAACTTAG
>CM044437.1:105503091-105540505 GCA_024363595.1 Xenopus borealis
CCCCATCTGATTGCAGAAATGAGCACTGGTGGTAGGCGGCACCGGTGGGCCCAGATCCCCCCAGTTCAACACTGACCTGGGCCCAGAATCACCTGTTTCACTTCGGAGCAGCATGGCGGTGGAGCGTCACACGCTGCTGCATTTGAGATTCCTGAGAATCCTCCTGATCTGCGGCCACTGGGATTCCACCTCTCCACCAAACCAGACACCCTCATGATTTGTCCTTGGTGAGGGTGAGTGGTCTCTTCTCCGGCTATGGGTTCTAGGGGGGTATGTATACATGGAATTGCCCCTTTGCCATCCTGCTATGGGTTCTGGGGTGTATGTATACATGGAATAATTACCCCATTGCATCTTGCTGTGGGATCTGGGGGGGTATGTATGGCCATCCTGCCATGCATTCTGGGGTATTTATACATGGAATTGCATGGTGCCATCCTACTGTCAATTCTGTGGCAATGAAGTTGCATTCTGCTATGTTTTCTAGGGGTATTTATTCATGGAATTCTACTGTGCCATCCTGCTTTCTGGGTGTGGGGCATACATAAAATACAGGGTTAAAGATCTTTGTACAGGCTTGGAGTGCCTGTGCTCACTGATTCTTACTATATAATGCATTATTGTACTTGTACCCACTTTATTTTATTGTATATTGTTTGCCTGCCAGTATTCTCTATATCTTATTGCTCATGGTGCCATTGTCCATTGCTTGCTATGCATGTATTTGGTGTGCCAGTGCCCTCTGCTTCTTACTATATAATGTTCTTTATAATGCTTGGGTTACATTCTTTTTATGTTCTTGGGAGATCAGTACCTACTGCTTTGTATGTCTTTTGAGTACCTCACAGTCTGTGCATGTAATGTACTTTAGGTTTTCCCCATAATGTGCTTGTAGTGCAGCATTCACAGCTCTCAGTTAAAATTGTAAGTGGTGTTAATTCCCCCATCCTGCAGTGCATTAAGACATTAAGGACATTTTGCCCCCAATGCTACAGTATGGTTTGATTTTCCTGAAAATTCAGTGAAAGCCTGGGGAAAGTGGGTGGAGCTGAAGGGGAGTGGCCAAAAGGTGAGTGGCTTAAAATTTGCCGCGGCTCGCATGGGCGCGCCGCGCCTTCTCATTCTCTTGCGTCCCCCCCTACCAAAACCATCTTCTGCTGCCCCTTATGCACACCTATCATTGTTGCTTTTCTCCTTTTGTATGGTCCCAAACTCTACTTTCCTAGAAATATCTAGAACTGTTCCCATACCCTAGTTCTAGCCCAAGTATTCTAGTCACAACACTGTATAAATACTTCTAATGTATCATAAATTTACTAGTATCTAGTGGCTGATAATGGCAATTAGTCAAAATAAGTTTTGTAAAGTCCCTTACATACCTTCAGTAAGGTACATCAGACAAAGTATTGTTATTGTATGTTATTGCAGTGGGTTCTTGTCAGGTTACAGAAAACAATAGCAGCAGCTGAGGTGGTGGGAAGAAGTCTTAGCTCTGAGTTGGGCTCTGGACACTGTTCCATCTCTTTAGAGCTCACTACATTGATATGAACACTAAGGGGAGGAGGCCACAGAATGTAATATGTTTGGAGTAACTTTTAAAGCCTCTTGTTATCAATATATAACTCACTTAAAAATGAATAAGATAAACTGTGCAAACTCCCAACCACAATTGTATCTTATTTATAAATAAAGTAATTTAAAAGGTCAGGTCCGGAAAAGAGTGAAAACTCAAATCATACATTTTTTTTGCGGATTTGATGACCGAATTGCTTGATTTTTCAGGTTATCACCAAAAACCCTGATTTTTAAAAAAATTTGGACAAAACCCAGAGCCGAATACGATATATTTAAATTGTAAAAGAGACATCTGCCATTGACTTCTACATGACCTCAGTAGGGTTGAGATGGTGGATTTTCAGATTCTGCCGTTTAGTAGATTCTGGGTATAATCAGTTTGAAAAAATTCTAGTTTTTTTTTCTTCTAAAAATGTGAGTTTTTAGCCAGAAAAAAATCACAGTTTAGTAAATAACTCCCTCATAATCCACTTTTCTCCAAAGCATGGTGCAGTTGATAAGAGATACTTGCGCTGGGCAATCTCTGGTTATGACTCAAGAAGGGTTGGAGCAAATTATACTGGAGGACCTGGGAAATACACAGTTGCTAGTAATGAATAATTTGCAGGTGGGACTTACAATGAGAAAGAAAACATAGATATCATCATAATCATTATCATTGATATAGATCTGAGGTTATACCAACTGTATTTTTAGTGATCATTAATTTATTCTTCTTGTGAAACTGATTTGCCCACTGATCCAATTAGAATTTTCCTTGCTTTTTGGTAAAGGTATTGGATCCATTATCTGAAAACCCATTATACAAAAAGCACCAAATTACTGAAAGCCTGTCTCCCATAGACACTGTTTTATCCAGATAATCCAAAATTTTAAAAATGATTTCCCTTTTCTCTATAATAATAAAATATTATCTTGTATTTGATGCAGACTAAGATAGAATTAATCCTTATTGGAAGCAAAACCAGCCTATTGGGTTTATTTAACTTTTACATGATTTTCTAGTAGACTTAAGGTATGAAGATCCAAATTATGGAAAGATCTGTTATCTTGAAGATCCCAGGTCCTGAACATTTTGGATAACAGGTCCCATGCTTGTATATATAAAAACCCTCTATAATGGTAGACATTATCGAGGGCATTAGAAGGACTTTATGACATATACACACTCTTCAATAAAAACACCTACCCCCACATAAATCTGCTCTATGAACAATCACATTTTAGCCATGGAGCTTTAATAAACAGAAATAGTAAATAATCTGCTGTGGCCAGACAGGTGCAGACTTCCCCAGCAGGAACAGTACAAATGACTAGTTTTTCTTTCTTTTTCTGTATGTGATTGATCTGCAATTCCACAGAACAGTTTGCTCGGTCCCTTGGCCAAAGAAATCCTGCAAGTCCCTCTTTGTGCATTGTTAAAGCTGTTGTGGGGCAATGAATTCTGTACTTTAAAGCAAAACATCATTACAAGGTTATCACATATTTGGCTTCATTCCCTCCGACAGGAATAGTTTCAAAAATGTTATTTTTTTTTAGGAGCCATTTATCATCCTGTCGGAAAATGAATTTTGTTTTAAAATTATATTTTCTTCCCCCCGGGTTCTCTAGAACAACAAGTCACAGTCGTTCTGCCCTCAAAGCACATTCTCTCCTTCCGATAAAATACACTGTTTTGGGGAAGTGCAAATCTCTTTAGAAGGAGAGAGAATATGAAGCTGGCAGAGTGTGGACCTCTCAGAAGATTATTTATGCTTTGCACAGTGCTGAGCAAACAAAACATTTCTGTGTTGCAATGTGGAATAAATGTCAATATCAATTATGCTCTTTACTCCTTCGCTCCCAAGGAGTCTACTATTTACTGAGTAGAGTAACTCACTGGCCCTTGGTTTCTAACATAACAATAAGGGGAATATACTTCTGGTGTAAGTTGAGCTGATCTCTTATCTCTTATCTCAGCTGTTCATGGATAAATATGCATAATGTACAACATTTCTAGCTGACTTCTGTAGTTAAACTTTAGTTCTCCTTTAAAAGATCAGAATAAAAAAAGTACAAACAGAAAATAATACAAATTCCTCTAAAACCTCAAAAACATTCTGACAATTCCTAGAAAAAAAATAATGAAAACCTGTAAAAGTCCGAATTGATATAAAACAGTCCACAATAGTATCAGCACAGCTCTCATTGGCTTCTATAGGACCTTGGCAACTTTTACTTGGCAAAGTTTTGTATTAGTAGTGTTTGTGGTTTTTACATTTAGCGGCACATTTACTAAGGGTCAAAGTGAATTTTCAAATAAAATTAGAATTTTTAAAATTCAAATTTTGAAGTAATTTTAGGCTACTTCAACTATCAAATACCCCAAAATTTGATTCGAATTTAAAAAAATTCAAACATTCGAATTTTGAAGTACTGTCTCTATAAAAAAATCTAATTTGACTATTCACCACTTAAAGCTGCCAAATTGTCATTGTAGCCTATGTCCTCCTGGAAGCTTTCCTGAAAATTTTTCAAAGTCCTGGAAAAAAAATCACAATTTTTTTTTAAATTGTTCAAATTGGAACAATTCGAACAATTTGAATTTGATCTTTTCGATCCAAATAGGTCAATTTTCAATCGAAAATGGCCCCCCCCAAAAAAATTGATGGTTGAATTTTGACTTTTTTTTATTTGAAATTTGACCAATAGTAAATCTGTCCCTTAATAAATCTGAAATGTTAAGAACATTTAAAAAAAAATTTTTTAGAGAATCATGGGAAAGATCGAAATCTTTGATTTTGATTTTGTCCCATATTCTATCTTCAGAAATTCAGTTGACCAGTTTATATTGTGAATATAAACTGGTGATGAGTGAAATTTTTCACAGACTTTTGCCACAAAAATTATACTGTTGTGTTTTGGTAGCTGGGGGTGAGCAGGGTATACCAGTGCTTTATTAGCAGGTTCATGCAGCCATTAAACAACTGCAGTAACTTGAACTCAATCACTCTCAAGCTGTACAGAAAGTACTGTGTATCTGCATAGTACAAGTAATGTGCACAGTGACACCCGCAGGCCATTTCTATAAACACCAAATATACACAAAAATTGTCAGCCATAGACTTCAGTGCATTTTAGTGGATTTTCACTTTCTAGAATATTTGATGAAGCAAAACAGGTCAGATTTGCCTACAACTGACTGTGAACAGAATTATTTTTGTTGCCAGATCAGTTCAAATTTGACAAAAGCTCTCGTCTTTTCTTACAAAAAGGCAATTTTCCCAAAATGGAATAGTCAATAAGCTTTGTACTTTAACCAATCTGCATTCTTTGTCTTGGCAGTTAAGAAGATGATAACAAGCAGAAGATAATGGAATGGGGTCTATCATTCTTGCTGGCAATGAGGCCCTGGTTGTTTTTTCTCTCCAATGCCACCGTATCTTGAATGTCTATGTGAAATAGGCACTATTTTAAAGGTAAACTAAAGGAGATTCTGGTGTTGGGTAGTGTCCAGCAGCCTATTGAGCTTCAGATGAACTGCACTATAGAACTTCAGATACAACTGCACTCAAAGATCTTTTGTGTTGAAAAAACGGGCAGATTCAAGGAGATTTAGTCGACTGGCGACTAATCACCTCTTTTTCTGGGCGACAATCTCCCCGAACTGCCTTCCATGGACTTCTCGTCCGCTACAATGAAAAGTCACCTGCGCTAATGCACACGTGTCGCTTTGTTCGGGCGATTTTGGAGAACATTAGTTCAGTAAATTGCCACTTTTATTTCAACACAAAGACATGGGAGATATGTCCAGGCTCTTAGTATAGATGGTTGAGCTGACGCAATTGCCCATAAGGTATGTTTGTTAGTACTTAGTGATGGGCGAATTTATTTGCCAGGCGCGAATTCGGGGCGAATTCCCGCAAATAAATTTGTGAAATGCCAGTGAAAATTCACCTGTTGAAAAAAAAAGCGTCAAAACGACGCGATGCACGTCAAAAACGCCAATCACTATTAGTACTGCGTAAAGTATTTCACCAGGTAGAGAGATCAAAGTAATTAATATATAGAATTAATACAGAAATCCACAGATGCCTTGTAGAATCAGCTGCCCAGTGAAATAACAGACAAAATAAGAGAAAGGGTTAGGAAAGGGGGTTTTGCTTGTATGCATTACAGGGGCAATCCTTGAACAATTTCATGAAAAAAAAAAATCTTTTTTTTCTTTAATTTCATCCTGCCATCATACTACAGTTATGGGACCTGTTATCCAGAATGCTCGGGATATTTTCGTAATATTGGATCTTCGTACCTTAAGTCTACTAATAATAACATTTAAACATGAATTAAAACCAAGGATTGTTTTGTCTCCAATAAGGATTAATTATATCTTAGTTGGAACAAGTACAATTTGGTTTGGTTTTATTATTACGGGGGGGAAAAGAAAATCATATTTAAAAATGTGCATTATTTGAATAAAGTGTAGTCTATGGGAGATGGCCTTCCTGTAATCTAGATCTTTATGGATAACAGGTTTCCAGATAGCCATACCTGTACTCCTATAGCAGTGCTTGTGTTGTATACAGAAGGCTGCTTATTATGTCCCATTTAATAGACATCTATAAGCTTGCACCAATGCGCAAGGCATGAGATCATAACAGCTTCATACGCATTTGAAGCCCTATAATTTGCCTTCATGTTGCTTCATTGGCTTCACTGTTTCTCTACACAGGGCAGAAGTTAATGTTCCCCTGTCTTTGCTTGGTTACAATGAGAAATGATCCTCCTCGGACAAATGTCGCTGAGAAGAAACAACAGGCTTTATGTGTGTGAGTTGAATGCACCCTGGAATACGTGCATGTCTAACTATGGAAAAGTACTGGCACAGCATATATTAGTGTCAGCCTGTCACATAAGACAGAATATTCTGCCCACTAAATACTGTTCATTTTGTTTTCATATCTCATATCATTTCACGCTCGCTGACATCCCATCCTTGACGCCAACGCTTTTCCTTGTCGGTGTCTAGAGTGGGTAATGCAGCTGAGAGGGGCGAGAGAAAACCAAACTGTTTGTTAAAGCCTTGCATATTCAATGTGAGCATTCATGCAGATTTTACCTGCTCACTATGTGACTAGGAAATGGATATGGTCCTTTTAAATAAGTACTATTACAATCTATTACAAGGAAACAAACTAGAGGTCACTTATAGTGATATATATAACCCATTTTGAAACAGCGAAAATTCACCAAAATTGCATTGAAGACTATGGGCGTCACATTTTTTTATGCAGAACAATTTTTTTTTCACTCATTGGAGTCTATGGGCGTCATTTTCATGCATCACTACACTTGAGTTTCACTTTAATTCAGAGGAAAATCCAAACTTGTATATATTTAATCCAGATTAGTGTAAGGAAGCATAACATTTGGTGACCGGAAGGAACCAGTGAGTCCAACTTGTGGCAGCAAAATTGTTTAAAAAACATTTTAATTTCATACAGCTGGTGTAAAGGTGGCCATAGACGTTGGCTTCCCATTCAGTATCTCTTTCCAAACTCCTCATGCTTAGGACCAGATCAGATATACCTTCTCAACTGATATCTGATCAGAGCTAGTTCTGATACTGAAAATATCCACTGGCTGGGGATGCAGTGCATAGCTAAACTCTCTCAACAGAGATCTACTTCTATTGCTTGTGATTTTATATGGTCATGGAACTCCTTGGTAACTTTGAATATGCTTATATTTTATAATAAGAGGAATATAATTGCCTATAAACTGTATACTGTAAATTTATTACATAAATAAAATATATCAATATCAGTATAAGAGAGGCTAGGTTATATGAGGCACAGCTGCAGGAATTTGTCACCCCTTTTTAGATCAAAATATTAACAAAGGTGTGTCTCCCCCCCCCTTTGAATAACAAATGAATTAATCTATTGAAAATAGATCACCAGAGTCAAATGATTAATCTTGTTCATGGAAGATTCCGTATGCTTAAAGGAATGATATTATGTGAAAAATAAGAACGTGCCAGTGCATTAAACTCTTTTAAAAATAAAATGAATGTACTTTAAAAAGTAATGTTCTGGGTTACTTTTCTGCAAAAACGACTTGTCCGGCCCATCTGTTCTACTTCCTGCTTGTTGAATTGTGTGGCTGTGCAGGGGAGCCGACTACACACAGCACTGAAGCATAGGAACCAATCAGCAGCTAGGCTAACCTTTTAGGGAACTGAAGCCTTTGCTTGTGTCACTGCAGGGCTGTGATTGGCTATCCCCTTCTACTGTGCTTCTGGCTGGGACCATTAGGACACACCCATCCACAGCACACTGCACTGTAGCATAGGAACCAATCAGCAGCTAGGCTAACCTTATAGGGAACTGAAGCCTTTGCTTGTGTGACTTCAGGGCTGTGATTGGCTATCCCCTCCTACTGTGCTTCTGGCTGGGACCATTAGGACACACCCATCCTTCAACTGAAACAAGGACCAGAAAACATCTATGGGGAACAGAAATAAAGGGGATCATTTTGCACTATATAGTATACATTATTGCCTACAAAATTAGGTGTTTTTTTATTTATGCTATAGCAGCTAAATGTGCCTATATGTGCCTCAATAACTGTATTGTAATATTTTGGGTTTGCCGATTGACCATGGCATTAACCAAGTTTAAAGATCACAGAGGAAGAAAAGAAAGATGAAGTTGTGCATTACTAAGAATGGAATAATACATTCACTACTAGAATATTTCACATTTCTGATACTTTTATTTCCACCACTATTAGGCCAGGACCTTCCTAGTGTGCTCGTAAATTGTAATGATGTTTCGCAGGTCGGAAAAAGGAAGCAGTATATCAGGGTTGAATGTCTTTGAGTGGCTCATATAGTATGTGGCTTTTCATAACTTTGGCGTGGCCAGGATAAATCAGGGCATGGGGATGTGTGAGATATTTTTACTCGCTGGTGACACCGGTGACCATTGCACTAATATTTGGGCCCATGATTACTGTTGGTTGGCCTGGCCATGGCTATTAGTTCATTTGTGTAAACACAACTACAGTGAAAGACAAAAGACACCTTCTCAATAAGTAAAAACGGAAACATTTAATAGAAGAATTAAACAAAATTGTAGATGGTCTTACAGCTTTATGGTATAAATATGTTTCTGGGTAATTAGCCCTTGTCTCCCAATGGAAGTAAAACAAAAGTCATGTGATTTGCCTCCCCACCCCTAATTTGCGTATTCAAATTTGACTTTGGTTTGGCCGGGCAGAATGAATGAATGCCTCTGGATGACAAGTACCATAGAATGAATGGATAATTCAATAATAGGTGGAAAGCTGCAGGCTGAACATATAAGGGGTCATTTATAAAGACCTGGAGGAAGAAGTACAAGAGCATTAAAGGGCACAGATCACATCAGTCCTGGGTCTGTCTGAACTCTGAACACTGGCCCAGATAGAAAAGTGTGCAAAGTGCTTTTTCCACTATGCACCCTGCCCTCCTTTTCAAAAAATAACCCTATAGTTCTTAAGGCCTTTCTTTGTTCTCCAGAGGGCTGATTTAATGTGACAAAAGATATCAAAAGTTGCATTTGGTTTACATATTATTATGTGAACATTGCATTAAAGTGGCATAGTCATGAATGGGGTAGACTCATCCCAATGTTGGGACTGACTCAGATCTCAATCACTCAAATGCAGAACAAAAATGACATCCTAGAATGACGTCCCTTTGCACGTAACAATATGTAGCAGCAGTAGTAGGAGCTGTGGGAGAAGTTACATGGAGAAAAAAGGCTTTGATCTCTTAACTTAGTCTCAGCAGAAATAAATACCATATGGAATTAAAGAGAGGGTTAAAGAGAAACTAAGACATGTCCATTAGTGTGTGTTTTAATCCAGAGAAGCAAGATTAGCGCTGAAGTTATAGAGAGCGATCATATGGAGTAAGAGGGAAAGGTTATGTTGGGCACCGGGGATGATATATATATACAGTATATAGGAAAATTATACAGAGGTACTGGGAAATGTCACAAGGAGATGTAACTTGGCTTAAAAGGAGAGATTCTACAAAACAGATGTTATTTGAGGGAGCTGCAATGGAGCTATAGGGAGAAATGAGATATGGCATATGGAAGCCTGGCAGGGAATTACCCTATAGGGAGAGACAAGTATCTGATGGAGGGACAAGGGAAATATACAGGGAAATATAGGGTAAACAGGACAAGGAATATAGAGATGTAGCAGGGAATTATACAGATTAGGAAATGATATGTGATGGAGCAACAGGGGAATTATAGGGAGGGAATATAGAAAGAGGGAAATTACAGAACAGCAGAGACTCACAGGCAAGGCAGGGAAATAGTGGCAACTAGGGCCAATGATTGATTATATGGAGAAGCATGGACTTTTTTTTTCTTTTTTTATGCTTCATTATTCTATCATAAAGTTTCTGACATTAAACTCACAGTATACAGAGATGCACCGACAAGCCTGCAGCACTGGGCCTGGAAGGGCACAATCTGGTTCCACTATCCCTGATTCAGAGCGAGAGCACAGGCCGTTGCTACGCACACAACTATAGCAAGGCCAAGCTACAGGCATTACTCTGAGGTAAGGTTTCAAGATTAAGGTTTACAACCTTATTAAAATATATACATATTTAAATATAGAACTTTCTTATCATTTTAACACTGAAGTGCACCATATATACAACATAAGCATGGCTTTTAGTTGGTGGCCCTATAGGCTTACAATCTAGTTAACTCACTGACAAAAGAAACATCAAGTCCATTGGTTAAAAAGATTTACAGATGTCAACAGCATTAAAAGGGAACCTATAATGCACTGAACAGCCAAAAAAAGATACAAAGTTTCTAACTTAACTTGCTTTTGACAGAGACCGGAACAGTTTAAGATAAGCAGGTCTCTTGGGGAAACTGTGTCTAGCAGCTTAAAGAGCAATTCACTTTCATTAGCAAAACTGTAATAGCATAAAAACCACTGAAATAACCTGTGAAAACTTTGTAAAATGAACATGGTAATTAGTGGGCCCCAAAATGGGCTTGGTCAAACAAATGTCACTTCATTACACACACTAAATCATTTTGTCTCTCTTTGTATTTCCAACATTTTGGGAGGTATGCTGTATGTAGCAGTGCAATTCTTTTCCACTGGCCCATGAATACATAAATGCCTGGCTAATTTCACGAAATAAATACATATTACTTTAAAATAGGGATGCACCGAATCAGGACTGGACTGAGCCCACATAGATGCCCAAACAGTCCCCACCAGCCCACTAAATACTGACTTTCTATGGCACCTTATAGCAGCCCATCTGGCATTTGCCCTTACCCACAGATTGCCAGTCCGGGCCTGCACCGAATCCAAGATTCTGTTCAGGATTCTGCCAGAATTTTGCCTTTTTCAGCAGGATTCAGATTCCCCCAAATACTTCTGACCGGCTGAACAGAATCCTAATCTGCAAATGCAAATTTGGGGCGGGAAGGGAAATCGTGTGACTTTTTGTCACAAAGCAAGGAAGTAAATAATGTTTTCCCCTTCCCATCCCTAATTTGCATATGCAAATTAGGATTCGGACTCGGTTCAGTAATGGGCCGAATCTTTCGCAATGGATTCAGGGGTTCGACCAAATCCAAAATAGTGGATTCAGTGCATCTTTACTTTAAAGTTACTATATTGTTTATGTATTTTATCACTTGTATTTCTTTACACCTCCATCCAGTCTGTTCTCCCAGCATCACAGTTCATTTGCACAATCTGCACTTTTCTCTCAATTTTCAGCGTCTGTTTCAAAGGGGCCGACCTGTTACTTTGGTACTTTAGGAAAAGCCCACCCAGATGAAGATGAAGTTGGTAAGTGGCATGTCATTTGCATTTATTTAAATACAAGTCAGAAATAATTGAGGCAAGAAACAATACTTGTTTTTCCCATTCCCTTGTGTGATGCAGGAATTTGCGGCAATAATGGGCTTGGTCACAATCAGGGGTATGTACAAATTGGATGTAGTATGGAGTCACATTTCGATAATTAAAACTAGACCGATGAGTGTAACAAAACACAGTGGTCGATATTTCGGTTGGATGGAGTTTTCCATTATTAGTGGCTAGAAAAGATCATGCCATTGGGATGTATTCTTCCACAATCTACACTGGCCACCTATTTGCAATATGCTGAGGAGGAATGCAAATCTGTTCTATACCTGGTGATTGTTTGATATGCATACAAAACTCAAACTCAAAAAAAAAAAATTCAGGATTTATTACACCCCGAGGATGTAAAAAGTTTGAATCGGGAAATCCAGCATCTTAGACCTGCCGAAGATGTATAAACAGCAAATAAATGAGAGAAGTTCCAAAGATTTCCTGAACTGTGCTGGGTTTCATGCAATAATCTGAAGATTCTGTGGTTTTCGGGCATAAATCCGAAAAAAAAAAAAAAATCGGATTTTTCGGGGCAGAAAATCTGAAACAAATTTCGATCGATTTTCATGAATTTTTTCCCACACTGGAGTTTTTTGGAAAAATTTACTGGTAAATAAGGGGAAATAACCCCAGCGGATCTGGTCAGAGTATATTTCAGAAAATAATGTAATAAATTCAATTTTTAATGAACAACCCCCTTAAAGTTAGGGACAACTGGCTTATTTTATTGCAGCATCTTACCCAGAACACTGGCCTGTTGGCTGGAAGATGTGTAGTTTGCAGTCTGCTTTGAAAGAGTAAGACTGTCTTAGAATAGATTGTTTGTGAGTGATTCACATTGAAACAAAAACAAGACTTTGAGGGAGGAGGTTGTGTACTGGTATAGTCGTCACTCCCCTTTCAGCTACATGTAGTTCAGGGGTGTCCAACCTTTTGGCTTCCCTGGGCCACATTGGAAAAAGAAAAATTGTCTGGGGCCACACATGAAATACACAAACACTTTTGATTTGTAAAAAAGTAAAGAAAAAGAACTACAATGCCAGTTGAATAACCAGATACAGCTATACACTGGAATATAGGATACCTGGATATTAAATATTATATTACTATTATTACTACTAACTGGGCAATGGGCAGAGTCCCCCCTCCTGCCTACTCCTATATCCTTTGCAACATGAAGTTTCCTCAAGAACTAAGGCTTTCAGACTGGGCCACATTCAAATCCATCCTGTGCCTCAGACTGGACACCCCTGTTGTAGCTCATCTATTGTAAGAAGCAGACATGAGGCACCCAGGCTACGGTCATATGGTCTCTGTTAGCCTAGACTAGCTTGCCTATTAAACAAGAACAGCTAAATATTTGTAGTCATCGTGTGGAAAGGTCTGCACTGCTCTGCTGTACTCAGTGACTACATTTTGAATGATAGGTTCCCTTGAGCATATTTGCCTAACCACACTTTTAATTTTCACAGCCTTCACTCGAGCAGACATATTCTAAAGCTCCTTCAACAAACTGCAAATTGATTTTTTTTTTCACTCCAAAATGTCTTTTGCATAAGAATAAGCAAGACATATATTTTATAATGAGTCCTTTGGATCAGTAACCCCCTCACTTCCAGAAGGAAGGTATTTATATGGCTGTATATTGGGAAGGACACTCCTTGGTCTCCTTTTCCCTCTTCCTTTTGCAAAGTGCACATGAATCAGCATGGACATAGCCAATCCTTTGATTATCCAGTTTACCAGGAAAAACAGTTTAAAAACTGCTGTGACCAGCCCCCTGCCAGTGAATCCTGCAAAATGGTGGACAGACGTCTTCTGCAGAAACTCGTGTGTGGACCTTGCACTTAAGCCTCCCATAAAGAGTATTATTCTTCATTCATCTTCTTCTACGTATGTGGAAGGAAACCAGCCGACCTGAAGCAAACAAAAAAACTACGTAAAGAGATCAAGCAAACAAGAACATTGCTTAAAAAGATATATGTAATAAGCCTGTATTCAAATAAAAGAAAACTTGGAAACGTGGGGAAATTAAGGAGATATTTAATATTTTGCCCATTTAATAATGAATAGAATAAAATATTTTAGATAAAAAATTAGCACTGGAAGCTAAAATACCTGCAGAAAGTATCTACATACATATGGTTGATAAAATCCTGACTATTGATGAGCGCACTTTGAAAAAACAAGAAAAAACTCCAATTCACTTCAATGCATTTGGAGGGAGAAAAAAAAAACTTGTGATTAGTGCACTTGAAGTGAGAAAAAAAAGTCATCAATGGACTCGAATATATTCCACTACATAAAAGTCGCCGCAACAAAAAAAGTCGCCCATAGACTCTAATATATTTCTACAAAAAAGTTGCCAATAGACTTTAATGCATTTTGCAATTTTTTTTAGTTTCATAAATTTTTAGGCAAATTTGCTCATCAATAATCCTGACTTCCTTATATATGGAATTCTAAGAGTGATGTGAAGGTCAAGGAAAACTCAAACTGCACCCGACCCTAACCCGTCTTGCAAGAACCCGTACCTGACCCTAAGCTGCCCTGCATTTAAATACCCGCGCCCAACTCACCCTGCAGTGATATAATGGAAGGGGGCAGGGCACGCCACTGAGTGAGTATATAAAAAAGAGCGTGTCTGGCAGATGTGGAGCACTAGGAGGTTCAGCCCACACACACCCTCGGGCCACAAACTTTGTGTGGAAGTCGACCCAAATCTGCTCAACGCAGACCCAGATACTAGAGAGATTTATTATTTCAGAATGTGAGTGATCCTCTTAATAAATGTAAATGAAATTTAGATGACAACTGGGGGCATAAGGTTAGGAGGAGGAATTTTAACTTTATTCCTGAGTTCTTTAAAGGAATTGTTCAGTGTAAAAATAAAAACTAGGTAAATAGATGTGCAAAATAAAAAATGTTTCTAATATACTTAGCCAAACATGTAATGTATAAAGGCTGCAGTAACTGGATGTCTAACATAATAGCCAGAACACTACTTCTTGCTTTTCACCTCTCTTGGTTTCCACTGATGATTACCAAGCAGTAACAGATCAGTGACTTGAAGGGGGGACTGCATGCTAAGGATCAATTGATAACTGACCGAACAGTTATGTCCCATGTGGCCCCCCCCCTTAAAGGACAAGTAAAGTCTAAAATAGAATAAGGCAAGAAATGCTGTATTTTGTATACTAAACATAAACATGAACTTACCCCACAACAAATGATTTATGCTTTCAAATTTGGGCACAGGGGGCTGTCATCTTGTAACTTTGTCAAACATCTTTGCAAGACCAAGACTGTGCAAATGCTCAGTGTGATCTGGGCTAAGCTTAGGGATCGTCATAAATAATCAAAGTCAAATAATATCTGCCAGAAGCAGATGCAGCAAGACTAATCAGAATATTCAAATATAATTACCCACTTTCACACTGCCTCTAAGCTAGAGAGATCGGCCACTCTCCAAACTTTTCAGAAATGTAGAGGCCAGCAACACATGGGCAAATTCAAGAAAGGTGAACCCCTGCAACTTTAATCGTCACATGTCGAGGATTAAAGTTGCAGGGGTTGCCCCGGCTGAATTTGCCCACGTGTTGCTGGCCTCTACATTTCTAATAATCAGAATATACAGACTGCACTGGGTCCTGTGCTGTCATGTAATCTAATGTGGATCTTTTAGTTTTTGTATTGTTTAATACAAACTTTCTCCAACTCTGCAGAACCAGTGGTTGCAGCAAAATACTCCTCCAAATAGAATCCCAGTTTATCTGTTTAAATCTGGCTCCATGATCTTTGTCCCTGCAGCTGGAGCTGGAAACATTAAAGTGAATGTAAAGCAAAAATAAAATCCAATACAAATCTCTACACAGTCACCAATGGCAAGCTGTTGGAGTTCTGCATGGCTGGGAAGTAAGGTGGGGGCTCCCCCTGCTGTTTATAAGTATGATTGTTTCCCTGCCAAGCATTAAAGGGCACTAATCACAGCCAAAATCAAACACATATTAACAACCTAAAGATGTTTAAGCAAACTACATATACAGTTTTTTTTTTTTGGGGGGGGGGGGAATGTTTTTAAAAAAAATCCCATACTTTGTCAAAAGGGTTCTCTCACTGAGGGAGTCCATACTGTGACTATAACATAAAAATGAGTTCACAAGCATGCTCAGATTGTAGCACTGAGTATTATACCCAGAATGCCTAGCTTTAGTAAACTCTAGACGTATCACAAGATTTCCCTATTTTATCTCCTGCTGGTGATGTCGTTTTGCAAATGAAGGGCACACCGCAACTTCCAGAAGGTGGCAGCACTAACACAGAAGTTTGGCAGATTTCAAAATAGCTTAGAAGGTTTGTTAGGCAACCAAGAAATTTCAGCTGAGCATGTGCGAGATTTCAGAGCTGCAGTTGGCTGTGAAGATATAGGTAGGAGGAGTCAGTGAAATCCAAGATGCCTGCCTCAGCTAGGACTGCAGTGGAGATAGGGGAGATTTTGCAGAAGGTATAGTGAGCTGATGATTTACATTATACAAACAATTCTAACTTTTAAAAATTGGATTTCTTGAACTTTCCCATAATGTACAGTATTTACTTAGTAAATAATTTCAGTTATGATTGGTGCCCTTTAAGAGACCATCTGACAATTCCTATTCACAGTAGTAAATGAAGGGAGAATTTCACTGCATACAGTCAGGTTTCTTATAAAAACGGTACAGATTGTTTAATTAAAGTATACTGGAGTTTCTTTTTTATTAGAGAGTAAAAATGGGATTTTATTTTTTTGCCATTCCTTTTTGCTGACTAAGAGTTATAGAGCTGAAAAGCAGGAAGTAGTGTTCTGGCTTTTACATTACACATCCAGTCACTCCAGCCTTTATACACTACAATTTTGGCAAACTAGCTATATTATAAATATATCTATTTACGCAGTTTTTATTTTACACTGAACTGTTCCTTTAAGCAGAAAGTAATTACATGGTTTCCCTTTGAGGAGGGAGGGATGGAGACAGTCAGGCAAGCGTATGGTACTTCCCTAGCACGGCCCTGGTGCCACCTTGTAGAATACTAGGCAAGGCACAGATCATTAATAATAAAAAGGCACTAGGATTACAGAAAGGACAGTTAGGGGCAAATTTACGAAATTCACGTGAAATGATCGAAGTTCAATCTAATTCGATCGAATTACAATTGTACAAATTTTTCGTGAAATCGGATATGTAAATTTGGCCTCTTCGATCATCGAATATCGAATAGATCAAATAGATCGAATGGTCAGATATTCGACAATTCGATGATCGAAGTAATCAATTTTTAAAGTTATTCAACTGCCTACTTAATTGCAATAGAAGCCTATGGGGGGCTTCTGAGGCTAAGTCCTGCTCGAATACCATTCGTACGATGGGAGCGTTCGATCGTTCGAATTGTACAAATTTTTTGGACACTCGAAGGAAATTTCCTGATTTTTTGTGAAATCGAACGATCGGTATCCAATCGTACGAATTCATTGAGAAATCGTATAGCGAGCAAAATGATAGCCTAAAACAATTCGATAAGCATTCGATGGTCGAATGCTTATCGAATTTCGAATTTGGTAGAGCTAATTTTGGGGAATAATAGTAAATTTGCCCCTTAGCACTACTGACAAGAGCTTTAACTTGGAGTTTGCTACTGCTCTTTTTGTAGCTCCCATCATTCCAACTTTTGTCAGGTGATCCCCATGGTGTCCAATCAACATCAACTATTTGGGAGTTTTACCTAAGAAAGCTATTTGCAGGTTACACCTAGTCCCTGTAAAATGTATAATGAAGCAAGAGAATTCCTAATGAATCAGATGCAATTTGAGAGTAGGACTGGCCAGATATGGGATGACTTTGACGTACACGTAGTTGGCCAGCTTAAATATAATGCAATATATGGACAAACAATCCCTGTTTTGTTTGAAGAAGAAGGTATTTTTGCTAGCTTAATGCACAAAATGTCCGGAATATCTTGAAATGAGTGAATTCAGAACATTTCTGAATAATATACTCCGTTAGAAAGTTGTATTTTTTTGTTTTAACAAAGTTTGGCTTCCCCCGACGTCAGTTATCATTGGATGTCTACTCCGCTTTCGAAGTTTTGTCTCTATACAATTGACTGTGGCCAGAGCGGTTTTGGAGAGAGGTTCCTATGAACTTTCACATTGCATACTCCATTACACGCAGCGACTGTGATTTCCCATACACACGTTAGAAACTAGATATTTGAGGTCACCTCAGAGCTGACCTGCATATAAATACTTGCTCCATTATATGGGTCCCCCGCTGTGAATAGTACTTTTCGCACATTGTGTGGGGATAATAGAAACCACTTACGGACACTAATGCAACAGTCACTTTCTGTATAACTTTCCAAACACTTCCCTCACTGACTTTTGATACTTTGCTGCAAGTCACTCTCCAATACCAGAATATTATCCTTGTCTTTTATAACATACCTTCCCATTGGATTCCCCTCTCCACCAGCCATTGGTCCCCGTCTTTGTGTATATCTTCACAACATCTCCTTTGAAAAGGGATAACTCCCTCATATCACGTGCACAGAAGTCATAGCGAGCAATGGCAATACCTAGGACCTTTGGGCTGAAAACTGAGGGAACAAGACAGTGTTTATTTATCAAAGCATGATGTATTCATGAGCAATACATGTCGTGTAAGTGGGTACACAAAATGTAAAATATGAATAACAGATTCATCATGAGTATGGTTACAACTTAAACAATTTGCACCTCATTAAGGTGTGTGTGGCACAGAATGTGGTTGTTAATGGATGATGACAGCTAAATGGTTATGATAAAACATAACTAGGAGCTACGTATGCACTTATTCTACTATTCTATCTATAGCAGCATTCTATCTATAACAGGTTGAAGTCCTGTTTATCTAACTTTGCTTCATGTGCCAAAAGACAACTGTACCTGTATTACATTGATATTTGTTATTGTACATGTGGTAGCTCCTCATTATACTCTGCTGTGAATAAAAACAATGCTGCTGTTAAAACATTACTATCAAACAATGAGCTGCACTCATGCATTTACAACCCACAGATGGAAGTTTAGAATGAAATATGAAGTCAGCTTGGAGTCCTGTGTCTAAAATGAAAATGTGCTGTTTTCTGGTTTTACAGTTTACATTTTTCAATTAGAATATAGATTCACTTTGGGTGCAAAAATGCCAATTTCAGATGACGCAATGTTTCTAACCTTTTCTAACAGCTTTTCAGTTTAGTTAAAAATATTTCTGAACTCATCACCCATGAATACATTTGCCTCTTAAAATATCATAGGTACGAATAAAGTGGTGGAACTTTGCTGTGGTGAGTTCTAATTTCCCACTTAAATCTGCCTATTTCTGTATCTCGAACTTTCACCTTGACCCTCATATTTTGATAATAATACATGCTGATATTTACTCCAATATTTTGCTACATAACATGGACAATTTCCAGATGCTGAATTACTGAAGCATTATATTACAACTTATTTAAATGGGAATGACTGAATAATGAGAAATGAAATGGTGGCAGTCATTTTTAAGACAAAATAAAAAGCTGCAGAATACAAATAACTGATATTCACTGTCTAGCTATTTTTGCAGTAGTCTTCCTTTACACTGTTGGGGTAATGTTACAAGAGGTGTAAAGTTTTGCTACTGGTCTAGCAACCAAGCATATGAAAACATTGCCAACTTGGCACCTCCAGATAAGAGTCAGCAGCTTATTGGACCATGTATGGGGGCAGCCTGAACAACTCAGATCTGGTAAAGGATCATCTAGATATCCCATGGGGAGAGGACCTCATTGACCTGCTCATTCTGTCCTCTCCTGGTGAGCTTAACAATTCTCGATTATGATCTGGCAGTTGGCCCTGGGGCCAAATGATTGGATAAGACCAAGTGACCCCAAAAAGAGGGTGAGTAAAACAGGCACTGATCTGCTGGCATCCTTACTAAACAAGGGGGTATTTGCCATATGGCCAATTGTAAAGCAAAGGCCCAGTGTGCTCTACTTTACAGACCTTTTGAGGCATAAGTATCACTTGGTGCTTCATGAAAGTCAACTGGCAGCTCAGTAATGAATGAGAATGGAAACACAAGAGGCACAGAAAGCAGTGCAGAGAAATGGTGAGTGTTGGAGTAGAACAGGAGGATTAGCAAGGTATGTCAACAAAGGATAATTGCAGGGAGGGGAATGCATTGCCTGCAAGAAGTTATTGTGGAAGTGGAAATATACGAGGAGTATCAAGCAGTGCCCAGAAGAGGTGAACATGGGATTGGAAAGACAGGAGGAGTAGAAAGCAGTGCATAGCTACCTGACCAGAAGGGAGTGGTGGAGGGGGGCACAAAGCTGTACTCAGGAGCAGTAACAAAAGCAAACCCACACAGCACAGATGTGGCTTAAAGAGAAGACAGACAAGCAGAGACCAGAAAGTCACAACATTGCAGTTATTGCACAACCAGATTCTAGCCTACATCTGCTACAACATTACAGTAACTGAGCAGAGCAGCCATGTTAGAGTTACTGAGGACTGCAGCCATATTAACTTGCATAGAAGCCATGGTACCCAGTATTGCACACAGAAGCCATGGCCATGTTACACAGTGTTACCAAAAATACTGAGCATGACAGCCATGTTACAGAGTTTCATTGAGAATCACATACATGAAAGGTACATCAAAGGAGATCATTTTGAACTGCCATAAATAGCATTGTGACCAATCACTGGGGCCTGGCATAAAATTCTAAATTCCTGTTATACTGTATAGTGTCTCTGCACATAGAAGCCACACAGCATAGTGTTTCTGGATATAATTTAGTGTTGATAAATTCATTAATCACATAGAAATACCCATGAGTACCCAATTATTTGTTTTGGGATGGAGCACTGTCATTACTGGAGGATTTGCTTGGTGCAAGTGGGCCCAACTGTTGACAAAACCCTGGGAACACGGCCAGGCTGAAGGCAATGCAAGGTTTATTTGCGTCAATGCATGCACTTGCGGGTCACAACAGAGCAGGTTGAAGGGTTATCCACTTGCTTTTGTGTCCATTAAGCTCTTTCCATTTTCACTTGCATTGGTAAATGAGGTTTAGAATCTCTGAATATTATAATATATATAAATATATAATATCCAGTATTAATGTTACATTGAGCCACTGGGTGTGTTAGTCATGTTTGATTGTCTTTATTAGTATTGCAGCCAACAGGGGGTATGTAATAAAACGGTGTCTAATCACCCACAACAACCAATCATCAGTTAGCATTCAGTCACCTGTTTTACACATAGGCACGGTCACTGTTAACATTTGTTATTGTCATTAAATGTTGCACTCTCAGTACTCGGATTGTGAAATACTTACACATTCCCGAGGTCTGGTTGCATGCATGTCCAGTGTGGTTTTCAGGAAACATGTAGGGCAGACGAAGTTTTGTATCTAAACTCCTAAAGCCTTCCCGGAGCGACTGATGTTTGTAATACTCCACCAGCTCCTGCACAGACAAATATTTTCATGTATAGGTTAGAACTTTTGATATGAAGCATAACAAAAGTGGTGTAAAGGTGATACCTTTATTGGTTAAATAAGACGATAATTACAGCAAGCTTTCAGAACATTGCAGTTGCTTCTTCAAAGCTGATTAGTTAATCAGCTAAAGGAACTGCAATGTTCCGAAAGTCTGCTGTAATTATCTTCTTAGTTAGCCAATAAAGGTATCACTTTTATGCCACTTTTGTTATGCTGCAAAAGTTCTACCCTATAACTTTTTCAATGGGCTAACGAGATACCAAAAACACTGCCATGTTCATGTATAAATCCCTATAACAGGCATGTTAAATTCACATTGTACTGTTTCAGCCACTTACCAGTACACTACTGTCTGGTTGGAAAACCATTACACAAAAAGCTCTGAATAATATTCTTATTTTTGACTGGATATACCTTGAAGGTAAAAAGGTAGATTTAAACCGTAACAGTGATCAAAAAAATTATTTTGGTCTTTTTTTTTTGGGGGGGGGCGAATCGTAAGGAGAGAGGAACGTTGAGAATAATAAAGATTAGTTGGTGATAATCAAGACCCAAACATTCTGAAAATAATCCTGTACCTGTACTAGAATCTGTAGTTTCCAGTAATGGATAGGTACAAGCTGACATTTGTGCAATGCACAGAGTTTCAACTACTGAACTGATTATGGCTCCTCTAGACATACACTCCTCTTCAGAAAATGACTGAAATTGTTTGTCATTTACTGTCATACTATAAGCAGATAAACATCCTAATCCGCTGTTCCCCGCAGAAGCTCTGCCACTAAGCAAACAGCAAAACAAACATATATGATATAGAACCATTCAAGAAGATCTGTCAGGCATGAGCCAGCTTTTATCGTCAGAAGTGACATACGATAAAACTGGCCTATCAGGGTAAAATCCAATAGCTGACACATCAGAGCAGCTGCCTAGCTCACATTTGTATCTGTTAGGATTTCCAGACAGTTGTGGAGTATAACTTGCTTGAGCTATGGCTCACCTGCTCATGCTGTATGGCATTCATGATATAGATCAGGGATCTGCAACCTTGGCTCTCCAGCTGTTAAGGAACTACAAGTCCCACAATGCATTTGCCTTTATGAATCTTGACAGACTCCTTCATTGCATTGTGCAAATATATATATACAGGGCAAATATATTCACTTTGAGAACCAACGTTTATAAATGAGCCACAATGCTTCTTGATTTAATTTACATAGAGTACTGAGAGTTTTCAGTGAGTGTGTATAAGAGTTTTTATATGAGTGTAATATACCTCTATGTTATACAGTACAAAGCTAGAACTAAAGAGGTTAAGGATAGAGGTCCTTACATGTGTATAGATACAGTATGTGTTGTGGTGATGGATTGAAATTACTCAACCCTGCTACAAGATTAATCATTGCTAGAAACAGCATCTAGTTTGTTGAATACATGAGCCTTCTGCCTTTCCCTTTCTATTTTCAAACTTTTCCTTTTCAGGTTACCTTCTTCTCTGTCCACTCCCCTTCTTCTCATCTATTATATTTTCTTATTTACCACCACTTTCAATAGTTTTATCCCATTCTCACCCACACATCTCTATTTTCAATTTTTCTCTCAATTACCAATTTTATACTCTCTCTCTCTCCCCTACACTCCTCTGACATGTTCTCTTTGGTTCTGCCCATAACGTTAGTTGTGTCAAACTGCAGTGAGGATTCGTCAGCCCACCTTCAATACATTGCTCTTTGGTTTTCTGCCATATTTCCATTTTTCTTCTTCAAGTGGTAGATGCAATCTGCATGAGTATTCCCTAGCTCTACAGGTGGCCATACAATAAAAGCTGTCAACAGAGTTCCTTGCCCCAATGGGATTTTTAAACCCAAGATATGGACAACTTTTGGCCAGATACTGGTTAGGGAGGCCCTTTGAAAGGTCCCATACATAGGCCAATATAGGCTTTTTGTAAGGCCACCTTAAGACTTGCCTAGCCCAGCCAGCTCTTCATGGCCCAAAGTATTCAACCTGTCTGACATTAGTGGAAGCTTGACAGAAGTTATAAGCAGTGTTGGAGAGGGGGAAAGGGCAAAAATAAGAGTGTTTTGTTGTTCCTCCAATAAAATGTTAATAAAACTGCACACTACACAGTAGATACTAAGTAGTATTCAGACAATCTACTACGGAAGCTGGGCTGGAAATGGGCTACCTATTACTGAGCATGACTACTGTATATACTGTACTTCTGTAGTTGTACATATCATATCGTTGAAGTTTCAGGCTATTTTCTCGACAACAGGACTTCAGACTACATAATATTTTTCTAAGACTACCGACTACATTGTGCACATCTGAGGCTTCTGACATGTATTGCATATGAATATAACAATATAAGAATCCTTCTGCAGGGAATGTTGATTTTCCAGTTCTCTTTCTAAGGTCTGTGTATCTGCGCTGCCACCACCTGCAGACTTTGCATACTATTCTAAGAAAACATATTGGCAGCTAAAGATTTTTCTTTAGTATTCAGATGATTCACAGAATAATAAAGGGATTTCAGTAGGGCATTCTGGTTTCTGGGAACCTTGTTAGCTTAGTGGCAAGGACATACAAAACATATTCTATAAATACAATTCTCCAAGTCAGTCTGCTCGCAAGATGCAGAGCTACTACTGACTACACAATTACTGCCATCTAAAATCAGTTATTTATATTTTTGAAGTCTCTATTAGTATACACGTATTATTTAAAGGGCAAAATGATGTGCAACTAATTAACTGAAATCTATGCATTCAGACATGACTGATTTGCTTTAGGATTTATTCCCCAGCCAACATAAAAACTGCATAAAGTACGTCATCATTTACTTTATGATCATAATTATGCAATCATTACAGTTTTACCTGACCAGTCTTATACAAGGAAGGCTTGGTTTGACAATACGTTTTTGAAGTACTTGGTTGTCAAGGGATGCTGGGAGTTATGGTTCATAATCGCTAGAGGGCTGCAAGTTTATCTATAAATATACAATCTGTCCTTATATCAGCGCTCTTCTTTAGTCGTACCTGTTATGCACTGGATAAAGGGTAAACAATGCTATTCCCACTATAAAACTGGCCTTGTGTTTAAAATGTGAAATGTTTATCTAAGAGACTAAGGGCTTAACTCCACGGCGCAACTTCTCATCCAAAAGGAGTGCATTGCAAGAAGACGGATGTACCGAATATAATTTAAGTAATAGAAAGATTGCACCTACATACTGCATGCATACGTCACGACAGTCGGCTGAAGACTCAATGTGCAGCGTTCAAATGCGACAGTCGCGTCATGTTGAATGCATGCAGTTTGTAGGTGCAATCTTTCTGTTACTTACAATATATTCGGCACATCCGTTCTTGCATGTGCTTCCTCTCAGCTCATTGGATCTGAAGAAATCCACAGAGGAGTCCTTAAAGGGCAAGGAAAGTGTAAAATAGAATAAGGCTAGAAATGGTGTATTTTGTATACTAAACATAAACATGAACTTACTGCACCACAACTGCCTAATCAAACAAATTATTTATGCTTTCAAAGTTGGCCACAGGGGGCTGTCATCTTGTAACTTTGTTATACATCTTTGCCTGACACTGGCACTGCACATGCTCAGTATGGTCTGTGCTGCTTAGGGATCGTCATAAATGATAAAAAAAAAACCTGCTTGAGTTCTGCATGGCTGGTAAGTAAGGCAGGGGCTCCCCCTGCTGTTCATAAGTATGATTGTTTCCCTGCCAGAAGCACTAAATGGAGGGAAAATTTCACTGCATACAATCAGGTTTCTTATAAAAACGGTACACATTTTAAAATTAAAGTATATTGGAGATAGATTTCTTTTTCATTAAAGAAAGTAAAAATGGGATTTTACTTCTTTGCCTTTCCTTGCCCTTTAAAGCTGGCTTAAATCTAACTAATTTTTTTGTGTTTGCACCATTTAATTTGTTTTGCATTTGCACTTAAAGGGGACGTTCAGCTTCTTATTCTAACAGACTGCAACTGAAAAAGTTGTGTGGTTGTCAGGGTCACTGACATTCATCATCCACTCCCTGATTTTTAGGGAAATTAACCCTTAGTAACTAGATGGTTTAAATTCCAAGCCTGAGATCTGCAGCACAAATCACAAAATACATTAAGGGCCCTTATACACGGGCGTTTTTACCTGCGCTCCCCTGCGTTCCATTTTGCTGCGTTCAGCCGCAGGGGGGGCGCAGGTATAGACGCACTCAATTATTTTCAATGGGTCTGTACTCACACGAACGCATGTAGGCATGTAGGCGCCAAACGCAGGAAAAATGCAGCATGTTGCATCTGAATCTGCGTTCGGCGCTTACACGCGTCTCGTGGGTACAACCTCATTGAACAAAATGAGGTGTGTCTAGACCTGAGCACAGCCAAACGCAACGCAGGGGAGCGCAGGTCCAAAACGCCCGTGTGTACTGGCCCTAAGACCAAATGCAAATTGTCAAAGATTTGCAATCGAGCTGCAGTTAACTAGATCCAAGCCTTACAGGTGTGAGAACTAGAAGCCAGCTTACTGCATCAATGAGTCTGATATAAATCTAATAAAAAGTCTCAGTCTCTGGTATGGTATCCAGAAAGCTTTGAATTACGGAAAGACCATCTCCCATACATTTTATCCAATTAATCAAATTTTTTAAAATGATTTCCTTTGTCTCTGTAATCATAATACTTGATCCAAATGAAGATATAATGAATCCTTATTGAAAGCAAAAACCAGAGCATTCTGGATATCAGGTCTCGTATCTGTACTACCATAGAAAGACTAAAGAACTGCAGGTTTATGTTCTGCTTGGAATGATGAAAGTTGCATTTGGATTTTACTTAAAACAGCTCTCGATTTTATCAGAGACACTGGCAGCTCCTGGGCAGAAAGAGTTTAACAAACAATAGATCAGTGTGACAATTTTTTCTTAGTAAGGAAACGGAATCAATGCTCACCATTAAACTTTTAAATTTCCTATTTTCTGCAATGTAGAAAAAGCCATTTTTCGTTAATATCTTGATGTGCTTGACTCCGGTGTTGTACCTGCGGGCAATGCATAACTTCTGAATATAAATTTGCTTTTAATCAGCAGAGGATCAATAACTACCTGCGGCCAAGGCCCAAAACAAGAGTAAGAGATTCATTGCATTGGCAGACTGTATATCCTCTCCACAATAGATGTGACAACTCATTAACGGGATATATTTAGCAGGATGCAAGATAAATGCACTGTGTTTGAAACGATCAAAGTACAAGAGCATATTAAGATCCAGTTTGGTCTTTAATATAGTTCCAGATAATAACTCTACAACATATACTTTATATATATATATATATATATATATATATATAAATTGTGTTGGGATATTTTCTAAAAAGGTTGCAGGAGAGAAATGAAAGAAAACAGGCATTGCTGCAGTAAAAACACTAAGAGCATGATTGATCTAAGACAGATGGATGATAAATGAGGCAGGCAGTAGAAAAATGTTCCAGAAAGGTGCCTTGTGCTACCAATCTGCAATAGTGCTAAATCAGAATGCTAAATGAGCCATGTACAACCTGTGGCTCTTTTGGATGCTGCTGAAACACAAATTCCAGAACCCTCTAATTACTGGATTGTTTAATGGCAGGTTTGCCACGGGTTTCAGATACCTCTTGGCAATTGCATATTTATGGACTAAAGGAGAAACTGTTCTTTCACCCAAATCACTCAACTCAACTAATAAATGAATGCAGATATAGAAGCTTCTGGTGTACACACTGAAAGAATGGATGGAGGAAACAACCAGTTTCTCTCCAATGGTTCCTGCAAGTACCATCTAGAATTGTACCTACTTTTTTTTATTACTGCATTCATCATTCTATAAATTTCATTAGTAATAACAACCAGATATGCCCAGATATAGTCAGAGGTTTGGCCCATTTCAACATAGCCGGATGTATAGTACATATATAGGAGAACCCTCCTGCAATCTGACATGTATCTTGCCTTGCCTGAAAATATCGTTTTAGGTGCTGACGCTCACTCTTGGTGGGTTAATGGTGTGCCAAGAAATAAGGAAGTGAGACAAACAAGCCCTCTCTTTCTGCCAAATTCAGAACAAAGATATGTGGCTATACCCATGGATATCCACATTACACAATATCTCTCTATTTGTTCAGATACCTTACAGCAGTGGTCCTCAAACTTGGCCCTCCAGCTGTTAAGGAACTACAAGTCCCACAATGCATTTGCCTGACTGTGGCTGTCAGACTCCATCATTGCATTGTGGGACTTGTAGTTCCTTAACAGCTGGAGGGCCAAGTTTGAGGACCACTGCCTTACAGTATGGAGCTTATATGGCTACTGTTATGCTAGGTCCACAGGATGTAGACATCTGTAATAAAAATCCATACAATCTCATTTGAGGTCCAAGATTTGGAAGAATAGAAACTACAAAGTGAATTATAATGCAACTGGACATTGCCCTAAATTATGTAGAACGTTATCAAGTGAATTGCACACCAGCTGCTTTAAGCATTATCTGATAAAAGTGGGGCAGGAATACTGATCCTGTAATGCGACATCCCTGCTGTAGTGTAATATCTTAAGTGTAAATTGGCATAGAGGATAAAAAAAAAATCTATTTCTCGGGGTATGACTGCATTCATTAGTTTTACACTCATTAGAAACTTGCTTGAAGGCAATATAAGAAACAAACATATCTGCACTGCTGCAAGTGCATAGCTCATTATTGTCTGAACCTATTAAATATGTGCAGTTGTGTACAGGAGGCAGAAAACACAACACCATACATCTAACAAGAAATTGAAATTGATTGAATGGTGTGGTACAACTTCTAGAGCACTCACATAAAATTAAATACATTATTAACCATGGAGCAAGATTTCTGCTACGTGGATTTCAACAAATAAGTAGTAGTTTTTATGCCTCATGTCCCAGCTGCATATAAATAATTACTCCATTAGGCTCTGGGCTTCCCTTTGTCCTATTAAAAAATCACTTCTGTCCATTTTACTTTTAAGCATGCTTCATTATACTTCTAGTGGCATACGGCATCATTCTGTAAGATGGAAAGCTTGTTGTTCTTTAAAGGAGAACTAACACTAAAAATTAATATAGCTAACATTTCCATATTTTATATACTGAACTTATTGCAACAGCCTAAAGTTTCAGCTTCTCAATAGCAGCAATGACTTCAGGACTTTAAACTTGTCACAGGGGGTCACCATCTTTGAAAGTGTCTTTGACACTCACATGCTCAGTGGACTCTGAGCAGATGTTGAGAAGCTAAGCTTAGGGGTTGTCACAAATTATCAAGCAGATAATGTGGTTTGTTTTAAAGGAGAATTCAAACTCCCTCCCTGCACAGGGGCTTAACCCTGAATTCTTCTTCCTCCAGAAATAGCAACCACAAATGCAGAGTGAGCGCAGCGGAGCTCACAACCGTCATCTTCTTATCTTTATAATTTTCGTGAATGCAGCGGCGTTTAGGCACATGTGCAGTGGTAGCAAATTTCCGGGTTTTGACAACTGCACGTGCGCAGAAAGAGACAGGTAGTGAAGAAGAGGAGAAAGAAGACATGAAGATTACCGAAGATAAGAAGAAGGCGACTGTGAGTTCCACTGAGCTCACTCTGCATTTCCGGTTGCTATTTCTGGAGGGAGAAGAATTCAGGGGGTTAAGACTGTGCAAGGGAAGAGGCACCAACGGAGGGGGGCAGATGGGGACTTAAAATCAAGGGGGGGGGGTTAAATTCTCCTTTAATATAAGCTTATGCTACAGGGCTGATTATTAAATTCTGATGCTAGTTGCACTGGTTTCTCAGCTGCCATGTAGCAATTATCTGTATTAATTACTAATCATGACATATAATCATCACAATAATTTTTCGCCACATGATTTGGGGAGTGAGGATTTGGATGGATGATAGTAATGGGCACATCATGAGTAATAGAGCATAGTCCCCACAGAATGGCGTTCATCCCCTCAAAGAAGTCTAACATGTTCTAATAAACTGTTACTGTCAGTCAGGTAGATGTTGCTAAATGGAAAACCTTTAGGATTCCCAGTTTGATATGTCATAAATCATTCCCACAGAACCTTTTTCAGTCCAGTTTTGCAATTTTAGAAAATACCTCATTTCTGCATACCCTGCTAGATAACAGTGATCATGTGTGCTATTCATGGTGTCAATTTTTGGGTTACATGGTCCACACATATACTGTAAGCAGACAGAACAGAAAAAAGACAGTAATATCTCCTTTTATGACTCACTTGATACTGATTGCATACTCCCCACTCTCTTTTGTCCTATGCCGGATAAGGTAGGTACTGTTCTCTCTGCTGATTAGTTCACTCTCCGCCTGCACCCTTCCCATAGCTCCTGCATACCTATGGGAATGAAGAGGTATAGCTTTCTATTTTCTGAAGTGTTATTGCCACTGTACTTGCTGTTAATGCAATGCAAACCATGCCAATCAAAAAGCGAATCAGATGCAAAAACAAAAAGTTTATTTTAAAGGGAATCTGTCATGGGAAACAATGTTTTTTTTAAAACGCATCAGTTAATAGTGCCGCTCCAGCAGAATTCTGCACTGAAATCCATTTCTCAAAAGAGCAAACAGCTTTTTTTATATTTCATTTTTGAAATCTGATATGGGCTAGCCATTTTGTCAATTTCCCAGCTGCCCTGGTCATGTGACTTGTGCCAGCACATTAGGAGAGAACTGCTTTCTGGCAGGCTGTTGTTTTTCCTTCTCAATGTAACTGAATAGTACGCAGTGGGACATGGGTTTTACTATTGAGTGTTGATCTTAGATCTACCAGGCAGCTGTTATCTTGTGTTAGGTTGCTGTTATGTGATTACCTTCCCATTGTTCTTTTGTTAGGCTGGTGGGTGGAGGAAAGGGAGGGGGTGATATCATTCCAACTTGCAGTACAGCAGTAAAGAGTGACTGAAGTTTATCAGAGCACAAGTCACATGACTTGGGGCAGCTGGGAAATTAACAATATGTCTAGCCCCATGTGAGATTTCAAAATTAAATATAAAAAATTCTGTTTGCTCTTTTGAGAAATGGATTTCAATACAGAATTCTTTTGGAACAGCACTATTAACTGATGCATTTTGAGAAAAAAATTTTTCCCATGACAGGATCCCTTTAAGAACAGGTTATGACTAGGAACCTGATATATTACCAAAATTTATAGTTAGGTTTCCAGGGAGCAATTTGGTACCCGATCACTGCCCCATAGCAAAATTACAGTAGAGGACCAATTCTGGACCCCCCAAACAGCAAAATTGTATCCAGTGGTCATATTTAAGGTCACTGGATAAATATGTGGTGTAACTGTCCTAGGTGGGACTGTACTAGGAACACCAAATACCTGACAGATGAACTAGACATGCCACCAATATCAGACATTAAAGGGGTGGTTCACCTTTGCGTTAACTTTTAGTATATTGTAGAAGGGCCAATTCTAAGAAACTTTTCAATTGGTCTTCATTATTTATTTTTCATAGTTTTTAAAAGATTTGCAATTTTCTTCTGTTTCTTTAACAGCTTTCAGATGGGGGTCACTGACACCATCTAAAAACAAATGCTCTGTAAGGCTAAAAATGTATTGTTATTGCCACTTTTTATTACTTATCATTCTATTCAGTCCATCTCCTATTCATATTCCAGTCTCTTGTTCAAATCAATGCAGGGTTGCTAGGGTAATTTTTACCCTATCAACCAAATTGCTGACACTGCAAACTAGAGAGCTGCCGAATAAAAAGCTAAAAAACTATAAAACCACAAACAATAAAAAATGAAAACCAACTGCAAATTGTCTCAGAATATCACTCTCTACATTATACTAAAAGTTAACGCAAAGGTGAACAACCCCTTTAAGCAAATTCTACTAGTTGTCCTAGAGGAACTCAAGGATATAAATACAGTAGCATGCACCCTAACCAAAATACTTTTCTTCTATGTCAGAAAAACTATACTTCATGTGGCAAAAAAAATGGAAACGACTAGTAAATACTATGTTAGCATTATACAAACTGTCATATGAAAGTAAAGGGTGTACAGGTGTCCTCCATTGAGATCTGATAATCATTGAGTGTTGTTAAAAGGGCACTGAATTATTTTCGTATATACAGTAGCTACTCACCAAGGCTGCCCAGAATAATCTACTGGCTTTGGAACCTGCAGTGAGGATTACAGAAAAATCAGGTTTGCAGTTAGGATGTTATAAAAACAATGACTTAAAAGCTGTTCTACCTCCATTTCCATTTCAGGAAATCTGCTTTTCTGATATACTAATAATAAGTACATTTCTCCCATATAAACAATCAAACTTGATTTTCCAATAAAAAACTTGATTTATGTGCATGCGTGGTTTATTCTTGAAACACAAGAGTCTTTCCTTATTCTTTCTATGTGCTACACAGTCAAATATTAATGGGAGGATAGGCCATCACAAGGAATTAAAATTGCACTTACACATAGAAAAGGCTTAACAGCATCACTTGGGAAGAAGCCAAGCTCCCCTGTGGCTATATTCCTTCCCTAATAAAAAAGAATAAGAATAGAGAAGATATTAGTCCATACTAACCCAACAGAGGTTTAACCACAAGAGAAATGTACTCATGTAACTGTATATTTGAACTAGCATATGAACATGTACATCTCACAAAACCAGGAATCCTTCTACATAAAACTCAAAACAATGAGAACAGGTACAGTGATTGGAGAAATGGAAACAATGCTATAGAGCTACAGATAGATAGCCCGGTGACAAATTATTGGGCAATCATAGGAATGGTAGGAGTAGTACTATGTTAAACTAGGCAAAATAAAGTGTTTGTACAGGGTCACATTCCATATGGGCACAGGAAAACTATTTTTCTAATCTAGAGAACCAATCAAATAGTTTACAGAAGTGATAGCATTACTGAGGGCTGTTTACAATCAATGCTGTAATACAATGCAACATTCCAGGCCTGTGCTTATGGGTGCAGATTTAGTAAGAAAAGCACTGATCTCTGTTGTAAACAGGGTGTGCACAGAGCCCTTAAGCTACAATATTCCATATGGCAGTCAAAATGTTATTTTATATTCTTTACAAGCAGCAGGTAGCTTAGATCTGGAAATGGGTCCTAAAAACAAGAGGAACACACAATGTGCTTAAAGTGGACCCATCACCCAAAAAAAAATATTCAAAATCATATTTTATCACATTAGTCAAGCAAAATGAATATTAATTACACTAAATAAATTATTTTAATCTTGTTTTCTTCAGTCTGGGAATTCATAATTCTAGCAAGCAGGCAGGAGCCATTTTATGGACATTGTTAATAAGGCAAGCCTTGCATCATCTCAGAATCTTGTTTGTGCACCAGAATGGGGGACCCGATATCTATCCCCATGTCCTGGCTACACAATGAAATGGTTAAGAGAACTGGGGGAATGTGTGGGGAGCAGTGGCATCTAGGAAGTGCTGAATGGAAAGTGAAAGTAATTATCTGCCCCGCCTCTATGCCTAAGGCATAGAGAAGTGGCAGACAATATTTGATTGACAGCTGAGATTTTTAAATGAGCTTAAAACAGCTATGAATGCTTTAATACAAATTTGAAATTGGATTTCATGTTTAATTTGAAAAGTACTTTTATTATACAGATTTTTGTGTCTGGGTGACGGGGCCACTTTAAGCAAGTCACTCTGAAAGTACTGTATGTTAAACTGAGCCCCAGCAGAGTTGAAGATGTGTATTAAACATGGGCATGCTGCTGAACCATGCCACAATACTTCCAGAAACACTTTGCATGTCAGGTGAATCAGATGGTATGCCAGAATGGATGTTTGAGTGCTTAAAATCCATCACCTTTTCATGTATGTTTGCATGAAATTTTAATGTTAAGTGTTAGGTCTGTCAAAAAAGTGCAACAAGAGGAATTATAGGGAGAGGAGTATAACCAGAAAACCAAGAGTTAAGTGTATCAGTGACAGGGACAAACTGTAAGGAAATGTGAAATATTAGAGGAGGTATAAGGAGAAGTTATAGGGAGTATTACAAAACAATGACAAGGGTTATAAGAAGCAGATGAAAGAACAATGGAAAAGACTTAGGGGGGAACGTAATTAAACCAGTAAGAATAAAAATCAATATCTCGCAATGTAATATAGTTCCTTAAACAGTTATTGCATTACGAATTTTAATTGCGCATTGTGAATTTTAATTGCGCACTCTTAAGAAGTGATTGAACGTGTCGTAATCTTTTCGAGAAAACATAACTTTTTCAGTAAGAAGTTTTATTACATTGACTGCACATTGGCGCAAACTATAAAATTTGCAAATGGTCTTCCGCTGTTGGAAGGGGTCACTATACTAAGGGGCCGATTTACGAAATTCACGTGAAATGATCGAAGTTCGATCGAATAACTATCGTACAAATTTTTCGTGAAATCGTAAAGTGAAATTTGGCCTCTTCAATCATCGAGTATCGAATAGATTGAATGATTGTATATTCAATAATTCGATCATTCAATGATCGAAGGAATCAAAATTTTAAAGTTATTTGACTGCCTACTTCGCCAGATTGAACCTACCGAATTGCAAGAGAAGCCTATGGGAAGCTCTCCATAGGCTTCAGAGACTAAATCCTGCTTGAATACCATTCGTACGATCAGAGCGTTCGATCATTCGAATAGTAAAAAATTTTCTGATTTTTTTGTGAAATCGAATGATCGGTATCCGATCGTACGAATTCATCGAGAATCGATGGTCGAATGCTTATCGAATTACGAATTTGGTCGAGCTAATTATGGGGAATAATAGTAAATTTGCCCCTAAGTTTCTGGGTTCGCAAAAGCTATATTAGATTCACGCAAAGCAAAATTTGTTCGCGCAAAGGCACAACTTTACATAGTTTTTCCATTACTGATCTTTATTACACTCCCCCGTAAGGGAGGTATTATAGTATAGTGAATAAAATGAACTATAATGATAGTTATAATGGGCATAGAGGACTATTAATTTGGGATAATATTAGGGAGTACTGAAGGAGCTGCTGGGAAAGTTGTGAGAAAAAATGCTGAGAACTGTAATGTACTTTAGCCTTACCTGCCAGAATAAAATGTGTGGATCAGCTCTCAGGACTTCAATGGTATCTCCTATCTGCATACTGAGAGAGGGCCCGCTGTGTGCTGGTGGTGAGGGAAATCCACTGTAGTTTCTTATTACTTTCATCTTTGGCAAATCTGCACATCAAAGAGGGATACGAACAGAAATTGTTAAAAAAAGAGGGGGGAAAAATGAAATGAATCCCTACAAAAAAAAGAAAGAGAATTAACAAAGTGAGATAAAATAATTTGTGGAAGTGTCATTTAAAGATACGCTGCCAGATGGTGCATATTGACAGTGTTCACGAGATCTTACTGACTTTGTGTGCATGTGCTACTGTATTAGCATTAGAGGAACTTTAATGATGTGACTCTTCCTGCCCTCATGAACAGGCTACATCAGAGGGTTGATTTATGAAAGTGTTCTTTTCTGTGAGCCTTGTGTGTTGGAACATGCAATGAATGTTTTGAAATGTCAGATTTGAAATGCTCTATAATTCAGTTATGATCATGATCAACAACAATAACAATCTGCTGATTCTATTTCCTAGCTGCTTACATGATTAATTCAAATTCAAATAGTGTTTTCTTCATTGTTTGTTGTACCAGAATATTCAGTTATGGGTGTGAAGTTCAAATATAAAGCACAAAAGCTATCTAGTTGATGCAGAAAAGAAATCATTTTAAAAGCACCTGAATAAACCAAGGGTGAAATTCACAAAGATGCGAAAATTCGCTAGCGTTGGCTTCGCTAACGTTCGCCGCACTTCGCCAGGTGAATTTTCACCAGCACTACGCAAATTCACTAAGATGCGAATTTGCGCTCAGGGTGGCGAACGTCAGCGAAGTAGCGCTACCATTCGTTCACCAGGCAAAACGTAGTTACGCTAGCGATGCCTAATTTGCATACGGCGGGAACTTAAGTGTAAAACAGAAGTATATGTTACAGCCACTACATTCCACTACACAAGCCCAGGAAACCTTTAATAAATAAAATAAAGTTGTCCTATTGCCCTACATGTGCCCCTGTATAGTTGAGTTGCCATATGTTAGGAAATGTAGGGGTGAAGGAGCGTAACACCCCCCCAAAAAAAACGATCTTTTTCAGACTATCACCCTAGAATGGTAAAACACACCAGCATTTTTTTGGGACTTAGAAAAAAAATTCCAATTTTTTTTTCAAACTCCTATCTATTGTAATTGAACTTCACCAGGTCTGACCAGGCGAAGTAAAGTCTAGCGTAAGTGGTAACGTTCAGGAATGAATTTGCGTAATTACGATCCTTCATCAGTGTGCAACTTCACCTGGCGTAAGGGTTCGAAGTTGCGCAAGTCTATCTACTTCGCTAGCGAAAATTCGCCAGAGTCGGTGACAGCAGCACAGAGCATGTGCAGGAGCTACTGGGGGTTTTAGTGGATGGTACAGAACCCCAAGACATAATGGAAAGCCTTTTTAGCCTACTTGTTTTTGTTAAGACTTCTTCTTTAAAGAGGATATGTACAATTTTCTAAGAATTTTATAGTTTACATGTTCAGAGAGTTGATTTATACACAAAAGCATACACAGTATATGTATGCCAGATTAATAAAGCCTATGAAACAGGACTTTACTCGTAAATGGACCAAATCACAGACGAAACATACAGGAGTTCCATGTATGATAGATTAAAGAACTAATGAAGTGAATCATTTATTCTCATAAAGAGCCTGTTTGACTCTGCTACTGGCCAGTGGACTGATCATCAGTTACTTCTATTAATAAGTGATTGTTGGAGTCACACAAATAGGGGTGCTATTAATCGCATCAGAAGATAACAGCACGCTATGTTGACTATCTATCAAAGCATTTGGGATAATTCTGCCAACCCCTCACACACTGCATTCAAAACTACTGGCCAACAGGGCTGCCAGAGGAACCACTTACTGGCCCAGCAGCCAAGATTTAAACAATATCAAATATAATTACATATTTCGAGAAGTTCAATGATACCGGATTTTGGAAAAGGCATTACTTTGGTACTTTTGGTACCAACCCCTATCTAAACGGATAAAAATTGAATATATTTTGTGAAAGTAATTTCCTATTATTGATGATGCCAGGTTTGATTTGGAAGGATTTAAACAGTGAGAGCAAATTCATATTAGCTACATAATGATTTGTAGATGAAGTCACTAATTAGCAATGACAGAAAACACAGACGTTGAAAATTAATTTATGTAAAATTAGGAAACATTTAGCACAATATATTAGAATCCCTACTGATGTGCATCCAAGCATCCCAATTATATGTGCAAATGTTGGCGTGCTGTATCCCGTGTGGTGTTAAATCTTGCACATTATGAAAAACACATGCCAGCTGCAATTTATAAATGGGAAAAGCAGAGGGTAAGGTACGGCAACTTCAGCCTGCAAATAAAATGAATACTTCACGCACTTCCTAAAATAAATGAGAACCCTGCTTGGACCCCCACTGGGGGCAATAAGTACCTCCCACACTTTAAAACAGTACCCGATATTGCTAGTCAAAACACTAGGAGACAATATAGTTGATGGGGAATGTAAACAATTCCAAGCATTTCAAACTGAATTTCAACTCCCAGCAAAAATGCTGTGTAGGTCCATGCAGCTGAAGCATGCCTTCCAGTATCAATTTCCACTTAGACCACTGAATCTACCCTGGACCGATATTTCTGCCAGCCAGATGTGCCAAAAGTGCTAACCTACTGTTTATGTATATCATACTGATGCAACCAAGCACCACCCACTTGAATAAAGCTAAACAACACTGGTGTGAATATATTCTAGATTTAGAGACAGTGGCGTAACTAGACCACTAAGGGCCCCAATACAGAAATTTCCTACTGGGCCCCCCTAAAGGGATTGTTCACCTATGAGTTAACTTTCAGTATGATGTAGAGAGTGATATTCTGAGACAATTTTCAATTGCTTTTATTTTTTTATTGTTTGTGGTTTTTGAGTTATTAAGCTTTTTAGTCAGCAGCTCTCCAGTTTGCAATGTCAGCTGTCTAGTAGCTAGGGTCTAAATTCCCATACCAACCATGCACTGATTTGAATAATAGACTGAAATATGATAAATGCATAAACGAGGCATTAAAAAGTAGCAACAATAAATGTGTAGCTTTATAGAGTATTTCGTTTTTAGATGGGGTCAATAACCACCATTTCCAAGCTGGAAAGATC
>CM044437.1:105547952-105558211 GCA_024363595.1 Xenopus borealis
CATCTGTTTCTCCTCATTCAGTCTTCATTCAAGAGTTGGGTGTCAGATGAATGATCCCATACCTCTTATAGGGGGGCTCCTTTTGCACAGAAGATGTATTAGAGCTCACTCTATGTCTTTGTAGATGCAAGATTTGTGCAAAATTCAGTTATTTTGTTAGATTTTGTTTGTACAGGTATGGGACCTGTTATCCAGAATGCTTGGGACCTGGGGTTTTCCAGATAACTGATCTTTCTGTAATTTGGATCTTCATACCTTATGTCTACTAGAAAATCATGTAAACAATAAACATATCCAATAGGCTGGTTTTGCTTCTAATAAGGATTAATTATATCTTAGTTGGGATCAAGTACAAGCTACTGTTTTGTTATTACAGAGAAAAAGGAAATAATTTTTAAAAACATGTTTTATTTGATTACAATGAGTCTATGGGAGACAACCTTTTCATAATTCATATCTTTCTGTATAATGGGTTTCCGGATAACGGATCTCATACCAGTACTGGAATCAGTTATTTGAGTATGCTCTAATACATCTACTAGGAAAGGGAGCCCATAAGATACATTATATTATTCACCCAACTGCTCATGAAGACAGAACGAAGAGAAACAAATGCTGAGAGAGGAATAATGAATATAAACTTGATTATTTTAGAAACAATGCAGAATTTTTAATTGATTGTATTTAGAAAGTTTCTTATTTCAGTATGATGACATATATCTTAAATTTTCCTTTTTACAATAGTTCCCCTTTAAGATGAATGTTTCACTTTCAATTAGTGACTATAAAATATAAACTATGTTTTATAGCTACATTTAGGCATGCAGAGAGTATAATTTACAGCAGGATGTGGAATTAATCGTAATCTTTATGCAGACAGTAAAGAATCTAATGTCATGAAAACAAATGTATGCTCTCTACTTCTTCCTTCACCATTTAGTGATTTAAAAATGTTATTAACTTGTCAATAATAAAAGAATCAAATTCAGATTCTAAGCTGCAATGTGAGAAATAAACATTGCCCCAGCATCTATACGATATTTACAGATCCTCAGTCTGGCATATACACAGTAATGTAGCGGAAGGCTGATTTCTGGCTTTTAGACCATTTGGCATTAAAGCATTGAGAACAGTCAAAACATTAACCAGCAAAAATGTAATTACCACATTTATCGTATATGTGTACAAAAAAGTGCGGGGGTTTGGGGAAATACAAATTATGACTAATTAGCCACTTTAAAAAGCTGAACAACTGTGGTTTCGGAATAAACAAAGCGTGTTTACAGAAGCAATAATTAGAGTTGAAATACAGGACACCTATGGGATATTAAGTGGTCCTTATTTAATTTCCCATCTGGTGCTACAAAAACTTGCATAATAGAAAACTCAAAGGGGGAAATGTAATAAAATTCGCAAAGTGCAAAACTTTGAGAATAAAAATTCGCAAGTTGCAATGTAATATTCTTCATTAGGCTTTTATTGCATTGCAAATCTAAATCGCTCATTGAGAACCTTTAACACCTGCTCTGGAGTTTCATTAAATAATTTGCATCAAAAAACAGCTTAAAATTTGTTACATACACTGCGCTTATCTCAAACTATAAATATTTGCAATCACTATCCGAATTTTACAATATTTTTCACTTTGCGAACATTTATTCTCATTGCAAAGATTTTTTCTTAAGTGACAGATATTACATTCCCCCAAAAGAGTCTGTTTAATAATACAATCCGAATGGTTACTCAGGTTAACAGGACAAAACCTGCATTAATGAAGAAATTTCTGTAAGAAATATTTGTTTCCACTTGTGAGACACTTATACAGGAATGGGAAACCCGTTATCAAGAAAGCTTCAAATTACTGGAAGGCAGTTAAAGGAGAACTAAACCCCTGTTATGCGGAAAAAACATCCCCTTTCCTCCATTGGACTCCCTCCCTGCCTCCTTAGTACCTAACGTGAAAAAAGTGTCCCAGGCATTAAAGTTAGCATATTCATGCAGAGCAGCATAGCACATAGGCTTCATCTTTAGTATCTCCGGATTCCTCATGTAATTGAGTGCCGACACTAAGCTTTTTCGGGCATGCGCAGTTGGGGCCAATCTAATACTCATGCCTACTGTGCATGTGCCGGAAGCTCCAAAGATTTCTGAATGAAAACAATAGGATCCAAAGATACTGAAGAAATAGCTCATGAGCTCCACTGCTCTACTCTGCATGATTATGCCAACGTTAATGCCAGGGAAACTTTTTTCAAGTAAGGTACTATGGAGGGAGGAAGCAGAGAGTTGGACCAAAGGATGGAAGGAGGATGGGGCTTTTCACTTAGCAAGGTTTAGTTTCCCATTTATTCAAATTTTTAAAAATGATTTCCATTGTCTCTGTTATATTTAATACATTGTACTTGATGGTAACTAAGATATAATTAATCCACATTGGAGGTAAACAATCCTATTGGGTTTAATTAATGTGTAAATGATATCTTAGTAGACTTAAGATAGGGAGATCCAAATTACGGAAAGATCTTATCCAGGAAACCCCAAGCATTCTTGATAACAGCTCCTATACCTGAAGTGTACTTGATTTCCATGCTTCCATGAGGTCCAGCTGATACTGCTGTCCAACTGGAGGGTGTAGGCCCAATCATAGATTGTTAAAGGAGAAGATGATGTCCGTTATGCATTTTTTGTGCATACATTACTGAGAAGATCTGATCAATGTTATACAGTACCAATGACATACTTAATCTCTCAATGCATAAATAGTTGTTATTGGTTTTGGGGAGGCCGGAGGTTCCTTTCTGCAGTAGCAGCCTATATACAATATAAGCCTCCAGCTTAGAGAATTAACTGCTAAGACATTGGCCCTATAGGGATCCTTAATTCCTATAAAAATTGTCTGAAGAAAAGTGGTTTCTAGAGTTTTGCTTTTCATAAGGTCCAAGGACTCCATAGGAGTACCTTGTATGATAACATGCTCATATAATTGAAATTCTGAATTTAGTATATGAGATATTAAATACAGTACAGTATGTGAGAAAATGTGGACAACAATTCTCTACCATAAAGGCAAAGAATTACTAAAATAGGTGTCACAGCACATTCAGTTTAACATAAAGTTTATGACATTCAGTTTAAAATAAATTGCAATGAGCAATGAATTTGAGTATTGCCATGAAATCCTACCAAACTGTCATCTCTTAAGACTGCCAAATGCCATTTCAGAGATAAACGACCAATGGCATTACTATATCTGTGGCTAGCTTAAAGGGATTCTGTCATGATTTTTGATGGTGTAGTTTTTATTTCTAAATCACACTGTTACGGTTTTATGTAAAGTATCTTAGAGCTGTTCTATTTAATGGGTTTATTGATTACAGGATGTCGCCTAATATAGTTTTATTAAATGCTTTAACTAACCAGCAAGCCGGTTTTCAGGTTAATCTTTAATTAACAAGTGTGAACAAAAGCATATTGGGTGGTAGTTAACTGCAAGGAATTAATGGCTCTCACTCAATCTTCTCAACCACTAGCTGGCACTATAGTATGGACAGCAGGGTTGTGTTAACCAATGTCAATATACTTTTAGAGGGCAAAGATATAATTAAATAACAAAAATGGTAAAATAACGTTCAAGTGTAAACACAACACTGACTCAGAGTCTCATAATCAGTCCCTCCAGGCAGGTGACATGGACCCATTTCCATATTCATTGCAAAATGCACTGACAGTTTTGTAGCTTGAAATTAAATGCAAATTAACATTGTTGCTAATTCTACCAAACGAAATCAGCCTGGTACGCAGTATAAACGAGAGAAGGTCAGTCCATGACAAGGACAAAAAAGTCATACACATATCAGGTTAAAAACTGCATCTGTGGAGTCATTTGCAGACTTTAGATGAGGATTAAACTGGAAGGACAAAAGGAATTAAACTGGAAGGACAAAAGTTCTGCAACAAACCTGGGTCGGGATGTTTAACTGGCCTTCGGGTTTCATTGTCTTTCTATGAATAAAAAAAGGGAATATGTTTATTTTTGTTGTTATACCTGCATCATCCTTATGTTGTATTGCTATTTGCTTTTATTGCTTGTCAATACCATACATTTTTTCACTGGCTTCTATCATTTTATCAGAGCAAAGATACAAATGAATGATTGACAGTGGATTTAAAATGACATGCAGTTCAAACAAATATACTCAATGCAGCAATGCTCAAACAAACCATCACGCCTTTACACAGTAGCTTAAAAGAGAACTAAAGCCCATAGTAAACGTGATACTCCACACCAGGACACTCCTTATAATGGTGTTTATGCCTCTTACAAAGTTTGAGTTCTTCATATACTATAGGAATCATTCTGTCAGCTAGGCAAATGTTTGCACAGAGCTCTTGCTTGCACTGATTTGCACTGACATAGCACTGAATATTCAGATTCTATAGTATTCTATAGCACCGAGTTTGAAACATTCACGGAGTTAGCATGTTGCACATGTTACATCTGAGTTTATATGCGAGTAATTGTGGAGGAGGCCTTACTTTTAGTTATTGTCTCACACAGTGAGATTTTATTGCTTCTACTTATTCTTCATCATCAATATTCCATGGGTCATTTTTCCTAAATAACAATACAGAATAGGGAAGTGGTTTTCAAACTGCACCCCCCGAGGAAACTTGGCATAGTGGCTTTGGGACTGAGTTTAAATGCCAGTTAGGATAAGAATTGATATCCTAGATATATCTGAGTGCCCATCTTGAAGACTGGGCACCCACGTGTTGTCTTATGTATTCTTGAAAATCTGGCTGAAAGAGGGATACACTGATTATTCTTATATATAACCTTATCCTTGCTATGAGCTAATGAAGGAACACCCCTAATATAGAAGTGGGGTGAGAAACAAGCTTTGGCCAATAGATGTTGTGATCTCCACAATTAGTGACAGTCAACCCCCCCACTGCCTATAGTGGTCCAAATCTTTAAAGAATCCTATTAATTTATGCTTGTGGCACCCTGAGAGATGTGTCACAGCTACTTGCTACAGACTGAGAAAAGGTTTCATTGTTTTCTATGGAAACTCAACATCTTCCCTGTAGGAAAAAATGTTGCCAGCTACAATTAGCTGCAACTGCTTAGCTGGATCTCCCTATGCATACTCCTGCTGACAGATTTGATACAGTGAATAGTTTACACAAATATACCATTGAATCTACAGAACTTCCACTTGCTCTGTATGTAAAAAATATAAGATTGGATTAGGCCAAGCCATAAGTTGTTTTAGTGTGAACACTTACTTTCCCCCATTGATAAACATGCCCCTAAAAACCTCAAAGAAGTAAATGGAGATTTGTGAAATTACCCTCTGTAAACTTTCTTTCCCTATGCACTAATTGGTGGACATGTGCACTTTTTATCTATTCCTCTGTGGTGGGATTTCTCTCTGCCATACAAACACTTTCCTGTTGATTCAAATTTGTGGGACTATTTGGCTGTAGTGCAAGCTATTTCTTTTGTTTATATAATATTGTTATGTAAAATGCAGAGCTGTTAACTCCCGCTATTTTATCAGGAGTTACCAGATTTTACTCTGTGTCCCTCAGTCTCCTGTCACTTCCCTCGATTTCTGATGATTTCTGGTAATTTTGTATGATTGCACGCAAAAATTACTACTTCAGTGACGTTGGCGGTGCTGTTTCTGGGGCTTCAGGAAAGGCTCTGTGCATGTGCAGGACATCACTTCCTGTGACATCACAAACTCGGAGATTTTTGGTGGTGCACTTGTGTGTGCCGTAATCCCCCCAGACATCATTAATTAAAAAACTGACAGCTCTGAAAATGTATGTGGTATGTTCGCTTCAACCAGCTGTGCCTTTTGTGTAGTTTACAACTCAATTTGCAGTGTATGAGCAAAGTAAGTTTTCCCTACTAGATGTAGGTGCCCTGTGCAGTGCGAGGATTCTGTACAGAAGTGAAGTGTGAGAGTTCAGTACAGTTTGCGCAATGCATTAACTGGAACAGTATGTTTAGTTTATGGTTCAATACTATATGTACTGTGTGGGGTTCTTTACAATGTGCTATGCTTGGGGTCTATACACTGGAAGCTATGAGCACTGTAAGGTTATGTGTAGACAGTATGCACTATGAACACATTCTGTATGGTTTATGGAGAGAACACTGTAAAGGTCTATGAAGCAAGTGCATGGGTTCTATACAATATGCAATGTATCTACTGAGGCGGAAATAATGTAAACAATCAAAATAACGGTGTAGGAGGCAACGAGCAATCCTATATCCACTGAATGGGTTTTCATCCTTTGCTACATGTGCCTCTTAATGTTCACAAAACTAGCACGTTGATTATATGCAAGTGAATGAAAAAAAAAAACATAAAACTAACCTCATTCTTCAAACTCCCAGAATCTGAAAGGAAATTAGAGAACAGCATTATCAGCAGTTAGAGCGACAGTGGGAAACATACAGCTGACTGAAACCTTTCTGCTCTGGGTGCTACACAGACACTGTAATAAGATCAGGGGACGGGCCACAGCCTTTACCTGGAATGTCGACCCTCTGGCTGTTTGTGCTCTTATCATACAAAACCACATTCAAGGGATGCAAGTCAGCATTGCTATAAAAGTATACTAACAATATATGATATTAGATATTATAAATGCATAGACAGCATTTAACAGTTAAATAGCAGAATAATAGTTTAAGGAATGAGTATTAGTTTTACAAGTGCAAACTGTTCACACTATTCAGATATGGGCGTTACATACATATTAAGGCAAAGAAACAAAGTTATGCAGCTATAAGTGCTAGTGATTTCACAATTTGTCTTTGTAATACAGATAAGGGACCTGTCATCCAGAATGCTCAGGACCTGCTGTTTTCTTGATAATGGATCTTTCCATAATTTAGAAAGTCATTTAAACATAAATAAACTGAGTAGGCTGGTATTGCTTCCAATAAGGATTAATCATATCTTAGTTGGGATCAAGTTCAAGGTACTGTTTTTTTAATACAGAGAAAAGAAAATCATTTTCAAAAATTATTATTTTGATAAAATGGAATCTATAATATGGAGATGGGTTTTCCATAATTCAGAGCTTACTGGATAACAGGGTTTCTGATAATGGATTCTATACCTGTACATGATTATTACCCCTTGTTACTCCTACAGGAACCTGTATTTGCAGTCTAATGTTACATCAGAGCATGAAATTCAGTCTTGTGCAAGTTTCTGTATGAACAGCAATAGTATGACTATATTAATTAAGTACACTTAGCATGTTGATTTTGCACACTGCACATTGGTTTAGATTACATTACGCATGTGTTGTGCATTATTTTCTTAATGTAAAGAGAGGATAGATGTGCCTCCAATAATGTGAAGTTTAAGCACATTAATATTCTATTCTAGTGGCCCATTATAGTATACAGACAATTTTTACTGCATGTGGACTTGCACATTTCCAGTTCTAATGCATTACATATATCTTGGCCGTTGGGACTGTAGTGGCATATGGTGTGTGATCGGTCAGAAATCTATGATAGTGTCAATATATGACCTAAGAGAACACATACTGTATATACCATTTGTTTCATACCAAAACCTCCCTGCTCTACAGTCTCAGTGTTCCCTAAACAGCCTCTGCCTATCTCACGTGGAGTAAAATCTCCATGTGATATGAGACCCACTTGAGAACTCAGCATTACTTATTCATTAGGTAACTGTCTATTGGTGATCACACAAAGTCCTCCTTATAAAATATAATCTGTATTTTACCATATATTTAGCTTTAAACTCTAATATAACTGAATCTTAAACCTCCCTGAAGCTACCATTTTTCTTTGACAATGACCATGGTTGATTAAGTGTCTCTTGGATACAAAACACATAAGGCTTGAGAGATAATGGTATAAATAATTTATCTACTTTTTGACACTTTTTTTGTTGGTCTGTTTGTGAATTAAGTAATAAACACCTACTTCTGCACATGCAGAAATTTGGGGATTAATCTCCCCGAAAAGCCTTCCTGCTGGCTAGAATCTAAACTGACAATGGAATAGAACTTTGTTTTCCACAGTTACCCAAAGTTTCCTCGCGATTCAACTCTGGGCTACTTCGGAAAACGAAGTGCTCAGAGTGCCATCCCACTGGCAATTTAGATTCCAGATGAGGAAGAGGCAATTTGTTTTCTCACCGGGTGCCTAAATCTCCTGAATCTCCAAGTGCGTCTCTGCCCTTATGGTTTGTCCATTCCCCTGAGCTGAGGGTCTGGGTCTGAGGGTCTGGGGCTAAAGTTTTCAACTTTGGCTTGTGCTTTTGGTTTCAGTGTATACCTTTCCTTATCACACATAAAAGTTGCATTAATTCAGATTCATTTTGCTAATTACGTTGAACCCTTCAGTTTCATAAACATACATGGAATAATTCTTACTTTTTCAACCTAGTATTATCACTATTATTAAATATAATATTACCTGCACGTCTGCAAGTGTCCACTCTTCCCAAGCACTCTTTATGGGCACCAGTCCCACACTTCTGGCAGAGGTACCCCTGAAAGAATGTTCCTCTGAAAAGAGAAGGTATTATCTAGATTATAAAGATGTCTCCAACAAGACAGAACCAATCTAATTTTCTTCATATGTTTTGTAAATGTGCCCTAAACGGTCTTTTTGCAGCACAGAATACTTGTCGAAATAATATGGTGACTGAGCCAATCAGAGAGAAGACCCAGAAGAGCCAGTTAGTAAGCAACTGTGTAATGGAAAATAATGTATTATTAGAATTATAAATTATTAGAAGCATCTCTTAGAAGCTCAGCTATTAGGAAATTGTATGCATTGTATGCCTCCTCCAATAATAAAAAAAAATACTTACAGAAATAAGATACTTTATTTGGATAAGTGACACAAGCTGCTCTGCCATACAAATGTCACAAAAACAGGCTTTTACTATATTACATTGTTTTTAATTTTGGTTTTACAAAAAATGTGATCCATTGTGTTTATAGTATCAATCTGCCTCTCTCAAATGCTTCTTTCATTTGTGAATTTCTTTCCAATCTTTCTTGTTTCCATCTCTGAGATATTACTGTATCATATTACCAGCATTTAGGGTTTCCTTTTAAGTGAACACATTAATCTTTTTCCTATACATGTTTCTGCACATGCTGTAACTTTTCAAAACTAGACAATCTAGAAACATGAGTTACCTGAGCAGCATCTGACAGACTCTACAAGAAGTAACACTTTTAAACGAGTGCATCTGAAACTCATGATAATTTGCTTCTGCGTTGTCTGGATGAATGTTTGACCTATGGGAAAAGAATAGGGTGTCGGATTAAAGCAGTTATTTATTCCTAACATAGATAAGATAGCTTTAAAGCATAGGTCAAGAGCAAAAAACAATGGAAAATGTACTCTTTCTCTTGCTTTTTCGTTCCCATTTGAAAAATCATAATGCACTCATACATTTTGTTTTTTTCTTTTGAGAAACATGTACCCACTGCTTGTACAGTACTAGAGTTTCATTACTATTACCATTACTAATATTATTATTATTATTATTGTATTTCTTATTATTACTTGTGCTACAAGTACAAGTGTTTTTTTACAGAGGAGTCTACAGGCCAATTGCTTGAGAACCACATCAAAGTGCTGATCGGGTCCTTGTTGAATGGGAAAATCAAACCTTTCTCATTATCTGGACAATTTTCAGCCAGATATCAGTTAACCAGGCCTGTTGTGGTCCCTATACACAGGTCATTTAGCTGCTGTCTTTCCAAATCTGAGTTGATAGCTTTTATCAGTAGGCTTAAGAGTAGCTAGAGTTGATCCAGATCAATGCTTCAGCCCACAGTAAAACAGCAGAATAACAGAGAACTCTGCCCATGTGTGGCCACCTGAACGCATTTTTCCTCTCTCACAGCTGCTCTAAAATCCAGCATTGCAAAAATTCACTGTTCTGAACTATGTTATAGCTAATAATGTTTTTATTCTCGTTATGTATAAATTGGAAGAGAAGAATCAATGAGCAGATGAAGATTCTGGGGACTGATATTTGAAAGGTGAGATGCAGGAGGATGGGCAATTAGGACATAAAGCATTTAGTACTCCAGACCACGTATTTGATTGAGAGAACAGGCACATTGTTGTTTTAAGAAGCAGTAAAATATATTTTTTTCTGCTTCAGTTAACAGAAAATGAGCATAAAATGACTTTGCATCAAGCTGTTGTGCTGTGGCAAATGCTTAAA
>CM044437.1:105589928-105604617 GCA_024363595.1 Xenopus borealis
ACAATTTAAAATATGTGGCATTTATGGCTCTCTCAGCCAAAAAGGTTCCTGACCCCTGGACTAGAGAGTATGTTTATGACTTTTTACATTCATCCTAGTCATGATATTCAATGTCCAGTAGTGATAAGTCTAATGCAACTGTACTTGTTTTTTGTTCACCATACAGTACATTCAAGCAAGCAGCTTCTTCTGTTAAACAGAATTGCAGGTAATTTCCTGGCAATGGGAAAAAAATCATCAACATCCAATCAAAATCCACGTACTCAGGTAAGTGTTAACTGAAAATCACAAAGGTGATAAAATGTGATTTAGTCAGGTAAAGACACTCACTATTCCCTGCTTGAGTCTGATTAAGAATATAAGTATTTCAAAGGAGCTTTAAATGTGTTTGGGTATCCAGACACTGCATACTAATACCTATTGTATGGTCTCCTTATATATTTATACATAGTTATCATATTACCCTTATGGCTGTTTCTTCATTGTAAACATTCACAACTTGGCCAACCTTTATACATAATAGAGACTTTGAACACCCTTTAATAGCTTATTTGCCTTTCTTTTGCCTGTAATTGAATTATATCCATTTCACAGCTGGACCTCAAAAACTAGATGGGGGTCTTACAAGTGACAAAACACAAGAGATATATTAAATAAATGAAGTTTAGCATTATTAATCATATTTGTCTGCAAGGTTGCCAGGTACGCTAACCTACAGTACTAATTGGCTTTAATTACAGTACTAATAAACTAAATCCATTGGTTTCAAGCTACATTTTTAACATTTGTTTAAACCCTTTTCACTTTTTTTACATGCTTAATGATGTGTTAGAGCTTTGGTGAGATTCATTTAGTGATTTGAAAGAGAAGACATTAGCAAGTTTAATTACATGTATTTATGTTAATGGCCACATTAGTCTGGGGAATAATGCATTTTCTGTGTAGTTCTGGATCATTCTAAACATCTCTAAACTTAATTAAAATGCTGCTGACAGCAGATAAAGCTGTAAGTGTCCAGGTCTACTAAGGGATAAACATATGCCATAAGTGTTCTTGGGAGCATATAATTCTGTTCTCTTAAAATGTATCTACAATAATTACCAAATGATGAGCAATTTCCACTTTCAGCTGGGACATTTTCTGATCCTAGTGCATATAAATATATACAAATGGGAAACTACTAGCTGCATATGGAGTATAAGAACTAGCCATATGTGCAACATAGGTTATAATATGGCTCATATTTCCTTTTAAATGAGCCAGAATAGGAAAGAAACTGTAGCTATCCTAGCACTGGCCTAGCTATGCATCAAGCCCTATTGGGTAAACCAGTTTCCCAGCATTATCTTCTTAAAGAGAGTATCCAAATTTTGTTTTTTTTTTCTTTAGAATAATCACATTTTTTTATTAGAGTTTTATTCAGTTTACTAAAATGAAATAAGAAATGGATGCAACACATACTCAATTAAATCTGGCAGAGCTTTGTAAATATCTTCATCCTGAACACTTTCCTCTGTAGGGAATGGCCTGGAAAGACAGATACAATATCATATACATATATAGAAAAATAGTTTTCAGGTTCCTTCAACACTCATTAAAATTGAGTGGCAAACTATTACACATCTGTATAAAAACAATGATCGCCACCTGAATGCTGCTGATTGATTAGCCCGGTATAGAATTCCAGCATAAAAAGCAGTGGCCAGTTGAAGATGTTGAAAAAGATTTCTGCTTCCTACACCATCATTCTCTTGATGGTTGATTTTTTATCTATATTATCTATCAGGGGTGCTGTAAAATAATGGAGTAAAAGGAAATGCACACCTTTATAAATACTGCAACCGGATATATTTAGGGGGTTATTTATCAAGCTCCGAATATCCGAACCTTGAATAATTTGTAGTTTTCGGAGCAAAATAAAAGCTATGAATTATCTAACATTCGATGGTCTGATGGTCTAACTCTGAATCCAAAACCCTGGCATTTAAAGCTCTTGAGGTCCTGTATAAGTTAATGGGGAAGGTCCCAGTGTCTGAGCTGATGTGCATACTGATATCGAATGATTTCTGGGATTAGGAGCATAAAACTCAGAAAACTCTGAAAAAAAAACATCAGTTTTGCCTGGCCCTATTTTTTCTGAGTTGGATTTAGAAATACTGAGATAAATTCGGACCTTGATAAACCCCCTTAAAGGTATACTGTCATGGAAAAAAATATTTTTTTCAAAATGCATCACTTAATAGTACTGCTCCTGCAGACTTCTGCACTGAAATCCATTTTTCAAAAGAGCAAACAGATCTTTTTATATTTCATTTTGAAAGCTGACATGGGGCTAGACATATTGTCAATTTCCCAGCTGCCCCAAGTCCTGTGACCTGTGCTCTGATAAACTTCAATCACTCTTTACTGCTGTACTGCAAGTTGAAGTGATATCACCCCCTCCCTTTCCCACACCCAGCAGCCTAACAAAAGAACAATGGGGAAGGTAACCAGATAACAGCTCCCTAACACAAGAACAGCACTCAATAGTAAAATCCCATGTCCCACTGTGACTCCTCAGTTACATTGAGAAGGAAAAACAACAGCCTGCCAGAAAGCAGTTCCCTCCTAATGTGCTGGCACAAGTCACATGACCAGGGGCAGCTGGGAAATTGACAAAATGTCTAGCCCCATGTCAGATTTCAAAATTGAATATAAAAAAATCTGTTTGCACTTTTGAGAAATGGATTTCAGTGCATAAGTCTGCTGGAGTATCACTATTAACTGATGCATTTTGAAAAAAAAACATGTTTTCCCATGATTGTATACCTTTAATAAATGATTGCAGGGCAGTAATAAATCACACAAGGAGAAATGCATAGCTTTATAATGTGCTTATTTTACAGCATTTTCATGCAGTTTACATTCAGTGTAAATAACCCTACAACATCTTAACATATAAATAGAAGCAATTGACAACTCTATACTGGCACCTAGTGCCACCTAGTTGTATACTAAAAAAAACTAAATTCAGTCAAAAATAGGCCAGTGGTTGTCAAGCTTTTTCAGTTTAAGTCCCACTCAAAAGTCAAAACTTTTTGCCAGGCCCCCTGTAAAGGATCAGTCTGTGGTCAGGGTTTCCCTTGGCACATAAAATTAGTAGATATATAGGTGAACACTGGTTTGTCATCAGCAAATACGTATTTAACCTAAAGCTGGCCATAGATGCAAAGATTCAATCGAACAAATCCTCAATTCGTACAATTTTCAGATCGTGTGTGGAGTGTCCTGACATTTGTCTTGCCATGACGATCGGTCGTTCAGTCGATCAGACAGGTTAAAAGATTTTGGGTGACTGCTGATGATATCTCTGCATATATTCCTGATCTGACCATCTTCAGTGGGAGACTGTCACCGGCTTTTGTCGGACATAAACTTTCTTACAATTGCTTTAGGGGCAGAACATCGGCTGGTCTGTTATTTTACTACTTTATTTAATCTGAAGGTTAGTGGCTGGTCAGAAATGGGTATGTCCAATCGTATGAAGATTTGTACGATCGGATCTTTGCGACTATGGCTAGCCTAAAGCTCATGCAAACTCAACGTTATGCTGGCCTGTTATATATATTTAGTATAGCAAATAAACACTGCTCAGATTCCCCTAGAGGGGCAGCCCCATAGTTTGGGAAACACTGCACTAGGTGTTAGTATAGAGGTGCTAATTGCTTCTATTTAGGGAGTTTAAAGGAGAACTAAACCCTAAAAATTATCATGGCTTAACATGCCATATTTTATATACTGAACATTGCTCCAGTGTAAAGTTTAAGCTTGTCAATAGCAGCAATGATCCAGGACTTCAAACTTGTCACAGGGGGTCACCATCTTGGAAAGTGTCTGTGACACTCACATGCTCCGTGGGCTCTGAGCAGCTGTTGAGAAGCTAAGTTAAGGGGTTGTTGCAAATTATCAAGCAGAAAATAAGGTTGACATGTAATATAAGCTGATGCTACGGGGCTAGTTATCAAATTCTGATGCTAGTTGTACTGGTTTCTGTGCTGCCATGTAGTAATTATCTGTATTATTTACTAATCAGCCTTATATTCTGACATTTCTATTCTATGTGTACTGTATATTGTGAGTGGGTCCCTAAGATCAGTAAGTGACAGCAGCACAGAGCATGTGAATCAGTGAATCAGCAGAAAAGAAAATAGGGAGCTACTGGGGCATCTTTGGAGACAAAGATCTTTACTGCTAAAGGGCTGTGGTTGTCTTGGGCTGGTACAGAGGCACAAAATATAATGTACATCATTTCTAGATACTTCTTTAGTTAGGATGTGGTTCTCCTTTAAGTTTACTAGTAGTAAAAGTTAATAGTCCAAGGTTAAGAACAAATAATTCAGTGCTGAGATTTGAATAAATCAAAAAAACTTCTGTTTTTCTATCGAAGCCAGGTAAAACACAGAGAAAGCTATGACTAGGTAACACAGTTTCTCTCCAGAATAACAGTATAAGCGACAACAAAAAACCCTTCTGATAGTCACAAGTTTTTTTCTGGGGGGTATTCTTTTGCAAAAGAGAAAAAATGTATACTTTAATGACTGCATGTATAACCAACTACAACATTGTTACGGAAGGACCAAGCCCAAGCAGCAATTTACTGCAAAGTGCTTTTATTTACACAACATCTTTACACTTGAAAAAGGGTTCTACACCCGAAACATGATGTGTGAATAAAAGCACTTTGCGGTAAATTGCTGCTTGGGCTTTTTTCCTTTCTTAAGAATGTTGTAGTTGCACTATTAATGTATGGATGGGATGTGGAAGAAATAGCCGAACGTACAGGTATAGTTGTGTATAGTTGTGTATGGGCAAGTTTTTGTGCAGGTATATCCAATTTGTATGTTTTTGCATACTCCTAAATTTTAACAGTAAGAAAAGATTACCAACCTTATTCCAGCTGACAAAGCGATGGTTGTATGGGATAGTTTAGACAAAGTCTCAATAACCTGGAAAAAGAGGTGGTGGTACACTGTTAATGATATGATAATCAGCAAATCATCGTAATACAGAGCCTAATATACATTATTCACATGTTCATGTTTGTTACTAAGGTTGATGATTCTTTCACATGGTTGCTGCATTTGCTAATGCCAGAAACAAACATATGCCAAAATATCTGTAAAGGCCATAGTACGCTGCACTCTTTGAGAGCCAAAGAAATATATGGATTAGTAAAATATATTATTCAGTACAAAGTGCCGTAAACAACTCACCTGGATCCAGATTTTACTCTGGAGTAGGAACTCATAACAGTCAGAATGTTACTTCCTTAATACAGCTCAACTACAGCTGACCAGTCAGAGCTAATTGTTGATTAGTGCCTGTCGTTTATTATTTGCAAAGTAAATGTATTCCTCTTTGCCGACCAACTGGTACCAAACATAATCACAGCCACTGTGTCACCAAAAAATGCAGCGACCTTAAGGGGAAGAACTACACAAGCGTTTTCGGTCGGATCGACATCCGGCGACAAAACGCAGGCGACATATCAGACGGAGACGCAGGAGTCAAAATTGTAATTGGACTAAATGAAAAGTCGTGGGCAAGAACTACATAAGATGAAATACAACTGTCAGATGTGGACACAGTAGGCAGTGTCTTCATCCGACAGTGGGACCGTGTAGTTCTTACCTGCGACCTTTCATTCAGTCCAATTATATACTGACGCTGATTTGTTGCCGGGTGTTGATCCAACCAAAAATTCTCGTGTAGTTCTACCCTAAAATGCAGGCCGCCAGGGATTCAACTACCCCAAATGTTCAATGATCCAAATATCATACACTCCTAGGAACTAGGTCAGTGCAATAACACACAGCAAAGTTGGATTGACTGTATTTTGCCTGCAAACATGGCAACCTTGGAATAGCATACAAAACGGCAAAGAACTATAATAAAGAAAAAGATAAAGAAAGGATTGTTTAGAGAAACATAATTGAGAGATGTGTTGTAGGTGAGGATATATTTAATAGACAGAAATGGGTCGTAAAACTAGCATTTAGGCAGCCACAGTACAGTAAATAATTATGTTTTCGCTATAAATGCATTTCTGTGTAAGCACCACTAGAGGGAGATATATAATCAAGTTAGCTGTATTTTATGTATACTGTCTCTTACAAATACACAAGCTATGACTTGTTATCCAGAATGCTCAGGACCTGAGGTTTTCCGGGTAACAGATTTTTCTGTAATTTGGATCTTCATACAGAATTATCAAGGGTCGAATTTCTAGGTGATGGGAGTTGTTTTGAACTCCCATCAAATTGGAATAAAAAAAAACCAAAAAATTTTTTTAACTTGGAGTGAATAGCATGTATTTGATCATTCAAATCGAATTTGGAATGTATTCAATTGAATTTGATTCAAAGTATTTTTTTTTTTTTTTTTTTTAAATCTTGGACTAATCGAGGTACACTAAAATTATCTCTGGAATTCGACTTTAAAAATGTAATTTTTCAATCCGGCCCTAGTCTACTAGAAAATCATGTAAACATTAAGGGGCAGCTTTATCAAGGGTTGAATAGAAAAATGAAATTTTAAATTTTAGTGTACTTCGACTAACGAATGGTCCAAATTCAATTTGAATTTGAAAAAAAAATTGAATATCAAAATTTATCATGCACTGTCTCTTTAAAAAAACAACTTCACCATCTAAAACCTGTAAAATAGTTGTTTTAGCTTAGGGGGGACCGCTTAGTAGAGTCCTGCAGCGGGTCGGGTACCCGCGGGTTACCCACAAAATCCTGCGGTTCCCTGCTGTTGCATGTAGATGTTACGGGTGCGGGTATAGGTTTGCGGGTTGAGGGTTGAGGGTCGGGCTGCGAATCTTCTCCATAGTGATTTTTACTCCTTTTTTCTGAGCACATCTACTTCCGATGATGTCACTTCCGGTTTACAATGACAGCACTTCCTGTTTTACTCCTTTTTTTTCTGATATCGGCTTCTTCGGATGATGCAACTTCCGGTTTACGACAGCACTTCCTGTTTCTTAATGGTCAGCGGGTTGCAGGTCCAGGTTGCGGATAAGGTATTTGCGGGTCGGGTCGCGGGTCTAATCTGGTAAGAATGCGGGTCTGGGTTGCGGATTGCAGGTTGTGGGTACGGGTCCCAAAAAATGGACCCGCGCAGGACTCCTAGAACTTATGTGGAGTCATTTGGTAGAAGTTTTTTTTAAAAAATATTTCAAATCGATTTGAACGATCAAATACAGCCTATTCACTTGAAGTAAAACTTTTTTTTTTTATAAAATTCAGTTGGTCTTTTTTTTTATTAGAATTTCAAATTGATGGAAGTTCAAAAAAACTCCCATCACCTTGAAATTCGACCCTTGGTAAATCTGCCCCTAAATAAAGCCAATAGGCTGTTTTTGCTTTCAATAAGGATTAATTTGGTTTGGACCAACTACAAAGTATTTGCTTTTACTATTTTAATAGTTTTACTATTAGAGAGAGAGAAAAAAATCTGGATTATTGGGATAAAATAGAGTCTATGTTAACATAAATGGAAATATGTTTTTGTTTTTAATACAATCGGGGAACGTTTCTATGAATACATTTCTATATTCTCTCAGACACAGACAGGTAGAGAAATAGCAGGGTATGTAATTTAACACTTCAAATATATGGATGAATAGATGCAAATAGGTTTGTTTTTTCCAACTACACTGGAGTGCTGCACATGCAGAACCCTAACCGGTTAAAAATTCTTGTGCTTAATATTTGACAAAATTATAGCACTTTGTACTCACTGCCCAAAAAGTGTATTACACTTAGGGGCAGATTTACTAAAGGTCGAATTTCAAATAGAAAAAAGGAAATTTTGTTTACTGACCTTAAAATCTCTCTTGTCCCCCAAGCTTCCAGAGAGAAAGAGATTTTACGGTGAGTACACAAAATCTCCTTTTCTCTAGTGTCTGCTTGGGGGACACAGGGAACCGTGGGGACGTACCAAAGCTGTCCCCTAGTATAAGCAGACCGGGAGAGGCCCTAGCTAGATTTTTCTATTGCAGCCTGAAGCACCTTTCTGCCAAAGCGTGTGTCATCTGCCGCAAAAGAGAATATAGGACATGTCCTACCTCCTGAGGGCACAACAAAAAACTGAACTAGGCTCTGCCTGCTGGGGGGTATAGCCAGCGGAGGAGGAGCTAGTTTTCACTTATTATTGTGCCCTATCTCTTAATGGCATTGACTATACCCCACTGTTCCCTGTATCCCACAAGCAGACACTAGAGAAAAATTCGAAATTCGACCATCTAATTTTTTTAAGGGCATTTTCTATCGAAAAAATAGACCAAATAGGTCTGTTTTCAATCAAATAAAAATCATTCGAATTGTTCTAATGCGTTGTTCGATTTGAACGATTCGAACAATTTTGGGCCAAATCCTTCGATTTTTCAAAACTTTGAAAAAAATCTCTGTAAAGGTTCCAGGAGGTCCCCCATAGACAAAAATTTTTTAGAAGAATACTTCGAAATTCAAATTTTCGATTTTTTTTTTCAATTCAAATTGAATTTTGGGCTATTCGATAGTCGAAGTAGCCAAACATTACTTCAAAATTTGAATTTTTTAATTCGAATTTTCACTTCAACCCTTAGTAAACTTGCCCCTAAGCACGGCAGCCCAACAGGGCACCATTTACAGGTATGGGATCTGGTATCCAGAATGCTCGGGACCTGGGGTTTTCTGGATAATGGATCTTTATGAATTTTGGATCTTCATACCTTAAAGGAAACCTGTCATGATTGAGTTAGCACTAGGAAGGAAATAAAACTTTTAAAACAAACCACATACCTCTATTTATTATGCTCAAATCTCACTAATTCTCAATTTATAACTACTTTTCAAATGTGCATGAGACACTAACTGAAGCCCTGACTTTCCAGAAAGTCAGGAGAGCAAAGCATCATGGGTAGAATCAGTACTGCAGACCTCTCACGATATCACCAGTTTGTGCAGTTGTCAGTGGCTGGAGTAGCCCACACAATCTGAATAGAACAATAGAAGGTGTTTCAAATAATTCCCATAGAATATCAAGTCCTGGTGTGACATGAGTTATACAGAGCTTGTCTATCATAGAGTTTACTCTGACTAAGCATGAATGAGATTTGGCAGTTTGGCACAGCCCACACACGGAAAACAAAGGGGTGTTTAAACATGGCAGCGCCTATGAAGCCCTTTTTACATGTAGGATATTTTGTAATCCGTTTCAGATATAGACAAAAACAGCTGACTAAAGGGTTTAACTAAGGATGGAAAATAAATATTTTACTCATGTCTCAAGGTGACAGGTCCTCTTTAAGTCTATTAGAAAATAATTTAAACATTAAATAAACCTAATGGGACGATTTTGTTTCCAATAAGTATTAATTATATCTTAGTTTGGATCAAGTACACGCTACTGTTTTATTATTATTACATTCCACGATACAGGCAAGCTGCATAGGAGTTATCTAAGACTTGCATCTGTCTTTTTCACCACACATCCAAACACTTGCAAAATCTTGCTGTATTAAACTGCACAATATTGCCCGAATATGACCATATCTCAGTTCAGAATCAACCAAAACAATTATTCAATCCTTTATTAATGCAACCTATTCCTCACAGGTATTCCAATAAGTCACCTTTCACAACTCAAATCTGTTCTAAATGCTGCCAATAGATCCATCTATCTCACCGCTCAACAGCAGCTGCTCCCATATGCATGTCACCTCACTGGCTCCCAATCTCCTCTAGAATCAAATTCAAATTATTAATACTTTCAAGGCCCTAAACAATTAATACCCTCCCTAATACTCTCCTTCATGCAACCTTCACTCTGCTTCTGACCTTCACCTCCCTTCTCCTCTCATCACTTCTGCCCATTCTCCTCTACAAGACTTCTCTCTGGCTTCTGCTTTTCTTTTGGAACTCTCTTCCTCAAGGTACAGCTTTCTGACACCCTATGGCTAGTTATCCTAGAAATACACTGCCTCCTTCCACATCAAAACGACTTTCACTTTCAACTGAGCAACAGCAGATTCTGGGAGATTTAGTCGCCTAACGAGTAATCGCCTCTTCTTCAGGCTTTGGGGCGACAATGTCCAGAACTGCCTTCCACCTGCTGAAATGAAAAATCGCCTGCGTCAATGCACTCGCTGCGCTTCGATTTCCGAAGTCACCCAAAGTTGCCTCAAAAGGAAACTTCGGAAATCAAAGCGCCGCGAGTGCCATTGTGCTGGCGTTTTCTCATTATAGCAAGCGGAAGGCAGAGGGAAGGCAGTTCAGGGAGATTGTCGCCCAGAAGAAGAGGTGATTAGTCGCCAGGTGACTAAATTTTCTCGAATCTGCCTGTGTGACCTTGCTCTAAAAGTACATTTTATCTATCTAATTCTATTAGGCCCTAAATGTTGCACAGGAAAATCTGATACAAATGTATTTCAAGTATGAAACATAGCCCTAGAGTTGTAATTAACAGAACTGAGAATGGAAAGTCGCCAAACTCAATACAGTCATAATACAGGAATTAACACTCTGATATACTTAATAGCATGCAGTTCAGAGGAAACAGCAAAGAACGTCCTTTACACAGGTAAATTTTACAGCAACAAGCTGGCTCACAGGAAACTGTGTTATCGTATGTCAAATTAACACCAACAAAAATAGTAACAATGTGGTAAAAGTAACTAGGGATGTATGAAGCAGAGGTTAGCGCGTAACATTTAGTTTGTGTGCCACGTAAAACCCTGAATTACATTGCTTCTGCCCAATGCACGCTCATAACAGTTCTGGTTTTCCCACACACACATAGTCTATTACACACACAATGGTGTGACCTTTTTTTTTTTTACTTTAAACAATTACAAGTGAACTAATACAGCAGCAACCAATGGGGTTGGTCACTCTCCAAACACTTTTATTTTCAGTTCAGTTGTTTTCAGATTGTTTGCCAAAACTAAAGACTTTTATCAATTGCTTTCCATGTTTTATTTCTTTATTATTTTTCCAAAATTGAAGTATAGGGGGTTATTTATCAAAATTCACGGTTTAGAGTTTTGTGAGGTTTTTTTTTTTATACCTCGAATTTACTCACAACTCAAATGTTTTCTAATGTATGAAAAAAATTGAATGTAAAAAACTCCAGTCGGTGTAGTCGGGTGGCAAACTAGAATACTTAAAGTGGACCCGTCACCCCAAAAAAATATTCAAAATCATATTTTATCACATTAATCAAGCAAAATGAACATTAATTACACTATATACATTATTTTAATCTTGTTTCCTTCAATCTGGGAACTCATAATTATAGCAAGCAGGCAGGAGCCATTTTGTGGACATTTTTATTAAGGCAAGCCTTGTATCATCTCAGAATCTTGTTTGTGCACCAGAATGGGGGACCCGATGTCTATCCCCATGTCCTGGCTACACAATTAAATGGTTAAGAGAACTGGGGGAATGTGGGGAGAGCAGTGACATCTAGGAAGTGCAGAATGGAAAGTCAAAGTAATTATCTGCCTAAGGCATAGAGGAGCGACCGACAATAGATTGACAGCTGTGATTTTTAAATGAGCTTAAAACAGCTATGAATGCTTTAATAAAAATTTGAAATTGGATTTCATTTTTAATTTGAAAAGGACTTTTATTATACAGATTTTTGTGTCTGGGTGATAGGTCCACTTTAAACTGATCAAGTGTTCAGCAAAAAAAAAAAAAAAGACTTGAATTAATCTCTTTTTTGAGCAAAACCCACCAAAAAAATTTTAACATCATGAAGGCTACAAACAACTTCAAATGGTTCAAGGGACCTCTGCCACTGACTTCTACACAACCTCGACAGGTTTTAGATGGTGTATTTTCAGAATCAAGCTATTTCTAACTTCGGGGTTGGAATGTTCCTTTCCTTTTTGCAATCAAGTGTGCTGGGAATTGTGGGGTTTGGAGGATGCAGGCTGAGGACAGCTGATACAAAGTAACAGTAGTCAGGCAGCTCAGCAAAGTAGTCAGATGGATCAAATGGAGAGCAGGGGGCTAGGCTTAGGAAACTTTTCCAAACAATAAAGATCATGAAATTCATGATATTTTTTAATTGATGTATATTGCAAAGTTTCTTGAAATTAAGTTTACTTTTCAAAAAGCTCAAGTTATGTTTTTGTGGAGTTCTACAACTAAGTATACTAATCTAGAAGGCTCATGGATGCAGGCACAAGAGCTAAAAAGGAAATATCTTTGCAAAACTGAGAGTGCACGGACACTCTTCATATTGGTTCTTGTAACCATACATGCTCCCTTACAACTAGGGGCAGCCACCAGTTCAGTGTAAATAGCTGCAGCTAATGTGAATTGGACAGGAGTGACACAATTCAAAACTGGGGGCTAAAATATGTGCCACCATTTACGTATTCCATAATAGATGTTAATCTGCTTCCACAAGTTGAGGTGTGATATTTACTCTGGGATTTTATTAAAATCATGCATTGTGGGTAAAACATGTCATTTTGTATATGAATTTGTGACTGTGCACTGATTCTAAAAGAATGGTATATAAACAAGTATTTTGTTCCTATTTACAGCTATCACTATTACTATTATTTTGAACTGAACACCAGATAAAAAAAAAAGGTTAACAGCAGTTTAAATGTCAGACCACAATGGTACACAGAAGCTACAAACCACACAAATGACAAATTAAATACACAAAAAAACAGACTTTCCACTTTTTTAGAAGTTAGGTGCCAAAAACTGACTATTTTTCTCCCAGATATATTTCCTACAACCATTATGCCATGTCTACCATTCACCTATTTTTGCTATGCCCCTGCTATGAAATTATATCGCTTCATATTCTATGAAACTTGGATGGCAGTTCAGTTTAATAATCTGCAATCTACAAGTCTTATAAATGCATCAGGTGCTTAAAAGGGTTGTTGACTGTTTAGAATGATGTAGTGATAGTCTGAGACAATTTGCAATTGTTTTAAATTTTTTATTATAATTGTTTTTTGAGTTATTTAACTTTTTATTCAGCAGCTCTCCAGTTAGCAATTTTAGCAATGTAATTACCTCCAATGCAGTGTGGAGGTCACCAGTTTCAAGCCCCTTCCCACGGTATTCAACCTGTCATTATCTAGAGTCAAAGATAGCTACACAGGTGAAACTCTAAGGGCAGGGCCAAACGGGCCTGTCGACTAATTGCCTCTTATTCTGGGCGACAATCTCCCCCAACTGCCTTCCCCGTGCCTTCCGCCTGCTAAAACATCACCTGCGGCAATGCACTTGCCGAGCTTCTATTTCCGAAGTTTCCTCACAAGGAAACTTCGGGCGAGTTCAGTAATCGAAGCACCGCAAGTGCCATTGCGCTGGCGTTTTCTCATTATAGCAGGGGGAAGGCAGTTCGGGGAGATTGTCACCAGACGACTAAATCTGCCCGAATCTGCCCATGTGACCTTACCCTTAATCTGATACATGGCCTGGAATCCACATATCACAGGAGTGTATGGTTTCCACACAAAGACCATTATTGTTGGACAGTTAGTAATTCATTAACTCGTTATTATAACATCACTGTGTGCATGGGCCCAAAATAACTTAAATGAAATTCATTTGGTATGAGATGCGTTTATCAAAAAAACTGAAAAGCCAAATATCAACTTTGTTGGTGTCTATTGCCATTCTAGTTGTATGACTCTGCTAGCCTCTAATACAGTTGTCTGGATATTAATCAGAAATGTTTGGAAAGGGCCCCCCTCTCAGTTCTTCTATCACAGTTAAAAAAAAACGATATGGAAGTTAAAGCACTTCACCCATAAGACAAGTGGCCACTTATAGCCCTACACTAGAGGAAAGCCACAATTAGATAATCATATAGCTACCACGCCTGAACTGGTTAGGCAAAACAGGTTACAAAAACATGTAAAAGAGTAAGCTGTAAACCACATCAACCTACACAATATATTATATCACTTAACATGTTACTATGTTACACATGAACATACAACAGCAAAACAAGGATAAAACCTGACATGTATCACCTGCCCACAGGTATTTCTGCCAATGTGCCTCACAAGATACAATGAACTGCACAATAAAATACTGTAGATTAGGTTAGGCCCTCAAACATGGGTGTTTTATTATAAGTCAAAATATTTATATTGTGGGGTTTTTTTATGCATTTTTGTGAGTTCAGTGTGTATCATTCTATTTTATTGTATGATAGACACCCACTGGGCACTTAAGAATGAAGAATGTTGTGTTTCAAAATCTCAGTGTAATGCAGCAGTGCCAAAACACAGATATGAATGTTGGTGGGTATAACCAGGCAAAATAAAATGCAATCAAATTGGTTCAACCTTTTAGTTGCCCTTAATACTGTGTGCCACAATCACAAAAAACATGTGTAAGAGCCCTAACATAGAGGGATTTCAAGGATTTTACTGCTTGTTAGATCAGTAGGAGGAAGGGAAATACAAAACTAAATATACCTTTGCAAAATCCCGGACATCAAATAAGTCAAAAGCTTCAAACAGGTCACTTTTCTTCATATTGAAGGCATCGCAGCACACAGACAGAAAGGTTCGGATATTCTTCAAACACAAAAACTAGAAAGCAAAAGAAATCCATTATTCAAATTCTGTAACAGGCAAAATGATAATTTATACAAATTAATACATAATATATAT
>CM044437.1:105612250-105630549 GCA_024363595.1 Xenopus borealis
AGATTTGTTTAAAGCAGCATTTTGTTTCTTCCTCTGTTGCTTTATAGCTGTCCCACAATGAAGTGTATCCAGTGCATTGCTCCTTATGTATACCATGCAGATTTTATTATCTAGTATTGCAAGATCCCATGTGGAAAGGCAGGTATAAATTCATGTTTTACTTAGAAGGGGTTAATACTGGGCCATTAATTATGTATGCTGGGTGATACCACATTAATAAACAAAATACAAAACACTATGTTACCTCCAAGGTCATGAAAGCATCACAGATGGGTCTAAATTACCAAACTTAACCCCATTCTGTGGCCTCATTGTTGAAATGTACACATCTGTATTTTGAAGAGATCACTGTTCCAGAACCACACATTCTTTTTTTTTTCTATTAAAAGACAACACATCACAAAACTCCATCTGCCATCAGCCTATGACTGACAGAAGGAATGTGAAAGGAGTTTTATGTAACCTGAGTAACTATATATGAATGAAGTCCTAGGGCAAACAGTAATATATTGCTATACAGGTTCATCTTTATAATTTAATTTTGTACACAGAAAATTAGAAAATTACTTTATAAAGATAAATTGTGCCTCAAGATTCATTATCAGTCCCTCTTAACTAACTTTAGTTTTTACTCTTTTCATATGTTTAGTCAGTTTTGCAACTGTTTAGCATGCTTTTATCCTTCTTTCCCAAACAGCCCATAAAATGTCATCTCATTTGGAAATTATTTTGTAAGAAGATACTCTCTTCATTCGTTTTGCATTGTTTAATTGCTGTGAAATAAATGATGTTGCATGGTTATTGAAATAGTTTAATGGTAATAATTTGAGGTGGGCGATATCGGGCTGATCATAATGGAGGCGATATTGGCGGTCGGATCGCGGGGCCGCATCAACAAACACATGCGGCTGCGATCCAACAGGATTTTTAGTCCTGCCCAATCCACATCTGGCCGACATTCGGGCAGATAACGATCGGTGAAGCCCGTCGGAGGGCCCCATACACAGGCCAATAGGCTGCAGACTTTGTCTGTCGGCAGCTTTTATCAGCCCGTTTATGGCCACCTTTACTCATAAATTTAAAAAATGCTGATTCTTATCATCATATCATTGCTGTAATCTTATATGAGATTGAAGGTGGCTGAAGTAACTGAAAGGAACACAAAGAGAGATCAGTGTATTTGAAGTTTATTATACCAGTAACTGAATTAGAAAATAAATGTACTCATACTAGTAATTCAAAAGCCTAATTATCTTCATTACAAAGCAGAGCAGGAAATATCAGAAAATTGGCATACAAATCTGAGACCATTTCCTTTTATTAAACAAAGAAATTCAATAGTGCAGTTATTCTGAAAACTAACGGTTTGGGTAGGTTGGATATAATTACTAGCAAGTGCTCTAATATATATATATATATATGGGAACCATACAGCCAAATAGATGTGTGCTTTCAAACAGGGGACAAGTTTGTGTTAATTACCCTATAAGATACTGAGCTGTAAGGCTGGAATTTCATTCTGATTCATACAATGGGCCAGTACTCCTGTTAGCAGAAATCTGCAAGGGCCTGGATTTATTCTCACTGAGCACTATGAAGCAATCCTCTTCCTGCTTCTTCTTTATCCACACATGAAGGGCCAAATGTTAACAAAAAACGTTGTCTTTTTCATCTTACTTTGCATGTGTTGGCTTCAGGGTAGTAAAGAAAGAAGAAGTGGAAGTAGAGGATCGCTCCATGATAAGTATATTCAATCACTATGGGGCAGTTGGCAAACTTTTGGCACCTCACAGTGATTTCACCTTTCCTTCTTCCTTTATGACCTCCTTGTGCTTCATTAAGGAAAACCCAGCCTGCATTTTTCTACAATTTCCAGAATTCTACCTAGAATGGTCAGCAGGGAATCTAACAATATCTGGAGTGCCGGAGGTTTCCCAATGCTAATACCATTTCCAATGAACGTGTTACCTTTATTGTGCACCTGATAAATTAAAGAAAGTGTGCATAGAACCATATATCTCCTATCAATTATCTCATTAGCAACACTGCACTTAATCCCCTGACTCTAGCTCACATATTCTCTTCTATGAGCAATCTCTTCTAACCAAATTGAACAACTATCAGTATTTTAATCCTCAGCAAAGGAAAGCCTGTAGATGTAGTAGGACTAGAAGAATAGATTATGAGAGAAATCTGTCTGACCAGTTTGTTGCAATAATTCCAAAAAAAACATAATTTCAACAAATGGAAAGAGAATGGAATTTTTTTTTAAGGAAGCAACAAATTCTTTAAAGAATGGATGACAGATTCAGAGCCTTCCTAATTCTGTGAATTAGAAGGTCAGGATCCTCTCCGAAATAAGAAGCTAAAGACTGAGACTCTGACATCACTGTAAAGACATTAAAAGCTAGGGTGGTTCTACTGAATGATAAAAACAGATGGAAAATTATCCCACTGTAATGAAATGTGCCGTTTTACATAAAATATCTAGAAAACATACTAATGAATCTTTGGAATTGAGCACAGATATATTTAATATCCCCGTAATTCAGAAAGTTGTATTTGGAGGAATACATTTTAATGTTATTTAATTATTAGATTACACATGCTTAGTTGCCACTCTGAAACTGCTGTTTAGACTGCAAAATTCTGATGCTCCTTTAACCTATGTTCCACAACAGAGAAACACTGTTGATGCGTTTGCTCTAAAAGTAACATTATAATGACAGTCTATAGATAGGGTTGCCACCTGGCTGGTATTTTATTGGCCTGGCCAGTAAAAATGATGGTTGATTGCAATCTTATTAATAGGGAAAAAACATAAATACATAGGCAGGCCATTTTTTTTCTCCAGAAAAGGTGGCAACCCTATCTATAGAAGGCCTGATTATCAATGTCATTTGAATAAAAGTCAGATTATGACTAGGGAATGATAAAAAAAACGATCATAGATCCCCAACCTTTTTTTATTTACCCCTGAGCCATATTCAAATGTAAAAATTTAAGAGAAAAGTTCTTGGGGGTGCCAAATATGAGCTGTGATTTGCTATTTAGTAGCCCCCATGTGGACAGGCTACAGGAGACTCTGTTTGGCAGTACACCTGGTTATTATGCAACCAAAACATGCCTCCAAACCAGAATTTAAAAAATAAGCACCTGCTTTGAGGCCACTGGGAGCAACATCAAATGGGTTGGTGAGCAACTGGTTGGGGATCGCTGCTCTAATGTATAGTTAAAAAAATGTTGCAAGCTTTAAAAAATGTCTATTGACTTCAGTTCGTTTGGCAGATTTTATGCTGTTTCGTGAATTTTCACTAATTATGACTGAAACACCTAATTTCCCCTTCTATTAAATTGAGAATCCTCGAAGTTCACATACTTTTGCCACACAAACATGTAACTGTGAATCATTTGCCGCAATAAATGAAAAAAGTATAGTGTTTTGGACTTGTTTGTTTAACTGGGTCTTGTTATCTAGTTTTTGGACTTGCACAAAAAACAGATGACATATTAAGCCATATTTATGCAGAAATGCTAAAAATTCACAAATGTTCCATCACCACTGTACTGTTGGAAATGTTAATAATTATTTGTGAAATCGATTCACAGTAGCATGTCCTTCCCCTGGCATTCTATTGGTGCAGAGTGCATAGCATCATGGGAAATTTGACAAGCAAGCGGTTCAGAGCACAGGTGCAGAGCTCCTCAGCTGTTCGTACAACAGGAATCTGCCTTCCAAATACATATTACATTAGATTAAGCAGGGTGCCAAACACATTTAAGCCTTTCAATCTCCATAGAGTAAAAAATGTAAGCCCATCTGCTGTAATCTCTTTCCCACTTTTCATGGAATCACTTGCTTTTTCAGCTGGGTCACAGTGATAGAAAATAATACAGCTAATGTATTTATCTTTCATGAAGTAAAATTTGGTATTAATATATTTGATAGAAAAGACCAATAATTTATATAGCAGCTAAATAATACCAGAGAAGCCAAACAGGCAGTACAAATGTACGAAACTATAACTAAACTATAAAGTTTTATCACTTTTTTCACAAATGTTGCCCAAGGTGTATCAAGTAGGCCTTTAAGTTTACATTAAGGCAAAAGGAACTCCCATTTGTAGCTGGTGAGAAACATGATAAGAAACATAAAATGTGCCATAAAAGGAAGAAATTGTGGAGACCATCCACTCATTTCCAAGTATAATAAAGCCCATAAGCAGTGAAAAGAAAGTAAAAACAGTATTGTCGATTATCTTTACACTCCACCATAACTTACTGGTGGATAAATTCTCTTTACACATATGCATTAAAAGCTATAAATGCTGTTATTCTGGGTCAGGTTGATTAGAGTTAAATCCATATAACGTACTTGGCTGCCCAAACCTCTCCATCTGTTCTGTATGTATTTATAACTTAATTTATAAAGTGCTACAAGGAAACACAGCACTGTACAGTCTTAAAATATACAAAATTACACACAGGCAGGACAAGTATTGTAAAAGTGCCTTGTGGTTTAATACACAGTAGGAAGGAAAACTGACATAGTAACATAAAAAAGTGTGTTTATAGAATGAATAGATAAAGAATACATCCTAACATTTTTTTTAAACAGAAAGAGGGACAAAAAGATTTGGCATGAGTAATGTGGCAATTTTTACCAAGCCCATTTTGTGGCCACACCCCCTAATTACCATCTCCATTGTACAAAATGTGTCAGGTTATGAAAGTTTGAACACATTTCTGTGGTTTTTATGTGTTATTGCAGTTTGGTTAATGAAGGGGAATTGCCCTTTAAACTGCAAGTCACAGTTTACTCAAGAGACCTGCTTATCTTAAATTATTACAATAACTTTTTTGCTGATCTTAAATTGTTACAACCGTTCACCTGCCATTTACTGTATTCTGGGCTCTCTGCCAATTAAGTTAGAAACTTTGTATCTTTTTCAGGCTGTTCAGTGCAGGAGATCAAAGAGAAAGTCTGGACATTACAGAAAAAATCCAGGACTGTGGGTTGAGCTGTCAAAATTGGGACTGCCCCAATCAAAAATGGACTTTGGAGTTATGGGTAGTGTTGCCCTGCACTGGTAAACTGGGGTGTTTGCTTCAGAAACACTACTATAGTTTATAGAAACTGCTGTGTAGTCATGGGACAGCCATTTAAGCACAGGAAACGTGGTAGATAACAGTGTAGTATTCCGATGTATACTACTTTGCTTTGTGCAGTTATGGTGGCTGACCCTGTCCCATATTGAATATGTTGTTTCACCAATTTTAATAGTCTACATGGGTAATCCAGTTTATATACCACATAGTGAGTATGTCATTTAATCACACATATTTTTCTAAATATAGATGAGTGAAATAGAAACATATAATTACATGAGATCTTTCATGAATTTGTATTGTTGTGGAACAAATCCAAAGTAGCAAACTTGCCTGCAATATTCTTTATTGGGGAGTAGAGTTACACAACATGTTGTGGGCAATGCCCTTTATCAAGTGTAAAGGAACCATTCAAAAATCAACATGTAAAACCTCATGTGGCTAGTCCAGTGCATCATGGGTAAATCTTTGCATTAGCCATTGTCAATGTCACATAACATTAAAAAAGTACATTGATACAATAGTCAATAATATCATAAGTTATAAAGTGCAACATACAGGTAAATAAATCATTAGTCCCAAACCAATGTTGGTAAAGTGCATATCAGTCCATTAATCCACAACTGTGGCTCTTCATATTAATACGGTGACAGGATAAATAATTCCTAGAAAATTTCAGTTGTGACAATGCGTGCTAGTCACCCAATAAAATTATATATGATTAAAAACAGGTAACAGCTTGAAGCGGCCTAACCTATAAAAAAGAAAAATGCCATTAGGACTATCCAGTCACTTGCTTGGCTTAACTACAGTATGTTGTATCAATATGGCCAATTATCTCAACAGATTTTCAATACTTTTGTACTACATATATATATATATATATATAGATATATATATATATATATATATATATATATATATAGATATATATATATATATATATATATATACAGTAGTACATATGATTTCCTCTTACAGGCTGCTGTTCTGGATGTGAAAGTGTTACAGTTAGCAAGAAGTTTTGGATTTCCTGAAGCACTGAGCTGGGTTGTGTGTGTGTGTGTACACAGGAAGGTTTCCAGACTGACTCACTGCCTCTCTCCTCCTACACCATACACCGACCCTTATTTACTTTGACAGCTGCATATGTACAAAGCACTATTGTTGCACATTTGGCTTGAAGGTGTCTGTCCTCTTTCAGGAGTCTTATGCCATTCCCCTACATTTATTCCATCCATCGGTTTGCTATGCCTTTTCTATGTTATCCATTATTATTATATTGCAGAGGCTGCATCCTTCATAAGGAAAGACTCCAAGCTGCAAACTGTCTTTATGAAGTCATTTTCCAAATGTATGAAGAAATGACATGGTACTTAAAAAAGACTTTATCGTGAAGATCTGCACTGAACTGGAAGGTAGATAACTGAATTAGACAGAGAGATAGATGATACATAAATGATAGATAGATAATTGATAGATCGATAGATAGACAGTGTCGGACTGGAAGAAAAACGGGTGGGCTCTGGCCCTCATTGGCCCCTGCCCTGTTGCGCATGCGTGTGGTTCAGCTCTTATTGCAAATGCGTGTGGCACAGCTTTTCATGTGCAGGCACACGGCTCCACTCCTATTGCGCATGCACGTGGTGCAGCTCCTATTGCGCAGGTGCTCTGCTCCGCTCCTATTACCCAGGTGCAGCTCCTATTATGCATGCCTGCAGCTCCTACTGTGCATGTGCGTGGCGCAGCTCCTATTCTGTGCGGCACAGCTTCTATTGCGCAGGGGCATGGTGCAGCTCCTATTGCGCAGGGGCATGGTGCAGCTCCTTTTGTGCAGGCGCTCGGCGCAGCTAATATTGTGCATGCTAGATAGATAGTTTGATAGACAGCCCACCTTTTCAACTACTGTACCTGGTTGCAGGCCCACCCATGAAAAAAAAAAATAGCAGAAAAAGGACGACCCCATGGTGCTCATTGACAATAACCCAGGGTCAGTGCAGTTTTCTGCAAACAGGGGCACAGCTCATGGTATCAGGTAAATAAATACAATCATTAGGGGATGCCTAACTCACTCCCCCCACAGTGTTTTCACCTTTGCTTTTCCTAGAAGGAGCTGTGTAAGAAAAGGCATCTCAGAATTACAATCCAGCCTAAAAGCTCAATGTCTTACAGGGTAATGTAACAAATCAATAATTAACATTGATTGGTCCCCTGTTTGAAAGCAAGCACCCGGTTTCTACTAGACCTCATGCAAATTTCCCTCGGCCTATAACAAGAGAGGCTGCACATCAGAAATAGAAGACTCTACTACAATTGTGTGATTGGTTTGTTTCAGTCCTACTCAGGGGATCTCTGGAATCCTACCAGGGGCTGTTGAAAGGTAAACTCTGTACGACCAATATGTAGAAAAGAAAATATTCTGCCATTCTATTACGAAATGTACGCCTGACAACTTTTTTTGCAATACTGTGTTTTTAAGAAAATGTTGAAATCTTTCAGAAAATGATATTTCAGCATGTTTTGGGTTTACATAAATTACTTGGAAGCTCTTTCAGAAGTCAGATAAAGTCACTGCAAATGTTGTCAATATACGTATACTATTTTGATGGGTTAAGGAGATTCTGCTTAGCCCTAGGTTACACCACTTCTCTTTTCCTGAGCATCTATCTAGAATCACTGCAATCAACCACGAAAAAACCATGCACGTGCAAGTCTTTCTTTTTTTGCCATAAAGAATGTCTGACAGTGACAGTCATATGGGCAGTATCAGGGTATATACTACCCCATGCAAAGTGACAAAAATATTCAGATGTTTTACCTCTTAATACTTTAACAAAATCTAGTTTTATTAGTATTCTTGATTTAAATTAGAATAGGTAAGGAATGAATCCCTATGAAGAATGTACTCTCAGCACTAAATTGCCACCAGATCCCTGAGATAGCATTGGTTTAACCTTTATCCATATTGTCAAGCAAAGTGCATGCATAGGCTAGACTCCATTCCTCTCATACTTTCCATTTATTAAATGATGAAGGAAAATTTTAGTCTTTGCAACTTTGCAACAAACATTATCAATAATTTGTAAATATAATTGTGGCTTAAAGCAGTATTTGATTGTGCCTTGCTGCACTGCTGGTTCTAACTAGGGAAAGCAGCTGTCACACGGGCGTTTGTTACCTGTGCTCCCCTGCGTTCCGTTTGGCTGTGTTCAGGGGAGCACAGGTCTGCAGTCCATTCTTTACAATGATGTTGTACCCACGAGACACGTGTAAGAGGTTCAGACGCAGCATGTTGCTTACACGCTTACACATCTCTCGTGGGTACAACATCATTGAAAAGAATGTAGTGCGTCTAGACCTGCGCTCCCCTGCGGCTGAACGCAGCCAAACGGAAAGCAGGGGAGCACAGGTAACAAACGCCCGTGTGACAGCTGCTTTGCATAGTTAGAACCAGCAGTGCAGCAAGGTACCATCAAATACTGCTTTAAGCCACAATTATATTTACAAATGACTGAAAATGTTTGTTGCAAAGTTGCAAAGACTAAAATTTTCCTTCATTATTTAATAAATGGAAAGTATGAGAGGAATGGAGTCTAGCCTATGCATGCACTTTGCTTGACAATATGCATAAAGGTTAAACCAGGGGTGTCCAATCTTTTGGCTTTGAGGGCCACACTGTAAGAAGACATATTGTCTGGGGGCCACACATGAAATACACAAACACTTTTGATTTGTAAAAGTAAGAAAATACACAAAAACTACAATACCAGTTGGATAACCAGATGGAGCTATACACTGTAATAAGGGACACCTGGATATTAAATAGACTTTTTATTATATTATTATTACTAACTGGGCAATGGGCAGAGTCCCCCTCCTCCTATATCCTTTGCAACATGATGTTTTCTCAAGAACTGAGTGTTTCAAGCTGGGCTGCATTCATATCCATCCTGGGCCGCGTTTGGACACCCCTGGGTTAAACCAATGCTATCTCAGGGATCTGGCGGCAATTCACTGCTGAGAGTACATTCTTCATAGGGATTCATTCCTTACCTATTCTAATTTAAATCAAGAATACTAATAAAACTAGATTTTTTTCAAGTAATTAGAGGTAAAACATCTGAATATTTTTGACACTTTGCATGGGGTAGTATACCCTGATACTGTCCATATGACTCTCACTGTAAGACATCCTTTATGGCAAAAAAAGGAAGACTTGCACGTGCATGGTTTTTTCGTGGTTGATTGCAGTGGTTCTAGATAGATGCTCAGGAAAAGAGAAGTGGTATAACTTTGGGCTAAGCAGTGTAAGGGCCCTAAGGTAACGTTCAGTATATTATATTTCTTCTGACTCTTTGCAGCTTTCAAATGGGCGTTGCTGACCCCTTCAAAAAAAACAAATGCTCTGTAAGACTACAAATATTGTTATTGCTACTTTTTATTATTCGTCTTTCTATTCAGGCCTCTCCTATTCATATTCCAGTCTCTTATTCGAATCAATGCATGGTTGCTAGGGGAATTTGCACCCTAGCAACCAGATTGCTTAAAATGCAAATTGAAGAGTTGATGGATAAAAAAGCTAAATAACTCTAAACCTTAAATAATAAAAAATGAAAACCAAGTACAAATTTAAAGTTTAAATTAAACAATGTGTTTATTGTAATGTTACCTAGCATTTGATTTTCTTTCATTGTACAATGAACAGAATGGCATGTATGGGCATCTCTCTGTTTGCTAGGATACAGTAATTCTGCCTGAGGCAATAAGAGAAATGTTTCCAGTTATTTCTATGAATACACCGTTTTAGTTGTTGTTCCCAACCCATAGCCTATCAAGCAGCTGAAAGGGCACTACAGCTAATTTCTAATGCTCTATTTATTGTGACCTTCTAAGGAGCTGAGATACTATAGCTGTAAATAACTAGACTGAACATATGTAGAGATTTATTTTTGTTAAAGGTATGAGTATTAAAATCTGCAAAAAGGACAATGCAACATCAATTGATCGTTGCATCCTGTAATAAAAGTTTCTACTATCTAATGAGTTTTACATATACTACTCAAGTCAGTTCTCCATATTTCAAGACAGATATTCATTTGGGATTAACTCTACAATCCTGCCTTCTTTTTTCTCATTACACAGATTACCTTGTTGAACCCATTACTGTACAATATCATCTTTTACAGATGTATAACCCCAAAGTGTATTGGTGTTGTACTTTCACAATGTTTGGAGAACTATATGTTGTTGTCTATACCCACATGGATGCAGCCAGATAACATTGTAAATATAAACCTCTTTTTAATCCATCACCATCAACACTTAGGGGCAGATTCATCAAGTGTTGAATTTCAAAAACTTTGAAATTCGAATTCAAAAAGACCAAATTTGAATAGTTTGAATCCAAATAGGTTCAAGGCAGTCCCCCATAGGCTAAAATAGCAATTCAGCAGGTTTTAGATGGCAAATGGTTGAAGTTGAATTTTTAAAGAGACAGTAAGTTTTTGCAAATTCTAACTGAATTTAGACTATTCCCTAGTCAAAGTACACAAAAATAGCTCAAAATTTTTATTTTTTGAATTCAAATTTTCACTTTGACTCTTGATACATCTTCCCTTTATTGTTGGCCAAGCTTGATAAATGGTTTCCTTTTGTCCTTGTTAAACTTATGCTGACTAGGTCTCTGCATTCTGTGAGATACTATCTGCGCACCAGAGGCTACAGCTATTGATGTTAAAGGAGTTGTTCATCTTCCAAACACTTTTTTTCTGTTCAGTTGTTTTCAGATTGTTCCCCAGAAATAAAGACTTTTTTGAACTACTTTCCATTATTTATCTTTTACTGTTTTTCTAAAATCTAAGTGTAAAGTTGAATGTTGGTGTGTAAAGTTGAATGTTGGTGTCTCTGGTGTTTGAGTCTGGCAGCTCAGTAATTCAGGTGCGGACTCTAAACTGATACAGTTTTGCAACATTTAATTGATACATTTCACAGCAACATCTCTGGAGTATTAGCAACTATTGTATCAATTCTAACAGCTGCCTGTAATGAAACCCAGAGATTCTGCTCAGCAGGGACAAAGATAAGAAATGTATCCATTAAATGTATCAGTTTAGAACAGTTGCGGGGTCAGCGACCCCACCCCCCTCCCAGAACTGCTTTAGAAGGTGAAAAATTATACTTTACACTTCAATATTAGAAAAACGGTTACAAATAGAAAAAGTCGTTATTTCTGGTGATCTATCTGAAAACAACTATTTGTTTGAAGGTGAACAATCCCTTTAATATACATAAAATAATGTACCCCCAAGTTCTACACACAGATCATGGAGCCCTTGTTAATTGAGTGCACTCTCTCCGGATTTATATTATAGGTGGGTGCATTGGTCTAATCTTGTATTACAGCAAAATGGAAGGACCTGCACTCCTTTATATATTTGTGAAGAAACTGATGTGCTTTATTCACAGTGCAGTGAAAGTACAAGTACTATACTGCTAATACTTTCAGTGCACTGTGTGAGAAAGGACCAAAAACCAGCTTGGCTTTTAATCACAATTGACGTTGTTGTGTAAATCCTGTGAGTGCCATCACTATGGATGATTTATTTCATACTTGTGTGTGTATATACAAGTTAGGGACCGCCATTCAGGGTTTACCTTGACGTGGTATGGTGGCTTATCAATTTTATGATCATAACTTTGTAACAAAATAACCCCTGTTTTGGGTGTATATGCATTAGCATTTATAATACTTATATATACTTTAAAGCCTTTAGAGTGCTCCCACAACCCCCCTGATTTATACCACACTATTTTATGTGATATTTTGAATTTACCAGAGAACAAATCATGTTCAAGAAATGTTTAGCTAAATCCCAAACTGAAACTTGTGTGCATTACTTTTTAAAAATATAACTGTGTGTTTGTCAAAACCTGCACATAAAGGAACCAATAAGCTTCATCTGGTTAGCAACAAAGGAAACTGCATCAGCTAAATATTCTTAATTGCCATTGTTCTTACATCCACTGTAAATACTGTATTAAAAACATCAATGGAACGATAAAGGGGTGAGAGTACTGAGATCATTCAGAGACAAACTGCATTATATCTAAGAGGATGTTTCATTATTAATGAACTCAGATTCCATTCTGTAATTGAAGGCTAAGTGAAAACAACTGCAGAAAAGTTGATATTGTGTGTGTTGGAGACAATCAAAGGAGCCATGCAAAGTACAGCTGTGGTTACTGGTGTGGTTGTACCTAGAATTCTTGTCATTTTATTGCCCAATAACATAGCACTGTGCAGCACACACAAGGCTACATTATTCACAAAGTCTCTGAATTCTAATGTGTTGTAGACTTAGAAAAACTGATTGTAACCATAGGTTGGGCATCACTAATTCAGAGCAGGGATTTTCAATGTCTGACTTTCCCATGCTCCCCTTGGGCTACTGCACACTTCATTAGACTATCCTAGTACTTGATTGACATTGTACCACTATTCCTAGTTTGAGGGCAGATGGTCTAGCATCCCCTTTTTTTAAAAAAAATGCAGTTTATTTTCCACATTATTTCTATTTATAGAATATAGAAGGGTTTAGAAAGGATGCTGGAATGCTAATCTCTCTTTCAAAATCCATCAAGTAAATGTTGGCTAATCCCCATCTTACAATGTACTTTAACAGTTGCTCATCATTGCAAAAAATACAGCTACACAATTCCTCCTTAAGCACTTTGAATAATAGTTACAATCCTAGTTTAGATAAACTACTGAATATGCACAGTGCCATACTGTTTATCAATAATAATATAATAACAATAATAATAATAATCTGAAATAAGACTTTAGCTAGTAACCTGCATTTAGATATTCAGTTTGTGTGCCTGAATCCATTTGATCTATAGTCCACTGAGAAGCCATCTGTATAAACAAACCCATCCCTACCACCTGCTCTCTTCAGTGCAAGAAATAACAAATCCTATACTTATTTCATAATTAAACAATAGGCAAAAATTATGTGCAGCACAAGCCCTATTCATTGAACTATTGTTGGAAAAGAGGATGCACTGCTCCACTAAGATTACACTATTCTGAAAATAAGTAATAAAAAAAAATGCACTGAACTCAAAATTTGGTTCAGTATATGTCAAACCCTAGGACTTTTTGGAAGATTGGGATTTAAATTCCCTTGGATTTGATTGCCAGATGGGTTGGGGTCTCTGCAATAGTACTTTTAGGCTGGTTCGTAGGAGCATGTATAATATCAGATTCACATTCATCAACATGTGCTTAGCAATAAAAATAACTTTTTTTTAAAAGGGAACCTGAGTGAAAACAAAGTAGACACCACTGAAAGAAATTTTATATGCCTTAGCCATAAAAAAAAATTACAGCATATGACATATGAGGAAAATAGGCACAGCATTTCAATCACACATAGGCCCCAAAAATCCCCACCAGCCCAATAAATAGTGACTATTACAGCCCTCTAGCATTTTCCAGTATCCACAGTCACTGTCTTCTATGAAGGGCACAGATTTTGGTTCCCCTTTTCACTACTGTCTCAGCAAAGTTGTTTTCTAAGAACACATGCTTTTTTTAGTCATATAATTCTGGTTTCAGAAATCTCGCCTTATGGAAGTCCAGTTTCTGAATCATTAGAACATCCCACATATAGTATTATTATATATGCTTTTTATTCATGCTGCATTATAGCATCAACAAAAACTACCTGCGGATAGTGTTGGATGAATTTGTGAAAGAGGACTTTTGACGTCGGTTACAATTGAAAATGTACCGCATGTCTATTTTGTTCTATTGCATTGGTCTATGGGTGTGCAGTAAATTGTCATCGACGTCGTAATATTTTTGATACAGGCACATTTTTGCATCTGTTTCATGAATTTATTTCCCGTCCTCGAAACTCGCCTCACATACGTGGCTGTCGAAAAAATTTGCCCATCACTACCTGCGTAATATAGCAAAATGGTCTGATTTCCTATGCTAGCTCATAGTCTCTGCAAATATTATAAATGAGCACCTGTAATTCTGTATTTGTAGGTTGTGTAACAGTGGTGATTTCTTCATATAACAGTCTTATGACTTATGAGTCTTTAGGAAGCATTCTATAGGCCTTTTGCATTCATCACTATAGAGATGAAAAGATAGATGTGACTGCTGAAATGGCAAGCTGCAACAACGACAGGAATACATTAGCATGCTTTGAACTAACTAGTGTAACAACAAGCAACTCGCTATTAAAGATGCAAAGGAACTTGAGAGCAACTCTAAAGGGTAAAAAATTAAATGGCTCCTCCACATAGGTTTAACACATAAGAACTTGGAATTGTCTTGGCTCTCGCACACCCTATCCAACAGGCTAATTAGAAACGCCTGGTGCTCAATGGTGGAGGTCCGGCCACCTCTCAATTGTATAGCACAGGAAAGATCCAGTGGCACACAGGACTTATTCAACACATATGTGTTTATTGCCAATTGCGGTGCAACGTTTCGGGGTTACCCCCTTTGTCAAGCATACGGTGACATACTTTAAGTGCATATAAATAGATAGAAAATGCACTTAAAGTATGTCACGTATGCTTGACAAAGGGGGTAACCCCGTAACGTCGCACTGTAATTGGCAATTAACACATGCGAAGCCAGGCTATGAATGCAGGGCTTGTCTATACTGGGGCAGATTCACTAAAGGGTGAAGTGGCCATCATTAACAACAATTCGCCAGAAATCCAATCCACAGGGACATCTGCAATTTACTAACAGGTATAGGCGACAACTCTCTAGCGAAAGAGACTATGGCTAGCATTCGTTCTCATGCTATCGCCAGGTGACTTTTTTGCTCTGGAGAAAAGTCATAACTCCTCAAATTCACTAAGATGCAAATTTTACTGAATGTTACCAGATTTTACTTTGCCACCTCAGACCAGGACGAAATGATAAAACAAAGCTACATCTCCCTCAATCTTATGTCAGTGACATCATATCCTGTATGCCAGAAATGCATTAAAGTTTTAAAAAACGCTGGTGACGTTTCTTTCTTTAAAGGGCGATTGCCTTCAAAAGTTCAAACTATTAAAATTTTATGTGTGAGGATTTTTTTCAACTAATTTGAGGGGTATGCCACATGTTTTTAAGGGTGGGCTCATGTCTAGGGCATTGGAGGATCTCCTCTGTCTTTATTATGGCTCTTCAAGCATTTTCACCAACATTACTATTAAAGACGTCCTTACAACTTTAATTTACCCGCCCTATTCAAATTAACCTAAACACAAGAATGCTAGTTTTTCGATAGGCAGAAATGAACACTAGCATCAGTTCGCTATGAAATGATGGCAAATTTATTAGCTGCTTAGTGATCTTCACTTATGTTAGACAAACTACCTACATCTTATATTTTTCCAATGTCACGAAAGGAGAAGACATTGAAGTCCTGAAGTGGCGAAAAGACCCGAAGTCACGAAAACAGCTTTAAATGAAGTCCTGAAGCCACGAGTTCAATTCTACTAACACCAATCTGGGTTGTTTTTTTTCTAATCCCCTGGCCACCAAGGTTTTATTTTAATACTATATAGGCCCCTGCACCAATGTTTTGGGGCCCCATTTTTTTTTAACTTGTAAGGGAGGCCCTGACGCCAATGTTTTTTTAATATTTTTTCGGGCCCCAATTTTTTTTAACTTGTAAGTGGGGCCCTGCGCCCAAGGTTTTTTTAAAAAAAATATTTTTGGGGCCCCAATTTTTTTTTTACTTATAAGGGGGGGCCCTGGTGCGAAAGTTGTTTTTTTAATCAATGTATAGGGGGGGTTATGTTTTTAGTGCTGATCTCTGTGTGGTCTTTTAACTTTGATATGTAGTGGGCGGGATCAGGGGTGCGGCTTGGGTGGGCGGTCCCAGGGCCCCAGAAAATTTTGCTGTGCGAGGCCCTGTTATTTCTAATGGCGGCCCTGCATAGGTTCATTTATAGTCTCTCACACACATAGACCAGTAAGACCTTTTTTAAACACAGTTGCCCTTACACACATTAACACTAACAGTTCATTTCACTCATAGACATAGACATAGACACACACATACACTGGCATTGACACACACACACACAGGGCCGGATTAAGATATCTGGAGCCCCTAGGCCCACTGTCATTTGTGTCCCCTGTCCCCTCCCTTTTATTTGCTCAAATTATCATCATTGGGACTGAGCAATTGGAATTGGCACAAAAGAAATTTAAATTTCTGAACCAATGTGGGTGTGGTCGGGGCCCCTAAGATACTGCTGCCCTAGGCCCGGGCCTAGGGTTGCCACCTGTCCGGTTTTGAACCGGACAGCCCGGTATTTTGAAGGGCTGCCCGGTTCAATTCTTCCTGCCCGGTTTTCCAAATAAGGAAAACCGGGCGGGATTAGCTTGATTGACGCCGCGATCGGGCAATCGGCGATTGCGGCGTCATAGCTCCGCCCACTGACGTCACGGGACCGCCCACTGACATCACGGGACCGCCCTGTGACGTCACGGGACCGCCCCCCTGTCCGGCTGGAGCCACAGGGAAAGGTGGCAACCCTACCCGGGCCTCGGTGGTCTCTAAACAAATCCGGGCCTGCACACAGATTCACACTCATCTGCCCTGAGAAAGAAGCTGTTTCATCAGGAGAAGATTCTCTAATTCTCTCACAGAGGGAAGGGGCAGAGCTATTCTCCACAGGAGCAGGAAGCGTCTCACGGAGGAAAGGGGTGGGGCTAAATCTGGACTGCAGCTCTGAGCAGTAGAACAGGCTTTGGGATGGTCCATTATTTGAAGGGTGCTAAGATGCAAGCCTTTTATAAGCTTATTGCAGGTTTTTAATGGTAATTTTAAGAAATGTGTTTATATAAAAAATAGCAAAACAATATTTGTATATATGACCCCCTCCGATGCAAAAAGGTGAGCAACCGGGGAGGGGGGTAAAAGGTAACAGGAACACAGTTCATTAACATTTTTATAGCACACATTCAAAACTTTTATCACCATACAGGGTAGCTTCCACACTCTGGAATAGTCTGGGATTCTCATTAAAGCCCTTCTGACTCACCCCTCCTGGGATATCAGTTCAGCAGCCTCTGGCCTGTCTCACCTTCTGGCTTTCCTCAATCACTTTAGACTCTCAGTCACCTGGTCACGTGTCCCTCTGCTCCTTGCAGTGGCAAGCAGCACCCCCAGACCCTGTGGGAGTTCTTGAAACAGACAGGTAACCTCTCCTGTTCTGTGTCATGCTCAGAGACTTTCTTAAAGGACCAGTAACATAATTTTTTTTTTTTTTAACTTTTGTCACTAACAAAAAAAAAAACACCATTACACATTTCAGTTTTAATTCACACTGTCTTTATTAAGAAATACCTTACCGATACTCTGCTTCAGATCCTCTTCAGTAAAGACGATTCGGCGTCGATCCATCATACGGCGCTCAATTTCTCCTCCCTGCTTTCTATAGAAGACAGGCAGGGAGGAGAAATCGAGCATCGCTCGATGGATAGTCGCCGGATTGCCTTTTCTGAAGAGGAGCGGAAGCAGAGTATTGGTAAGGTATTTCTTAATAAAGACAGTGCGAATTGCATAGTTACGTCCCTTCGTCAGTGCGCAACTTCACCTGGTGTAAGGGTGTGAAGTTGCGCTAGTTTATCTACTTCACTGTTAGTGAATTGGGGGAGTTGCGAAATGACGTCACGTGAATTGGCGAAGTTGCGAATGACGCTTCATGCTTTAGTGAATTTGCCCCTATAGCTTCCAGGGCCAGACACTTTCATCCATAAGATACAAGGTGCTAAGTACAAGACACAAGGAAGCCTTGAAATGAATATCTGCCTTTGGGGAGCTGTTACTTCCAGGGTGAAACCAAACCTCTCTGTGCAAAAAAATCTGTGCTGGGATTTGTGATTTGTACCATATTCGGTTCCTAAACAAATTCTTTCAACAAATGAATGACCGCATGTATAGCAGTGTTTAAGGGGAGGAAAACAACTGTAAAACTGCAAAAGCTTCATAAAAATAAGCTAAGCATAATGTAGGAAGGGGTGAGAATAGTTTTGCCTTATATGCAAACAGAATACACACAAATATTAGAAAATAAAAAAACTAATAAAAACCACTGACCCTAACAACCAGACTGTGGATTACAAAAAACCTTAAACAAGGTAATGCAGCTCAATC
>CM044437.1:105634575-105694540 GCA_024363595.1 Xenopus borealis
TTGTTATGCGGGGCCCCGTGATTTCTAATGGCGGCCCTGCTGACAACTTCCAAAGCTTAAATGTGGCACTGTAGTGTGGAAAAAAGTTCATAGCAATGATGCTATCTACCCCATTCTTGGTCTCAAGGTCCCCAAAGACGCAACAATCTTTCTCTGCTGAACAACCGATCTTAGTGAAGTCCAACCGATCTGCCGAATTAAAGTGATACTGACACTAAAAAATGAATTTTAACATAGGAATGTACATTAAATGTTACCTATAGGTCATGTTGATCATTTTTTTGCTGAGAGGTTTGTTTTTGTATATAATTGTTAGCTGAAATGTCTAAGCCTGACTCTCTGACACTCTGACACTCTGATTTTGCCAACCTAACAGTCCCATCTCAGTCTGTTAGTTACAGTTTCTAATGATAACAGATGCCGGGTGCACAAATATGGCAGCCCCCTCATACAGGAACATGGGGGATCAGACAGATAATGTAAAAGCATCATGCAAATACTTTATGGTAAAGTTAGAAATAGCTTTCAAAGCCAATACTATAACAGAGGTAAAAAAAGAGTTTAATTTCAGGTGTCAGTATCTCTTTAACCTGTGGTTAGTGGGATTCAAACGATCGTTCATCTTGTACATCGTTCAAGCTTAGATCTCTTGAATGTGCAAGTGGATGCATGAACAATAAAGCAGGCTCCTCAGTTTAATGTTGTATTCACAGAGGCTTAATTTTAATATAAAGGCCTCAATGCCTCAAACAGATACAAAAAACTTAATAGAGAGAATTTGGGAACTAATAAAATTTTGTGATTTAACACTTGCATCCAAGTCATTGCTAAATGACCCATATTAACACGTAAATAATCATCTCATGGTCAGAACTTTATCACCAAAATTATGACATTTTCCTATTCTGCTCAGCAGGCCTGATTTGTTAGACTTTGCTGCTTTTGTATTAAAGAGGTGTACTGAATTAAAGGAACAGTTCAGTGTAAAAATAAAAACTAGATAAATAGATAGGTTGTGCAAAATAAAAAAATATTTTAATATAGTTAGTTTGGCAACAACATAATGTATAAAGGCAGGAGTGTCTAGATGTGTCACATAATAACCAGAACACTACTTCCTGCTTTTCAGCTCTCTCAGTGGGGGTCATTTATAAACTTCGCGCAGGGCAGATTGGTTTGCAGAGTGAATATATTTGCCCTGCGCCTGGTTATATTTATAAAGCTGAATAAGAGTGTGCAAACAGATTTGCGAATTTGTTTTTCACATTGCGAATGTCTATAAGAGCTTTTTAAATATGGCAAAAATCACAAATTGCAAACACTCTGCACCACAACTTTGGTGGCAGAGAAAATATTCGCAAAACTGTTTCGCAAATTGTGAATTTAAGTTACCGTTAAGGCTATTTTCACGCAAAACAACCTCGCAAAGTGCCTGTACTCACACAAAGAACCGTCTTGTTTGCGAAAATTCATTCACAATGCGAATTCGTAGGAAAGACGGGCACAGTAGTGCAATATTGTAGTGTTCAGGAAAAAGCATGGGCAAAACTACCATTTGCGAACAATTATGCGATGCGCGAACTTTATAAATGACCCCCACTGTGAGTTAGTCAGTGACTTGAAGGGGGGCCACATGGGACATAACTGTTCAGTGAGTTTATAATTGAGCCTCAGCATTCAGCTCATATTCAAAAGCAACAGTTATGACCCATGTAGTCCCACCTCAAGTCACTGATTGGTTACTGCCTGGTAACCGATCAGTGGAAACCAATTGAGCTGCAAAGCAGGAAGTAGTGTTCTGTTCTTTATCAAATCACTCCAGCCTTGAGTGAGTGGAGACAAAATCCTCCCCAGAGAGAAGTGCATGAAATATAAATGCCCTCCCAGGCATTTTTAAAGATGCAAATGATTAGTTTCACTAAACAACTGCCCTGATCTCCTTTTGTTGATTTAAAAACGTTGTTTTAAAACAACACGACTGCTTTGTTTGTACACATGATTTTCAGTATGAGCAAACACTCTTTATTCTGACAGTATCCTTTTAAATGTCAACACATTTTCGTACAAACCTAAACTCATTGTGCAAGATCAGGTGAAACTGATATAGCCCACAGCTAGCTATATTTCTAAACCCCCTGCTTTAAGGGGAACTGTTGCCATCTATTTTGTAATATGGCCAATGCCTCCCTGCAAACAAAGCAGCAAAATACACAAGCCAGTCTTGTTGTTCACCTTAAAGGGGTGAGTCACCTTTACAGTAACTTATACTATGCTATATTTTAGGTTTAATAGTTTTTTATTGAATAGTATGCTATATTATGGCCAATTCTAAGCAACTTTTCAATTAGCCTTTATTATTTACTTTTTATAGTTTTTTATTTATTTTCCATTTTCTTCTAATTCTTTCCAGTTTTCAAATGGGGATCAATGACCCCATCTAAAAACAAATTCTCTGTAAGGCTAGAAATTTATTTTTAGTGCTATGTTTTTATAACTCATCTATTTTTTTTTTTTTTTTTTTTTTTTTTTTTTTTTTATTCAGGGCCTCTCTTGTTCTATGCCAGTCTCTTATTAAGATCAAGGCATCTTTGCTAGGGTAATTTGGACCCTAGCAACGACATTTCCAAACCTGCATACTCAAGAGCTGCTAAATATAAAGCTTAATAACACAAAAACCACAAATATTAAAAAACTAATTGCATATTGTCTCAGAATATCACTCTCTACATCATTGTTAAGTTAACTCAAAGGTGAACAACCCCTTTAAAGGTGACATAATATGATGTAGAGGAGAGCTGTCTAACTGGTGGCCCGTGGCTAAATATTTTTAAGGCCCTCTGCCTAATTATGTGCTCCAAAGATGACTATGCATGACATTTTGATATAATGTGGCCTCAAAACATGCAATTTGCCAACTAACTGACCCACTGCATGGAAACAAGTGGACAGCACTATGACAGTGATATTCTGAAATGAATTACAATTGGTACCCATTTTTATTATTTGTGGCTTTTTAATTATTTAGGATTTACGATCAGTGCCTCTAAAGTTTGAAATTTCAGCAGTTATCTGGTTGCTAAGGTCCAAATTACTCTAGCAACCAAGCAGTAAGCATAACAATAAGATTGTAGCCTCACAGAGCAATAGATTTTCAGCCTCCAGGGTCAGTGGCCCCATTTAAAAGATGAAAAAAAGTCGAAAGAAGAAAAAATTATCAAAAATAAAAAGGAAGACCATCTGAAAAGTTTGAATTTACCATATTAAAAGTAAGCTTCTGTAACCCTATCCTCACTTGATGAAAACAATAAAAACCATTGAAAGAAGAATAAAAGTTAGCTTAAAGAGATACTGACACCAGAAATTAAACCTTTTTTTACGTCTTTCATAAAATTGTCTTTGCATGCTATCTATAATTTTGCCATAAAAGTATTTGCCTTATGCTTTTACATTACCCATTTGATCCCCCATGTTCCTCTATGAGGGTGCTGCCGTATTTGAGCTTCAGCTTCAGTATCAATTTAAAGGGGTTGATCACCATCCAGACACTTTTTCAGTTGAGTTGTTTTTAGGTTGTTCTCCAGAAATAAATATCATGATGAAGGGAGGGTAAACCCCCGAAACGTTGATTTTTTTCAAATATCATGACAGGTTTGGACTTACACAGAGGCCCAATCAGCCCTCACCAACCCTCTATATACTGACTTTCTATGGCACCTTATAGCAGCCCCTCTGGCATTTGCGTGAAACTACAGATTGCCAGTCCGAATGTGTATCATGGTCAGCAAAACCTAGAAAACACCAAGAGCACCAAAAAACAACAATGCTCAGGCTTGGGCAGGTACTGAGGGTTTCGTACTCAGTTTGGGAAAGTGAACTATACAGGGAACGGGGTTTGTAATAAGTATGAATCACAAATATTTTAGAATTAATGGATCTCAATACGTTCTAGCTAACGTAGAAAGACCATGGTTATTTCTTACTTTAATCATAAAATCATCCATTGTTAGTTCCTGCCAAGTGAATCTGTATAGTGCAAAACTGTGCACTGACTACTGAAACTGCATCCAAACCAGTATTGCTGGCAATACAAAGAGTTAATTATTTGTGATTTTACAGGAGGAGGATTTTTACACACAGGGAGACAACAGAAGCCTTGTTCCTTATGTCTGATAAAAAACAACTAGTTGTTTTTGGATAGATCACCAGAAATACCAACTTTTTCCAAATACTTTCTATTTTCTATGTGTCTAATATGTCTCTAAGTTCTAATATTCAAGTGTAAAGTGTCATGTTTCACCTTCTCAAGCAGCTCTGGGCAGAGGGGTCGCCGACCCTGTAAACCAGGGGTGTGCCCAAAAGGTAGCTCAGGAGCTAACAGTAGACCTTTAGCTGGTGATCAGTAGATCTGAAGACACTGTTTATATCACCCTCCTATTTCATGCTTTTTAATCAGATGTTCATTATAAGGTTACATTAGAAATATTTGTTTGTTAAATATATCAATATATATTTTGTCATAAATCAATATTTTAGTAATGTAGAAATCGTGTAAATCAACCAAAACATGATGTATAAGGTCTGACGCGTTTCGTAATAGAACACTTCCTCAGAGACCTCCTCGGACTCAGGGTGGCTGCACCTGGGTCACAATGAATGCAGGGTAAGATACCAGTTTCTCTTTACCTTCTTTTGATGTTAAGGAAGATTTTGGAAATCCAGTGTTTTAATTAAGAGCAGGGTCCGGGGCTGAGGGCACCCGTGCCAGGCAGCTAGATATGGACAGTAACTAATTAATGGCTGGTTTCAGAACCTGTGAGGAATGTAATGTATGTATTAAGTAGATTTAAGACAATCAAGCTGCCAAAGTTTCTCTCAGTTGAAATTTATAAACACTCCTGCTGTAAACTGTTATAAATAGATACATTTAGTTGATACATTTCTTGTCTTTGCCCTTGCTGAGAAGAATCCCTGAGTTTCATTACAGGAAGCTGTTAGAATTGATACAATAGTTGCTAATACTTCAGAGATGCTGTTAAGAAATGTATCAACTGAATGTTGCAAAATTGTTTAGAGTCTGCAACTGAAGTACTGAGCTGTCAGACTCAAACACCACAGAATAAATAATGGAAAGTAATTGAAAAAGTCTTTATTTCTGTGGAACAGTCTGAAAACAACTGAACTGAAAAAAGTGTTTGGAAGGTGAACAACCCTTTTGCAATATAAAGATTCTATTAAGACTTTGCTTGCTTTAAATGCTCACCTTCCCAGCACTCTATCCATTTAAGGTGTTTTCAGATAGCACATCAGAATTTTAATTTGCTGTTCTTTCTGGTGCTTCAGTCTGCCAGCTCAATCATCCAAGTGCAGCATTTAAACTGTTACAATTTGCTACACGACTTGATTTCTCAATCACAGCATGTACCAAATTAGATATTTATAGAATTGGTGACCCACCTTCCAGAGCAATAGGAGGACAAATATTAAACGTTAAACTTCTCAATAATAAAAAAAAACACTGTTAATTTATTTATGGCAAAAAATTCATTTTGGCAGAAAGTTACAGAGGCTACAAAAAGGAAATGCTTGTGTACAATGTCTCATCTTATTTATTGTCTTCCAGCAGTCTCATTATAGGGACAGAAAACATGCTGTTCTGGGAGTTGCTCGGGGGTTGCAGCTAGTCAAGCCTTTGATAAGTGCTAAAAATCCAGTGTGTTGAGATGAAAAGGGTGAGGACCAGAAGGAAGAGAAAGCCCATCATCTAAATTAAGTTACTCTAAGAATGGAATAAATCCTCATTTTGCTGATTTAGTTTTCTTTCTATTCTAGGACATCAAGTAGCATAAATCTCAGCAATCAGGCTCTGTGGAATAGAGGCAACATAAAAGTCAGCTTTCACAGCATTGGTCTTAATTTCTGAATGGCTTAAAGCTTAACAGCAAAGAATAAAAGCATTTGAAAGTAATTAAAGGGGTTGTCCACCTTCAAACAACTAGTTGTTTTCAGATACATCACCAGAAATAGCGACTTTTTCAAATAACTGCATATTTTCTATTTTTAACCGTTTTTCTAATATTGAAGTGTAAAGTGTCATTTTTCACCTTCTTAAGCAGCTCTGGGAGGGGGGGTCGCCGACTCCCCCCTACTGTTCTAAACATTTAATGGATGCATTTCTTATCTTTGTCCCTGCTGAGTGGAATCTCTGGGTTTCATTACAGGCAGCTGTTAGAATTGATACAATAGTTGCTAATACTCCAGAGATGTTGCTGTGAAATGTATCAATTAAATGTTGCAAAATTGTAACAGTTTAGAGTCTGCACCTGAATTACTGAGCTGACAGACTCAAACACCAGAGACACCAATATTTAACTTTAAACTTAGATTTTGGGAAAAAATAAATAAATAATGGAAAGTAATTGAAAAAAAGTATTTATTTATGGAGAACAATCTGAAAACCACTGAACAAAAAAAAGTGTTTGGAAGGTGAACAACCCCTTTAAAAGATCATGTACAGTTGCCCTGCTTTGGTAAAAGTCATGTGTTTGCTTTAGAAAGACTACTACCTTTATAAGAATAGGCTGCTGTTCAAGCTGGAAAATGAGAAAGTACAGGTTACTTAGTGGATAACAGATAAGCTCTGTGATAGAATACAATGGCATTCTACAGTGTGCATCTGTTATCTGCTATGTAACCTATTTTTTTTTTTTTTTTGGCCGATCACTAATCTATTTCTTACTGCTATGTAACCTGTCTATTGAATGGCTGCCCCCATGGCTACACAGCAGCTTTTTTATATTTACTGTAGTACTGTTTCTGAAGCTAACACATTAATTGTACTATAGCACAATATTATATTTTAATTACTTTAATACACTTTATTTTTTTTGTGTTACTGTTCCTTTAAAAATGTTCAAGAACCCTGGTCCTCTTTATCTGTCTTATACTGAAATCATGCTGATATCATCTATATAATCCCAAGTGACAAAATTATCCTGGGAACTGGCAGAATGCTTTATTGGCTTTTCAAGAGTTTTATGTAACAATAAAAGCCAAAGAAAACAGCTACTGTATTCAAAATCTATTTCTTGTCAGTATAATGCCTCTTGAAAGCTTCAGAAATGACTCAACCAAAGTGATGGAATTTGTCTGCAAAGCACACCCTTTTCCACTTCAGAAGTTCTTATAAATGGGGTGCCAGTATTATAACAGTTGCTCATAACACAGGAGTGTTGCTTCATTGCACGTATATGATAATGCTCATGGGTAATACTGTTCTTTGATCATTGAAAGTTAAAAAAAAAAACAGTTTTTTGAGCAATAGCCAGTATTTCAAATTACATTTTCTATGAACAGAGTCCTATATATACTTGCTGCCTTTATTTACTTGAAAGGGCAATCATGCATGTAGATGAAAGACTCTTTTATGTAGCATTTAAATAGAAGTTGAAATATACAAAGGCAATACGCTAGTCTCATTTTGCCTTTATTTCTGTATTGTAGAAATGGCCTGCTGTGACGATTGTTTCAACACAAAAACGTCTGAAAAATAAAATTCCCTCTAAAATAATAAGGTAAAGAAAGAAATAGTGACATTACTGCATAATAGGGCAATATAGAGTGGCATCCAAGATGGAAAACAACCTATAAGTGCTACCAATTCACCCAATTAAATTAAACTTTAAAATGTTTTTTAGCAACTTTTCCATTTTTTTGAGGATTACACACATTTGGAGATTTTAAAATATGGACAATAGAATATTTTCATATAGTCTACAGTGTAAGGGAAACAAGGCAAATCGTTCAATGTCACACTCCTCTATCTCTCCATACAAACGACTGCCAGACTCCCTGTTGGTAATTATTCTATGACCAGTAATCAGCAGGAAAGCAGCACGTTCATTGCTTGCAGTCAAAATCGAATGGATTGTAGCCCTTGTGCATATTGGTATTTTCCATGTAAGTGCATTAAGGCAAACCCGCTGACTATAATGAAGGCAGGCCCTTTTTAATCTATAATAAATGTAACATTATGTATTATTTTATTAAATGTTAAATTACAAAAACCAGAGCGACAAGTGGCTATAAAATTGCCAAGAAATGTATTTTGTTTTCAGTATTATGTGCAAATCATCAATTAACTTAATACTAGAGTGCATGCCGGACAGTGAAGAGACACCCTTAGATAATACATGTACATACAGGTGTACCCCTGGAATTAAGTAAAGCCTTCCACAAAGTAATTTTCACTGTTTAAATGAAGATGTTGTTTGTTTATTCCTTTCTGTTCTCAGGTTCTGACTCTTGAAACAATAAAACAGAAATCAGTTCTAGAACTGGATGGTGCTTAGAATTCTGGTAGCTGCTACTGGAAAGCTGCTTAGAATTAGATTTTGTACATTTCTTCCTCGATATTCAATACTATCCCCAATAACCAATTTCTCATGACCAGTAAAAACTGGGACTTTTAAAACTGTAATGAACAATAAGTAAAGCTGTCATATCACCCCTTAAAAAAGTAACATCTAAGCTTGTAAGACTCAGCTGCTGCCAACTGCTGCCAAAACCCTGGACAATAACTAGCTGAAAGCAACAGTTTTTAAATTAAATATTACTGTCTTGTAGGAAAAAGTACATGCTAATTCAGAGGCTGCAATTTAAGGTTTCTCGATCTGTGATTCTTGCACCACAGTGGCACAGGTAGCATATGGCACGGATTGGGAAATATATACTTATATCATGAAAACATGATTCTACTGCACATACCTGCATTCATTTTATGGGGGATAATGATTGTTGGAGATATGTTTGTGATTATGTAGTTTAGTTCTAGGCAAGAGAAATGTTGGGAAACCTAAAATGTATTAATCCACTGGTGCACAGAAAGTTACATTAGTAAAATCAAGGCTACAAGTGCTGTATGTGTGGTTAAGTAAAATATGCATATGCTTGAGTTTAGAATGAGCCAGCTACTGTTTATTCTTGCAAAAGCATGGAGACATCTAAACTAATGTTTAGAAACACAGTAATGTTCATAGAAACATAGGAGTAACACAACAGGACAGCAAAAGCTTACAGGTAGTCCCAATCTGTAGTGTGTCCCCAGTGATAACAATAAACCTGCCTTTAATACTGGGATGGGAAACAAACTGGTGCCATATTTCTTCACTTATTATGTATTCCATGTGTGGGCTTTACATAAGTGCATGTGCAGTTTCTAAAAATTCTATTGTATACTGAAGCACCTGCTCTAAAGATAGCCATAGAACTAACAATTAAAGTCTTTACTGGAAAAGATGTTTCCAAGACAGATTGTTTGTGTCAATACACATGTGTAGATGTGGTGTTTGTGCAAGGTGCCTGTAGGCGTCATTTCTCAGCTGTAATTTATGGGTCATATAATTTCACAAGAGGGATTAGTGCCTGACCCTGACCATGTCAATACTGTTACACAAGCACCAACTCCATCTGATTTAAAGACCTTACAAGCTTTCATAGGTCTTACGTCTTGGTATTCTAAGTTTATTCAAAACTAAGTTTCAGTTGTGGAGCCACTTAGAGCACTACTAAGTGGAACTTCAAGTCTGGTTTGGTCAGAGACTGCTCAACATAGCTTTGAAATAGTGAAACAGTTAATTGTGAACAGTCCAGTGCTAGCTTTATTTGATCGTGAACTACCCACTATGTTACTACAGATGCTTCAGACTATGGGGTTGGTGCAGTCCATGCCAATCATGTAAGTGTAGTTGCATTTCATCCACAACACTTACAGAGGCAGAGAGTAAGTATTCCACTGATGAAAAAGAAGCTCTAGCATGTGTTTGGGCAACAGAAAAATGGAGAACCTACCTATGGGGTAGAGAATTTACCTTATGCATGGATCATAGCCCTTTAACCATACTGCTTACAATAAAGGGGCTTGGAAGAGCTGGAATGCGTATAGCTAGATGGTCAGCAACGCTACTGAATTTAAAGTAGAAAATGCAATACAAACCAGGTTTGAAAAATCTTACTGCTGATTGTTTGTCACATTTACCTTTAACTGCACCTTCTGATACACTGGATGAGGACATAGAAGTTGTAGCACTGACTGATTTACTATCATCTACAGATTTTAAGCAAGCTTGCCTCACATGTCCAATCCAAGCAAAGCTACAGGACATCTTACAAAGCAAATGGCCAAATGCTGAGAAGAAACTCAGTTCTGATCTTCAACCTTACTATAGGATTAGACAAGAACTGTCCTTAGTAGATGGCTATGCTGTCCGTGGAGTTCACCGCTTACTGGTACCAGAGACCTTGAGAGAAAAGCTCATACAACTTGCACATGAGAGTCATCAAGGAATTGTACTTATAAAACAAAGAGTATGAGCAGGGGTGCTCCACCAATGAAGCGAGTTGAGCCACTCGCCTCAGGTGGCAGTGCCCCCCTGGTTACCAGGGGAGGCCCATGCGTTTTTCAACCCAGAAATTCAGCTTCAGCTCTTCTAGTGCAGAGAGCATGATAGGGCTCTCTGTACTAGCGTCGTTGACTGTCCTACACCCCCTCCGGCGCTCAAAAGGGGAGTGCTGTGGGGAGGGGCGGGGGGCCGCAAAAAGAAGACCGCCTCAGGCAGCATATTGGCTGGGAACGCCCCTGACTACGAGAACTATACTGGTGGCCAGCAATAGATGCCAATGTGGTAAATGCCATTCACTCGTGTTACTTGTCAGAATCATGACAAAATAGCTATCACACATACACCACCACTTCAGCCAGTACCATTCCCTGATTCAGCATGGGAAAAACTTGCTACTGATATTGTGGATCCTTTTGCAGATGCTGCTATAGACTGCAGATTTGCTATAACTCTGATTACTATTACAGCAAATAGCCAGAAATTGCATTTGTTTCTCATATAACATCAGCTACAGTAATAACATTAACATTGCTGTCTACAGTCTTCAGCAGTGAAGGTATTCCAAAGGAATTAATATCAGACAACGGACCACATTTTGTCTCATATGAGTTTGAATCCTTTATGAGAGAGAGGAATATTGTGCATAGGAAATCTTCAGTGTATTACTCACAAACAAATGGAGACATCAAGCGATTCAACAGAAGTCTGAAAGAAGCACCACAGACAGCAAATCTTACTGGGAAATCTTGGAAAGTATTTACAACAGAGTTCCTACATAACTACAGAGCATTGTGCCATGCAACAACCCAATCATCTCCAGCTGAATTTTTACATGGCAGACAGATGCGCAATAACTTACATGTTGCAGACATCAAGCTTCCATAAAATAATGTTCCTACAAAATCATTGACACTGTCAAATGTCAACAAGCCAAATGCAAGACTTATACTGACAGAAAACGTGGTACAAGAGAAGTGCACTTTCAGCCTGGATCGTTAGTCAGAATTAAGAAACCAGGAATACTGAAACAAGGACAGTCTAAATGTACTAGATGTGAGTTGCCAGCGAGGACCATAGACATATGAACTGTCTGATGGACGATATAAAGAATGCAAGTCATCTTTCTCCTACTAGATATGACTTTGGAGAAGTTCCATTTGATGAAGGACATTTCCTGATGCCAACTACAATAGGCCTGAAGAAAGTGTGAACCTATGAGGTGTACTGAGAGAATCAGAAAACTACCTGAACCGATTGACAAACTGAACAATATCCAAGCCTTCTCCTAATATTGGTCAGCTCATCTCCCGCCATACACTCACCGAATATTGTACGAAAATTTGTTTTGTACGATAAAATCAATGCATGTATAGTCACCTTAAAGGACATGTAAACCCCCTCCACAAAATTTTCGTGAACAGCCTCTTTGAAATCTTTAGATACCTGCCACTCTAGTTATTAAAAGGTTAACCACAAGGCTGCAGCATCCCCTAAATAATTTAGAAATACTTCTACTCCTCTAACCCACTCCGTCCCCTCCCTCAGGAATTTCATTTGGCTGTTGTCTTATGAGCATGTTCAGTTTTTTTGCAACTCAGATTACAAAACACACCCTCCAGACTAACAGCTAATTAAGAGATAGCATTACTGGTTCCCATAGAAACTCTGATCTAGCTGTCTCATCCTATTTTTTTCACCTAACCAACTCTCCTGAGCTCAGCTTAACCATTACAATGATCCACCCCAGCAGAACTTTTTATAAAAGTATGTTGTTCCTGAGTAAACCTGAATTCTGCATTGCATGAACTTTACAGCATACAAGTCCTGTTTGCACATGTCAATGTTACTGATGATGTGTCGGAGGGAAAATGGCCGCCTGGTGAAACCTGCTATTTGTTTTAGGAAAATGTAATGGCACTGGCAAATGGAGGGGGTACATGCAGTACAAATGATGTGGCTTGGGTGGAGAAGATATGCCCATCTCATATACATGGTAGAAAAATATAGGCTTTACATGTCTTTTAAGCCCATGCAACGAATACATAGAAGACAAAATACACATAGTGCTGGTGCAGTGCAGAGCCCAGTATCCAAAGCTCATGCATTTGTATGGGGTACATAACATAGCTGCACTTTTGAACACGTTTACAGACATGCTTGGGGTGATTACCGTGATTACCTATAGAAGGGTATTTTCAGGATTTTTTGGCATCCGTATAAAAATATGTCCAATTTTAACCACTTTGCATTTTAAATGATTCCTGGTCAGCTGATAAAACAAAAAAAAAGACTCTTGTGAGTCTACTTGTCACTGCTCCATGTGAGTCTACTTGTCACTGCTCCATGTAACGTCTACCTGTCACTGCTCCATGTGAGTCTACTTGTCACTGCTCCATGTAACGTCTACCTGTCACTACTCCATGTGAGTCTACCTGTCACTGCTCCATGTGATGTCTACTTGTTACTGCTCCATGTGAGTCTACTTGTCACTGCTCCATGTAACGTCTACCTGTCACTACTCCGTGTGAGTCTACCTGTCACTGCTCCATGTGATGTCTACTTGTCACTGCTCCATGTGATGTCTAACTGTCACTGCTCCATATAATGTTTACCTATCACTGCTCCGTGAGAGTCTACCTGTCACTGCTCCGTGGGAATCTACTTGTCACTGCTCCGTGAGAGTCTACCTGTCACTGCTCCGTGGGAATCTACTTGTCACTGCTCCGTGTCAGCAAAGGTGCAGTTGTTCTCCACTTGAGGTCAGTGCCTCATGTGCCACTAGCCTGAACTAATGCTGAACTAATCAAGTGCAGCATGATCAGTTCCTGAACCAATATACTGTAAATCACCCATCAGGAGAACATAAAAATATGAATAACCAACCCAGTAAGAAACACTGTGCAAAGGCCATTCAGGCAGGTAAGCACAAAATCTGCCTACACCTTATAGTTCCAATGAGATCTTATGGTTCCTGTACAGCTTACTGTGATTGAAAGGTTCTCTGTACAGACCAGAGGATTTATAGCAAGTCTAAAAAAGTATAAAATAATATGAGACTAACTTCTGTCATTAAAGTTTAGGTTTGTTTTATATATTAACTGACTTTACAATTAAAGAATGCATAACCAAGAAATACAATTAAAGAATACATCACTAAAAAGTATATTTTTTTTCTCTGCAGTGGCCTGCATTTCACTATTCATATTGATACATTTTCTACCCTACCTATTCTTAACAAAGAAGCAAGCAGACAAACCCACTTCCTTACAACAAGCTGCAAGTGGACAGTTCCTCTCCCCTGCACCCTGCAACAGAGCATGAGGCTTCTGCTATTATCCTCTGTTTTAGTAGCTGTATTCACCTAACAATGTTACACTATGGAACGTGATACAGAATTACTGTATATCTAGTAGGACTGGCACAGCAAGAGATAATGTATTTCATTATTTGTTTGGCCCAGGTAAAAACTTTACTTGCTTGTCAGTATAATATTGTTTGCTTTATTGTTAGAGCATTGGGTAAATTCATTACATTTTTCTCAAGAGCAAAGAAAAAAAATTTTAAATCAGTTTTTAAGAGGACATATTGACATGGCTTCATAAAATGCATTGCTGAAACCTCTTGATCACCATAATGTGACAACAACTGACAAAACATAGTTCAGATGCAACTGCAGATAAATTGAAGCTAAACTTTTGGCCTAAGCCATGCTAGCAAAGCTGTAACGGACTATTCAGATAGCAGGCCAACACAATATTTGCATCCACTTCAAAATTTGTTGTCATTCTTACAGCATTCTATTCAAACATAATTTTAAAAACTGGATCAAGATGTTTAAAAACTTTGTTTCTGTATTTTATATTTCCAGGATCCCCCTCTGGGACAAAAGGGAGAGAGCAGCTGAAGAGTTAATATATGTAGTAAGAGACCAGTTGTGAGCTCTAGTCACAAATATTAGCCCTCTCAGAAAATTACTTATCCATGAGCACATGCACAGTCTTACAGACTTTTCATTTGTTTTAAATCAAATACGCAGGATTGGCAAAGCAATTATGAATAAGCATTCTATTCAAGGGAGGGGTGGTTCCCCTTTAAGTAAATTTTAGTATGTTCTAGAATTACCAATTCTAAGCAACTTTTCAATTGGTCTCGATTATTTATTTTTTTTATAGTTTTTTAATTATTTGCCTTCTTCTGATTCTCTCCAGCATTCCAGTGGGGGTCGCTGATCCCATCTAAAAAAAATGCTTTGCAAGGCTACACATTTATAGTCAGTGATACTTTTTAATACTAGTCTTTCTATTCAGGCCTCTCCTATTCCTAGTCTGGTCTGTTATTTAAATCAGTGTATGGTTGCTAGGGTAATTTGGACCTTAGCCACCAGATGGCTGAAACTGCAAACTGGAGAGCTGCTGAATAAAAAGTCAAATAACTCAAAAACCACAAATAATAAAAAAACTCAGAATATCCCTCTCTACATCTACTAAGTTAACTCAAAGGTGGACAACATCTTTAAGATTGGTCTACCATTAATAGACTACCATTTAATCTTTCATGTTTTCATGTTTAATGTTTTTTACTAGAGCTGGGGTTGTACAACCTAAAGTCTCAAATTTATGTCAGACTGAAACCTGAAGCTGCAACCTAACAACTGAAGGTTGATGTGGTTATAGGCATGAAGGTTGTTTCTATACCACCAAAACTCTCTTACCCATAACCTGTAATGTTTCTCCTTCCTTTATGTCACCAAGCATATGCACAGCACACACGAGATGTATAATGAAAAGAAACTGAAATACAATGTTGAAACATGTTTGCCTGCTCCTGTATCATAATAAATGGGGACATCCCCCTTTCTACCCGCATTCTTTGTATTGGGGCTTTTAGAAACTATTGATAAGTAGAAGGCATCTTCACTGACCTGGGACATCTGTGGTCTCAAGTTGATTTCTTTCAGGTTGATGGAGCTGCCCTGCAAGTTCTTAAGCAGCTGACAAAGAAGCACTCCATCCCGGAGAGTCTGGGCCAGGTCAAACACCTGGGCTGTGTCCAGGGTCACCCTGTGATTGGGGGGCAGCACTTTACATCTGATCAGCCACTGGGCACACTGTCGCCAGGGTTCCATGATGCTGCCACCCAGATGACTTACTGGAGTATGAAAATGGCAACAATAGAAGCAGCAAGGGGCAAGTGCGATGGGTAGTTGCAATATGTGACTGGTTCAATGAAGCAGTAGAAGTGGTCACAGGAGCCCCTGGTGCAGTTTAAGCTTTATGCGGTAGAAGCAGTGATAGAAGCAGGGGATGAATACTGTTTGTGTGCTAAGCCTACATGCCCAGGAAGACTGTCTCTGCTTGATGGTACAGACTCCCCTCCCTGGGTCCCAGGCCAAGCTCCTGTACACTGGTCCCACTGAGGCTGCTGCAGGGGTTGCCGTCTGTCCTGGTGCATTCTCACTCCAGGCGCAGAGTCTGCTGAAATGGTACAAGATCCTCCATGATCACAAAGGCCACCAGGTTAGGTCTCTGGGCGCTTGTGGTCTCCCCTTCACTAGCCCGGTTTCCCTATGGCTACCGGTGTCCTGCGCTGGGCTACCGCAGCTCTCTATGGACACAGTACAGCCCAGGCTCATCCAGTCGGTGTGAGGTTAGAGCAGCCACAGATTTGCCCTCCGCCCACTGTCACTCCCTCATTTGCCGCTGTCCATCCATTGACACTGGGGATTGTCTCGGTGCTTCTTTCTTCTGCGCCTCTATTTCTCCGCCGCCGGCCCCAAAGAAGATATTGTCAGCGTCGCTTCCAGTCACTCAGCCTGTCACTTACTTTTTTCTCTTTCTCGCTTTATCCGACGCGCCTGGTCCTCAGCTCCCTGTCCCAGTGACATTCCCATTGCCTAGCACAGTGTCGCTGCTCTCGCCTCTGTCATTCTGCCTCTCCCTCTCCTCCCGCTGTGCAGGGCTGCAGCTTGGAGTTCGCGCAGGCGCAGTAAATATCACTTTGCTACGCTGGCTGGACGCTACCTGTCACTCTGTCAGGGCACTTTGGGGAGGATTCGAGGAAGGCGGGAAGAGCCCAAAAGGGCTTATGATTGTAGCACGCAGTGTGTGTTAAACTTGAATAAAAATCAGTGTTGCCAGGTTGGCTGTTTTACAGCCAAATTGGGCTACTAATTTAAAGCCCAGGCGGGTTTTCAAAATAGAAACGAACCAAGGTACTGATTTGGGCTAGTTCTTGGGCCTTTGGCTGGTTTGTACTTTTGAAACCAGCCAACGATGTTTCTTGCCCTAATGTGCCAAGCCTGCGTTTCCCAATTAGGATTGCCACCTTTTCTTGAAAAAAAATACTGGCCTTCAGTGGCGTAACTACTCGCTGGTGGGCCCTGGTGCAGGATTGGCACCCGGGCCCCTCTATTGGGCTCTCCCCATGAGTTGGAGTTCTCCTAGCCTCTCCAGTGGGCCCCGAGTAGGGTTGCCACCAGGCCCAGACTGGCCATTTGTGGGTTAGGGCAAATGCCAGAGGGGCTGCTATAAGGTCCCATAGAAAGTCAGTATTTAGTGGGCTGGTGGGGGCTGTTTGGGCCTCTATGTGGGCTGATGGGCCTCTTGTGTACCTGAAATGCCAGGGCCTATTTTAATTCTCAGTCCAGTCCTGGTTGCCACCCAGCCGGTATTTTACCGGCCTAGCCGGTAAAATACCAGCAAAGGCCGGGGCCGGTATTACAAATTTACCGGCAATGTAGCTGCCGGTAAATTTGTAACGCCACTTTAAAAAGGCCCTTACCCTGCCTACGTTCAAGTTAAAACTTACCTTTCTCGCAGTCTTCAGCCGATCGTAGGACGTGGCTCCGCCCATGCCCCGCCTCCTTTTACGTCACTCTCCGCCCCTTTGTAGCCCCGCCCCCATCTGCCGGTAAAAAAAAATACCAAAGGTGGCAACCCTAGCCCCGAGAGGGAGCGGGCCCTGGTGCAATTGCACCCCCTGCTCCCCTGGTAGTTACGCCACTGCCGGCCTTGCTATATGTTTATCTTTTTTTCCTATTAATAACATTGGCATCAACCATCAAAAATATAGGCCAGGCCAGGTGGCAACTGTGCTCCCAATGCATGTTGGGTAATGTAATTTTTCTTTAACAATTTGCCTCATGCCAAGTTTAATGTAAGACTACAATACCCAGCATGGGACTGACTTGTGTAGAAGTTGGGAGTTACCAGATTTTGGGCTCTGTGCCCCATTCTCCCGTCACCTTTAAGCATTCTCACATTTTCTGGTGAGTTTCCTCAATTTCAGACAATTTTGGGGCAAAATTCTGCTGGCCACCAAAATGTCTATAGTTTGACTTGTTTTCCCAATATTAATTGAAATTGTGTATGTTTTAGGGCCTCAGGGCAGGACTCTGGCCAATTGGACCAATTGGGGGCCCAGCCAATGGGTGCCCCGCACCCTGGAACCCCTTTCTTGCTCGAAAAAATGCCTGGTCACAGTCACCCTCCATTATTTTTTTTAAATGGACCAGTCCAAGCTGACATAGACTTGCCTGGAAAGATGCTGAATAAAAAGAAAAATAACTAAAAATCCACAAATTATAAATGAAAACCAATTGAAAATAGTCTCTGAATATCTCTGTAAAATGTTGGTGTCTCTTTAAATCTGGGGGGCCCCACCAAAGTTGTCCCAATTGGGCCCCTGTAGGGCCTCACAGGGGAATAATAGTTTGGAAAGTTGGGCCCCTAGTCGAATGTTTTCTGGTGGGCCCCTGGTTTTCTGGTGGGCCCTTGGCATCCCAGTCCGACACTGCATGAAGGTAAGCATGGCTGTGTACAACATAGATGTGAGCATATTGCACTGGAGGATCCTTAGCAGAGATGCCATTGCCAAGTACCCTGCTCAGTCAAGCTCCTCACCAGGGCCTGTGTTACGGTAGGGCAGAGAGGACATTTGCACCTTGGTCTTAGCAACTTAGGGGGCAGGGCGTAACTATAGGGGAAGCATGGGGGCCCAAGAGGTATAAGGGCCTTATGAGGCGCTAATTCATATACGGTTATACAATTTCAATAAACATTGCTAAAACATCTAGACATTTTGGGGGCCTGAAAAAGTATTTGCTGTGGGGCCCAGTAATATCTAGTTACATCACTGTTAGGGGCACAATGGTTGGCAACATTATAGGGCAAATTTACTAAATGCACGTGAATAGTTTGAATTCCGATCGTACGATTCTTTCGGATATTCGAATATGCAAATTTGCCCACTTTGATCATCTAATACGCAAAATTTGAGCGTATTGAATGATCGGATATTCGATAATTCGACCATTCGATGATTAAAGTACTTTGACTTTAAAATTTTATTCGACTGCCTACTTCACCAGATTGAACCTACCAAATTGCAATACAAGCCTATGGGAAGCCCCATATTCTATCAGCTGCTCGAATACCATTCGTACTAAAAAAAGTTCTTTTAAATGAAACTTTATCCATTTTATTCTTTATCTTTATCCTAAAAAGGTTAGCACCTTGGGGAAGTTGAATCCCCCTTTAAGGGGCAGATTTACTAATGGTCAAATTTCGAAGTGAAAAAACTTAAAAATTCGGCCATCAAATTTTTTTTGGGCGATCATTTTTGAATGAAAACAACCGTATTCGAACAAATTAAAATCATTCGGATCGCATCGATCGATTCAAACTATTTCCCCAAAATCCTTTGATTTTTCAGAACTTTATAGAAAAACTTCAGGACAAGTCCTAGGATGTCCCCCATAGGCTAAAATGGCAATTCAGCAGCTTTAAATTGTCGAAGGATTTTTAAAGGGCTAGTACTTTGAAATTCAAATTTTTTCAATTCAAATCGAATTTTGGGCCATAGCTCAAAATTACCGCGAAATTTAAATTTTATTCAAATTTTCACTTCAACGCTTAGTAAATCTGCCCCTTAGAGTTTTTTATGTTAATATTTTTATTTACTGCTCAGAATTAAATTATGCACTCAGTACATCCAAAGGCTGGCTAGCTAAAATAACATTCTGTAAAAGACTCACACCGTTTTCTTGAGGCTATTACTTTGCTTTGTTCTTTGTTGCCCTATGTGCATTTTTAAATGGATAGGTATGACATTTTTCCACATTTCTGTTGAAATCGATCCTTAGGATTTAAGACAGAACCACATAACCGGGACAGCCTGATATCAGCGTGCCTTGGCAAGGAACTAAATGCTATTAGTTTCTGCAGGGCAAATTTCCATGCTATGCGTCTAATCCTTTTTGGGCTATGACATAGAAAAATGGTGGTCTCCATCAGTTTAAATTGCATTGACTGCAATGGAAAAAGTAGCATCTAGCTCTTGGAAAAACACATGCAACACATGGTTTCTTATGCTATATAAAGCAGTCAGTGAAAAGTGTGTTGCAGTAATCTGTTGTTTTCTTTGACTACTCAGAAACAGCAAATCACAAAACACCTTTTGTGCCATAGTATTTAGTCTAGTCAATTCTCCTATTTGCATTTATAAAATCTAATAACCCCAGACCCATGCTAACGTAATAATTGCTAGTAATGGGTAGGCTCTTCCTTCCTGCATTTGAAAGCATGAACTTTAAAGTGGACCCACGTAACTTTATATATACTACACAGTATCCTATCTAATCGAGCATAGAACGAGGTATAGTAACAAATATAATAGTAAATTTTTATTGCGAAAGAAGAAACACCCCGTTCTATCACGAATATTTAAAACATGTATCAACCCCCTGGATCGTTATACAATTTATATCAGTGAACCTTATTAAGAAGGCAAGGCTACCATTAGGGGTGGCCTTAGAATCCACTCAATTTATTACACATACAAGTGCTAAGTGCTGGTTGTTTAGTAACATAAAGTGCAATGTGCTATAATAAATAAACAGATTACCACAATTAACTGGTCTACTTGATTAATATTTTAAAAAACCAATGAAGGTATAATGCTTATGTGCTTACAGTTCATTAATAAAAACGACGCAATCACTTAATCCACAATTCTAGCGTGGAATTCATTAGGTTGATGAAGGAAAATTTACCACAATCACTTGGTCTACTTGATTTAAAACCAGTTAATTTAACCTACAATAAAGTGCTTCTGTGCTAAAAGTTCATTATCAGAGCCCCCACAATCACTTAATCAACCAAATCAATGTGAAATTCATTAAGCTAATTCTATAAAGAAGAAGAAAAAATTAATTAAGGTAACCCAAATCAAACACCCTTGGCTTAGCAAATTAGGTGAAGGGTAAATCACCCTAAAAAAACAAATGGTAGATTCAATTATAAGGTCCTTGTGATTAATTCAAAAATGCGATCCAAAACATACACCCATCAAAAAATTAAAGCTAGAAAAGGAAAATTGATAGTAATGGTGGAGTTGTCCCGGTTGCTTCTGTCTCAACTTTGGCTATCTAGGCCCTGGGACTACCACAAGCGAAGAAGGCAGAGTATGGGGGACTGTGGTCTCATTATTACCTTGTTCTGGTTCAAGAAAGCTAACCTAAAAAACCACAAATCCCCCACATCTTGTAATGTGAAAATAGATAAGGATAAAAAGAATTAAGAAGGTTTAAAAAGATTTAAGGTTTTTAAAAAAGCTTGTATTATTAAAATGTCCAGGAGAATGTGGACCCGTTACCCAGACACAAAAAATCTGTATAATAAAAGTACTTTTCAAATTAAAAATGAAATCCAATTTCAAATTTTTATTAAAGCATTCATAGCTGTTTTAAGCTAATTTAAAAATCTCAGCTGTCAATCAAATATTGTCTGCCACTCCTCTATGCCTTAGGCATAGAGGCAGGGCAGATAATTACTTTCACTTTCCATTCAGCACTTCCTAGATGTTACTACTCCCCACACATTCCCCCAGTTCTCTTAGCTATTTAATTGTGTAGCCAGGACATGGGGATAAACATCGGGTCCCCCATTCTGGTGTACAAACAAGATTCTGAGATGATGCAAGGCTTGCCTTAATAACAATGTGCATAAAATGGCTCCTGCCTGCTTGCTATAATTATGAATTCCCAGACTGAAGAAAACAAGATTAAAATAATTTATTTAGTGTAATTAATATTAATTTTGCTTGACTAATGTGATAAAATATGATTTTGAATATTTTTTTTTGGGTGATGGGTCCACTTTAAAGGGAAACTGTCATGGGAAAACACATTTTTTTTAAACGCATCAGTTAATAGTGCTGCTCCAATAGACTTCTGCACTGAAATCCATTTCTCAAAAGAGCAAACAGATTTTTTATATTCAGTTTTGAAATCTGACATGGGGCTAGCCATTTTGTCAATTTCCCAGCTGCCCCGGTCATGTGACTTGTGCCAGCACTTTAGGAGGGAACTGCTTTCTGGCAGGCTGCAGTTTTTCCTTCTCAGTGTAACTGAATAGAACGCAGTGGGAGATGGGTTTTACTACTGAGATCTACCAGGCAGCTGTTATCTTGTGTTAGGGAACTGTTATATGGTTACCTTCTCATTGTTCTTTTGTTAGGCTGCTGGGGGTGGGGGGAGTGATATCACTCCAACTTGCAGTACAACAGTAAAGAGTGATTGAAGTTTATCAGAGCACAAGTCACATGACTTGGGTCAGCTGGCAAATTGACAATATATTTAGCCCCATCTGTTTGCTCTTTTGAGAAATGGATTTCAATGCAGAATTCTTCTGGAACAGAACTATTAACAACATTTTCCCATGACAGGATCCCTTTAACTTTAAAGACTTATTATGAACGGAAATGCTAAAAGAGTGTTTATAAGGCTTAGGCCAGACGGGGAGATTCGGGGGCGATCCGTCGCCTGGCGACTTATCGCCGCAACAGATCGCCCCCGAATCTCCCCGAATAGCTAGGCACCGCTGCTCACCAGCATAGCTTAAAAACGCCGGCACGTGTTCACACGGAGTGGCGCGATTTTTAAAATCGCTCCAAATTGCCTCGCCATGACTAATTTGCACATTACTGGTGCCACATAAATGTCTGTATATTTTTTAAATCTCCTTGCATATAATGTAATTATTTGTTGGTCTCTGACCTTGTAGGATCTACTTCTGTCACTGTAAATTGTAAGATGAGAAACCACAGGGGAGGGTACAGATTTCTCTTGAAGGGTTGAAGAGCTAACCAGCTGGAAACAGACCCTTCAGACTCAGGCATAATTTACTGGCATATTCTGTGGGAAGCTCAAATGTCTCAGTGAGGTAGTGTTTGGATGGTACTAGAATCAGGGCCTCAGATGAATCAAACATACTGCAGGGTTGATAATTATAAATGGTCATAGGCTGCTCAAAGCAGAGCCTTTGTAGGTTCAAGAGGAATCAAATACAAAGGTAAGGTTCAAACCACAAATGTGATTTTTTGTCCTCCAAATCAATCGCAACCAGGGTTCTCTCCTTCCCTCAAAATGTGATCAAAAAGATTTTCAAGAAACGTTGCTGATTGTACCTCAAAAACAAGGGGAAACAAAAAACGAAAATATAGTGTAGCGTTCAAATAAATTGAATTTCACCCAGCAGTGTGAGCTAGTTTTACACTATCAGTGTGTTAATCATATACCCCATTGGTGATTTCTTTCACACGTGAAATTAAATCTAAAATAGCCTTCTACCACCATCAAACAGTGTACGTGTATAGCAAGAAGGGATTTTTAGTAAAGATTAAGTAATACCCACACAGTATCGAGCTTGTATCTGATTATACTCACAGACGTTTAAGTATGGTATGGCTTTTATCTACAACACAAATTATTCCATCAACTTTTCGATCTTTTTTCTGTACATTCTTTAATGATGTGAATCAGTTGATAATCTTCAACCCGTAGGCTAATTACTGCTTTGACTTGGCTGTTTCTTCTATCCCAATCTGTTGGATTGTTACGGATCTTTCTGTGCTGAGTACTTTCTACAAGTAATCTTTACATAAAATGATTTCCACTTTGAATTTCAATAGAGTCCTCTGGAGATTCCCTGTGCTTTTCTCCTGAAAGCAGCATGCTCCCTAAGCACTTAAAGCAGTAGCTGGTAGCCAGTCTGTGCTACCAGAGAATTTGTCTCCTTCTGGAACAACATGGGCCCAACAATAAAATCCTTATGATGCAAACATAAGTTACAATGAGAACTTTTCAGTACAGCCCCAGTAGCTCTCCTTAAGTGTGGGTTTTACTTAATCTGTACTATTCCAAACATGTGACAAGGGTTGAGGAGACTGCCTCATACAGACTTAGATAAACAAAAGGAATTCTGGGAATGTATTCCAAATGAGCTCCAAGAAAATCCCATTTGCATGGGTTTATCCTATTGGCTAAAGCTCACCCACTGGGTTTTCAAGCTAAAGCCAGGATAATAGCTGATCAGATTCCCAACTGCAGACCGGTTTCGCCTTGTTTGGAAAACCACATGGTGGCTCTACTTAAGCTGATCAGATAACCTGCACTGCACTGACGAGCCTTGAAAACCCAGTGGGTGAGCTTTAGCCAATAGGATAAACCCATGCAAATGGGATTTTCTTGGAGCTCATTTGGAATTCATTCCCAGAATTCCTTTTGTTTATCTTAATCTGTACTAAAAATCCCTTCTTGCTATACACGTACACTGTTTGATGGTGGTAGAAGGCTCTTTTAGATTTAATTTCATGTGTGAAAGAAATCACCAATGGGGTATATGATTAACACACTGATAGTGTAAAACTAGCTCACACTGCTGGGTGAAATTCAATTTATTTGAACGCTACACTATATTTTAATTTTTTGTTTTTGTTTTTTGTCTCCCCTTGTTTTTGAGGTACAATCAGCAACGTTTCTTTGGAAATCTTTTTGATCACAGGTTCAAGAGGAATCCACAGGGTGATGACACAGCTATAAAGTATGTATGGGACCTGTTATCCAGTATGCTCGGTACCTGGGGTTTTTCTGTAATTTGGATCTTTATGCCTTATGTCTACTAGATATTCAAGCAAACATGATTGCTTCTAATAAGGATTAATTATATCTTTGTTTGGATCAAGTACAAGGTGTTGTTTTATTATTACAGAGAAAAAGGAAACACTTCTTTAAAAACCTGACTTAAATGGATAAAATAGTGTCTATGGGAGATGGCCTTTCCGTAATTTCCGAGCTTTCTGGATAATGGGTTTCTGAATAATGGATCCTATACCTGTACAATACCTGTGAGACTCCCTTAATAATAATTTAATAATCACCTTCTATATTCCTACTAGTGTGTTAAAATCATCTTACAAGAAGTAAGACTTATTTTATTGGGGGGTTGATATCCAATCAATAATTTCAATTTATACTAATACAGTATATTAATATAACACACAATATAAAATGCTGTTCTAACCGTCCCACCGAGGCCTGGACCTAGGGCGGCAGGATTTTAGGGGGCGGCATGCTGCCCAACCACACTCATGTTGGTTCAGAAATTTCAGTTTCCTCTGTGCCAATTGCCATTGCTCCGTCCCGATGAAAATTTGAGCAAATAAAAGAGGGGACAGGGAAGACAAATGCCACGCGCCCACTATGTAAATCCAGCACTGAAATTAGTGCAGAACTACATGGCTGGTACAAGCATGACAGGGAAACAAGAATGTGTAGGGACTTATGCAGATATTGAAACATTGTTGGATTATATATAAAGGAATACAATAGGGCCAAGAATATCTACCTTTAGGCCATTTATTAAGGCATCTCTAGAATCTTCTGTGTGGCCATAGGTGCAGTAGAAAGTCTGTGTCAGTGTGTGATAGTTCTGCCGGTTTAGGTGAAGGGAGAGAAGTGTAGAGCTAAACTGTTACCATTTTACAAGGAATGAAAGAGCTGCCTTGATTTAGATGATTACATTATCAAATTCTCTGCCTTATTTCCAGCCTAAAAATAGTGGCGTACTGTTAGAGCCAACCACAGAAAGTCTGAATACATTAAGCATGACAGTCTGCTTTATGACACAAAGCTGCATTGGAAAACTAGTATTGACAACTGTTAATGAAAAGGATTGGGTACAACAGGGTTATTATGGGACATGCATTGCAAACAGCAAATGTTTATAGACTGATATCCCAGGAACATGCACAAAAATAACTTTTAATAAATATTTTAAACAAACACAGCTCTAAACCTTGTTTAACTTTTATTCCTAAATACAGTATTTAGATGTGATGTGTGCTGCACCTTATTTTATGATTACAATAGTAATGAAATAATAATTCTTCAGGGCAAGAAAGATAGAAGACACAGCAGCCCTTATTTATAATGATTGGGCACTTCGGACACAAGGAGCTGAATGTAGCCTGCATGGAGGGTGAGCAGTGACAGCAATGTGAAGTTTATTGCTCATTGCATAAATGAACCCTAATACTCACCAGCTACAAGGGAGCATTATCTTATCTGTATGACAACCTAATACACTTAACCCTAGTCAAAAAAACTGAAATTTGTATAAAGCTGGGAGAGCATTTTAAAGGGATCCTGTCATGGGAAAAAAAAATTTTTTCAAAATGCATCAGTTAATAATGCTGTTCCAAAGAATTCTCAAAAGACCAAACAAATTTTTTTATATTTAATTTTGAAATCTGACATAGGGCTAAACATTTTGTCAATTTCCCAGCTGCCCCAAGTCATGTGACTTGTGCTCTGATAAACTTCAATCACTCTTTACTGCTGTACTGCAAGTTGGAGTGATATCACCCCCTCCCTTTCCCCCATTTAAGAACAGCACTCAATAGTAAAACCCATGTCCCACTGCGTACGATTCAGTTACATTGAGAACGAAAAATAACAGCCTGCCAGAAAGCAGTTCCCTCCTAAAGTACTGGCACAAGTCACATGACCAGGGGCAGCTGGGAAATTGACAAAATGGCTAGCCCCATGTCAGATTTCAAAACTGAATATAAAAAAAATCTGTTTGCTCTTTTGAGAAATGGATTTCAGTGCAGAAGTCTACTGGAGCAGCACTATTAACTGATGCATTTTTAAAAAAACATGTTTTCCCATGACAGTTTACAAGTCTGTGCTTTGATGACAACACTTGGCTGGATGTCTTTAGAGACACTGTGAAATATTATGTCAATGTGCTAATACAAAAGACTTTCCAAAAGGTACTTCACCAGTGGTATTTGGTTCCTGAGAGACTGTCCCGATGGTATGCATCTTCCTCTTTTGCAATGCTTCAGAGCATGTAACCAAAAATACAAATGTCTTCACATCTGGTAGGACTTCCAACGGAGGTATGCTTTTAGATCATAGTTTACCCATTAATAACTAATGTTACAGGTCTCTCCCTCCAGAAGAACCTGGCCGAAGCACTCCTGAACAAATATGACCCTGGAGACAACCTCAGACGCTTGAATCTATTTTCTCTGAAGCTAAGCTGACAATAGCAAATGCTTGGAAAATAACCACAATTGATAAAAACCAGACTGGACAATCTTTTAATCATAGATAGACTCTCTACCAAAATCCTATAATAAGAACTTCTCCCATCAGAACATCTCCCAAAGCTTGCCTAACTAACAACCTAGTCAAAATAACTTGTATTTACGAACACATGATCAAAGTAATTACACCCATGCACAGTATCTTTTATTTATTTAAATTTTTTTCTGTTATTTATTTAAGAATGTTTTAATGTTGTGTATCTTCCTGTTTTAACCTAATTTGTGATTCTTGTTTAATTGCTACAATGGTGCACATCCCGGGAAACAGGCTCACATCCCTGGTACAGGTATGGGATCCGTTTGTCACAGTCGGCACCCTAAAACCATAACCAATACTAAGCACCTTGTTCTCGGCTCTTGCTTCTGCCTCTAACAGCCACCTTTCACCTCGGGAGAAGCCAGGTCTTATTAAGAGGTGCATAATGAAGGGTTCTAGATGAGCAATGGGGCACGACAGTAAAGCAAAGTCTTTTGGGCAGAAGGTCACGGTACAAGGCGTAGACAGAAAGCTTGGTCAAATCAGGCCGGGTCGTTGTAGGCTGAGTACAAAGCGGAGTCAGACAGTCAAGGGTCAAAGCAGGAGATCAATCAGAAGGGGAATGGAATAGAAGAGTCAGTTACCAGGCAGGGTCAGGATCACTGAAGTCAGAATCATCAAATACAGGCAGGGGTCACAAGAGGAATCAGAAGCTTTACAGCACAAGACGATAGGCACCAGGAACTCACAAGGAGAATAACTTATAACAGGCAATCAAAAATACAAAAAGACCCTTACTTTTCAATTTCATGCCATTGCACGCTGACGACAGCACGCATGCGCCTATAAATACAGAAGCTGTGGGTCGCGCGCGCCCTAAGTTCCCTGTGCAGAGGAAAGAAGAGGAGCGCCATGGCGGGCATCCCAGTTGCACCACTAGACCACCAAGGTGAGTTATTACACCGTTGTCCTGAAACCCGTTATCCAGAAAACTCTGAATTACAGAATGGTCATCTCCCATAGACTCCATTTTATACAAATAATGATTTCCTTTTTCTCTGTAATAATAAATCAGTACCTTGTACTTGATCCCAACTAAGATTTAAGTAATCTTTATTGGAAGCAAAACCAGCCTGAGAAGGCTTAGGGGCAAATTTACGAAATTCACGTGAAATGATCGAAGTTCGATCGAATAACGATCGTACAAATTTTTCGTGAAATCGTAAATGCAAATTTTGCCTCTTCAATTATCGAATATCGAATAGATCGAATGATCGGATATTCGATAATACGATCATTCGATGATCGAAGGAATCAAATTTTTACATTTATTAGACTGCCTACTTCACCAGATTGAATCTACCGAATTGTAACAGAAGCCTATGGGAAGCTCCCCATAGGCTTCTGAGGCTAAGTCCTGCTCAAATACCATTCTTATGATCGGTGCGTTCGATCGTTCGAATCGAACAAATTTTTCAGACGCTCGAATGAAATTTCACGATTTTTTTTTGCTCGCAATACAATAGCCTAAAACAATTCGATAAGCATTCGATGGTCGAATGCTTATCAAATTCCGAATTTGGTCGAATAAATTTTGGAGAATAATAGTAAATTTGCTCCTTAAGGTATGAAGATCCAAATTATGGAAAGATCCATTCTGGATAACAGGTCCTTTACCTGTAGATGCAACTACTCATTGTTACTCCTTTGAAATGCAAAATAAAAATATTTAATAAATAAATAAGTGAACCATAACATATTCCTGTTTGAGCCACACCATTTTATGTGTTGTACAATGGTGAAGTAAAGGGGTTATGAAAAATACAATTTCATGCACTGTGTAATTTCCTCTTGTGGATTGCACAAGATTTCTTGAAATCTGTTGGAAATGCCTCATCTGAAGTAAGCAGTGAATTAGCTCCCACTCATGCATATAAATGCAAAAACATGGAACTGGTATCTACATATGCCTTCACTAGTAGCTTCAGATGCAGGGCCATGAATGAGAATAACAGTTGAGGGCTGAGGCCGATGTGTGAGGTTTGTATTACAAGGCAGTTTTATTTAAGAATGGGAAGGCTTGAGTCATGTGCAATTACTTATAGGACAGAAAGCATGAAAAGCCCAATGATGTACCCTAATATATACTGTACATTGTTTATTCATTTGCAGGTTGAAAATGTTGTAATTCAGTTTTTCTGAAAGCTACATTATCCACATAGACACCATTCAATATAACTGTTCATTAACTGAAATATACACTTGGGATGCATGCCCAACTTTTAACAATGGATTCCATGTATTTTCTTTAGCCTCATCTCTAATAGTAATTCAGTAAACATCAGCCAAGCTAACACTGTATGATTAGATCTCCAGAACTGGATAGTTGCCTCACTGATCATGTGCCAAAATCACACCCCCTACCTCCTCTCCCTTCCATGAGTTATAAAGAAACATAAAGACATCACTAACCTGTTGCACAATGAAACCAGACTTGTTCCTCCCAACTGCATAAAGCAACCACACACAATTTCAACAAGATCTGTTCAGTTAATGAATATTTGCTCCTTGCTGATCTAGTCTTTACTGCTACCAGCTCTTATTTGATAGTTGATAAATGTAAAAGGGGAAAAAATAAAATCTGCAGCTTTAATCATGTTTATCTGAGCATGCCAATTAATATCTGTACATAACACACGGGTATGTTGTTTGCTTTGCACACACAGAAGATAATAAGAGACATGCATTAATGTGTATCACCCATTGTACCAGCTACTTTATTAGATATATTTATGGGATGCCAGACAAAAAAACATGTATAGTATAAATACAGAGGAAGACAGTTTTCTAATGCAGAAAGTAGGTAGAAGAAATGCATATTGCACAAGGTTTCATACCAACTGTTTTGTTTGGAAGAATTGATGAGGTAGGGAAATGCAGATCTAATACTGTACAGTGGTGACAAGTGGAACATTTTATAGTTACATAATTACATAGTTTCAGCAGAATTTCTTCCAAACAAAACAATGTGGCAGCTGGTATGAAACCTTGCGCAATATGGATTTCATCTACCTACATTCTGCATTAGGAAATCTGTCTTCCTCTGTATTTATACTACACATGTTTTTGTCTGACATCCCATAAATCATAAATCGTTGTACAATGGGTGCTACACAGTAATGCATGTCTCTTATTAGCTCATTTTATATCATCTCATATTATTCACCAAGTTTTGCGGTGAAAATGACAACCATAGACTGTAATGGGTGGGAAAAAAACTGTCCCACGTCAAAAAATTTGTCTCACAGTTTGTTTGCATAAAAAAAAATGTCTTCCATAGACTTCAATGCATTTCGGCGTATTTTCACAATTTCGCAACTTTTCGGTGAGGCGAAACAGGGCAGATTCACCCATCACTAGTGTGTACAAAACATGAACCCTTGCTTTTCATCTACCTTCATTCTGCATTAGGATATCTGTCTTCCTCAGTATTGATACTTTAGTTACACTCTAGTCATACACATACATGCAAACACACATACACACAGAAATACATACATTCAATTAACAGAAAATATAGCCATGGATATATTTCCTCTCCAAGAAACCCAATAGCACATGGAGTGATTTGCTTTGTCAACCTATTGTTTTGTGGCTCATTGGGCACAGAAGAAATATTCAAAATCACTCCTCTCTTCATTTGATTGGGAATTGCCTAAAAGCACCCAGTACCCTTTTATGTTGGTAACTGTCACTTGAAGAAGCTCACATTTTGCGCCATCCACCAAGTTACAAAATGCCAGGGCAGCATAACAGCCAACATTTCATCTTGTGTCATTGTCATTCAATGCCTTAATGGATTTTGGTATTTTAACATCACCAGAGGGTTTCATAACCTCTCCACCTTCATAGTGTAGAACCAATTATGTTGCTTCAGATGAAAACAAAAATCAGGGACACTTTTTAAAACAAGTGCAAGCAGAGCAGCCCTTGTACCTAAAGTTTTACATCCCAATCTTTTAATATGTTTCACCTGGTTCGGGCCAACCCCTGAACTTCCATTTGCAGGTGGCAGGCGGGTCCAGGTTTAGCTCTTCTTCCTGTTCTCTCCGCCCACCACCCAGAACTACTGTCTTCTGGCTTAATTTTTTAAAGATGTTTGCCTATTGCCCCTGCCCTTTATGTGACTTAATCAGCCTTAAAATGGAAGAGGGAAGTCGGGTTTACCCGACACGCACATCACTAGTATGTTAACATTAATAAAATAGATGCTGTTGTGACAGTGAGGGTATGAATAGAATAGTTTTTACAGTTTGACCACTAAAGTGTAGAACTACATGGGTGATTTCAGCGCCACGCAACGTAATGCTGGCATCAAGTCAGATGCGCCGAAGATAAGGTAAGAAATAGAAATGTTGGATGCAGTTGCAGCACGCATCAACACAACTGCAGTGTCTGCATCTGACAGTCGTGTCAAATGCACGTTGCTAGTACATCCAATATATCTATTTCTTGCCTTAACTTATCTTCGGCGCATCCGATTTGATGCCAGCGTTTCATCACTTCGGATTGCACCGAAATTGCCCATGTAGTTCTACCTGGAGTTTTAGAGTGCATCTTGTGCGCATACATAAACACTATAAAAATCAAGTATTAGCTCTCTATAGCCATACTTCAAGATCACTGGCTGTCTTTGTCCTTGAAACCAAAATAGCCATTGATTTTATTCTGTAACAGCTTAATGCATTGAATTCATAAAGTAACATTTTTTTGCACTAAGTAGGAGAAAACCTGCTGAAGTATCATCTGTGGGAGAAGTTGCCAAACCCCTGACCGTGTGGAAAAACTATTGAGATAGATTTGCAAGAAACAAAGATAACCATGAGTAAATGAAGAACAGAGAGCTCTGATGTTTGAAGTGCTTGAAGTATAACTGTAGATTATACTGTGGCTATCAGGGATCCAATTACAGAAATGTACAAGTGAATAGAAATTTTGCAGAAAAGCTATAATTCTGTGATGGGAAATGGGAACTAGGTATGCCAGTTTGGATGAAATTATAGTCATGCAATCTCTATTGTCCAGTGATGGTTGAAAAGTAAAAATGAAGACTATCCTCCCAAACGGATCTAGCCTGATCTAGCCTGATCAAGCCTTAGCAAACAGCAAGAGAAAAGCATTCTAGGTTCAAATCTCCATATGCAATTCCCATATTAATTTTGGCCACTGTAAGCTCATAATATGGTAAGAAATACATAAAATATTGTACTAATAAGTCTTCTATAATATTGAAATAATATGTTGAAAAAATAAGTTAGTTAGTCACTACTGGGCACTTCCATACATTACTTTACATATCAGTTAAAGGCCATGTCCATTGCTTTACAAATCACTAAAAGGCCTAATAGATGATAAAAACATTCTTCTTTAAACGGGTTATTTATTAAAATCCGAATGCCAAAAACCCGAAACATTTTGACTATAAAAAAAACTTTTTTCAAGACTATTTAAAGCCCAATGCTGCAAAAAGTCAGAATCTGAAAAGCCAGCATCTTAGATCTATCAAGGTTGTATATAAGTCAATGGGAGAGGTCCCTATCCTATTTGGATGTTTCTGTGGTCTGCCCTGGAATTAGCGCGAAAAAATCTGACTATTTTGGACTTTTCAGGCAAAAACCAGAAAAATTTGTGCTTTTAGGGAAAAAGCCTGGAATAAAATCGAGCGATTTGTCTTACTGCAAATTCACTTTACTTTTATTGTAGGCTGTATGAATTTTGTTTACATCCTCGTCCTCAAGCAGCAGTCATCTGGAGATGTTTCATGTTTGAGGTGTTCAGACCATTTCCCATGATGCCAAACTGATCCTAAGTGTAAATGGATCTCCACGAGGGAGTTCAGAATTTAGAGCTACAGACGCAAGTACATATTGTTTACTGCATGGCAGCTAACTATTCATAGGGTTTTTTATTAGTTATTTGTGCTTGTTACCCACCCTCTTAGGTACTGTAAAACTATACAATGTTGCTTATACAAGTAGTACTTTTAAGGGTCTCTATAACTTTAGTACAATTACCTGTTTCACAAACAGACACTGAAAATGGAACATCAGAGCACTAAAAAAATTACACTGCTTATGTTATGTTAATCTTTGGGGCACTTATTCGTAGACGAATCATGAAGGCTGTGAAATCAAAAACATTGCTTGTGCTTATTTGTCCATTCATACACTCACTTCCATCTGATTCATTAAGGATACTTCTGCTTCATTTTGCATTTTCCACAGGGACCAATTTTTACTTGCAATTTGCTTGATTTCAAGGAATGTATTAGCCTGTTGTTGGGAAATTATGGGAGCTACAACATGGAGCCACTGCTCCTGTATAAAATATAGCGAAAAGGGAAAGTTGTGCTCACCACTAAACAATTTTAAACCATTTGGTGGGTTTTCAATGAGGATGCAATCACAATTAGTTCATAGAAATAAAAGAGGTTCTCTGCACTTGCCCAGTATCAAAGATATTTTGTTCAGTTTAAAATTGTTTAGTGTTGAGCAAAACTTTGCCTTGTAGCATATATAGCTTCACGGAAGTCTAAGCAGCATGTTTGACTCAAGTATATTCAATGAAAGGTGTAAACTGTAAATGCAGTTGTAAATTATACTTAATATGTTTTTTTGAGCATTTATGTTAGGCTAATGTTTTTCTGCCATCATCACCCAACACCAACCCTGCATCTTGGCAGGGACTTTAATGGCTACCGCCTGTCTTTGATAAATGCCATTAAAGACAGCAAGATTATCTGTATCCTAGTGAACCTAAGCCAACTTAAAAAGTTTAAACTGGAGCATTCTATAACCTAAGAACTGGGCACACTAGAGTGTTTAAGACTTTGCATCCATTATTAACCTCCACTACTCCCCACTTAAAATTGCAATCAACCAATACATACTTGTAAAAGTAATCTCCATACTAAAACAATTGGGAATGAGATGGGGAAATAAATGTGACAAAAGTGTATTATTTATCAAGTGAAACAATAAAAAAATGAGCACTGCTTATATATTTATAGTATAATATATATAGCACAAATGTACAGTGTTGGTTATTTAATTAGCATGATACCAATAAAATACATGTATCATTTAGTTTAAATAAAAGCCTGTGCTGACTGCAGGCCAAGTTGTGCAGGTGGAACAGCAACATGTATTTTTGGCAGTTTCTGTGTGCAGCGAAGAGGAGAAGCAGAGAGCAGGAAATGAGTTGAGACAGGCAGCAGGAAGCAGATGGCGCTTCCTGTATCTTCAGCCTCTCTCCTGCTGCCTGAATATCTGTTCAGTTCGCCTCCAGATCCCTTCTGCTTCATTGTCACACCTCGCAAACATCAAACTCTATCAATATTCTTTCAATATTAACTCATTGAATACCTAAAAATAATGAAATCAACACATCCTTTAATTATGCTCCAATAACAATTCAGTTATATGTGCATAATTATTCCTGCTTGCATTTTAATAAATTGTTTGGCTTATCAGAAAAAATTTCGGAATGCTGAGGCTATTAATTCTGTAGGGCTCATTTACCCAAGATGCAAATGCAATAGCAAATTCATGTACTCCACACTTCATCTAGGAAGCTGAGATGGCATTTGTGGAAGCAAGAACAGGACTTCTTACCACTTCAAAATATAGATACTTGTCAGTTTGTTTGCCTTATTGGTTTCAATCTCAACCTCTAGAAGTTTATATGTATCCTAAAACTGAAAATTTCCTGAAGGGTACCTTGGGTAATTTGCCCCATTTTTCGGCCTTTATTCTACAAAATGCTCCAGTTGAAACATTTGAGCATGTGGTGTGTATGGAGCTTAATGGCTAAGGGATAAAACCAGGAAACATAGATGTTTAGTAGTAAGTGAGAGAATGTCACTTGATTATTTAAGAATGAATACTGATATAATAATTAAAAAAAAGGCAGATAAAGGTGGTGCAGTGGTTGTAATGGATCAATCTGTGTATATACTGTAAATTAAGCAACTAGACAACTTAGAAGAACCCCCTGGACACTATGAAAAGGTTGGCTATAACCCAACAACTAATATTAAGATGGCTGATTCAGTGTTTGTAGATGCATAAAATAACAATTGTATCCCAAAACATTTTAGAGTTTCTAATTAATGACCATCCCAGAATTCCTGGCCCTATTTACTTCCTAAGATGACTACATCTTTGAATAATCCACCAGGGCACCCTTTTGTATGAGGTTTACAGTTAGTCCTGGAACCTTTGACAGAATTCGTTGATGCCTTTTAACAACAATAGTGTTTAAAGACACAAATCATCTTCTATGCTATGGTTTGAAAAATTGACACCACTATTTTCATTTTTTGGATGCACTACTCACTATTAATAATGAGATTACTAGTACTAACCTATACAGGAAAAGTACTGATCGAAAGAACTTGCTGCTTGCTAGTAGTTTTTTAATCCAATTACCTTTAGAGTTATACCTAAGGTGCAATTTTTAAGGGATAAATATATTGCATACTGTAATGAAGATTATGAAGTATCCAGCCAAGCCTTGTATGCCTGGTTCATAAAAAAAGGATCTGGGGGTCATATAAGTGCACAAATGTGTGGCCATACCCTATTGTAAGTCCCAAGTGAAGTCACTTTTCATTCACAGGTGCCCATTTGCATCACTGAATGCACACGACACAGGCCCTTTGAGGTAAATACATGCAAACAATACCTTAAGTGCAGTAGTTGATGGGGAGATTTGTTGCCCGTGATTGTTTATGCACAACTGTAAGCAGAAAATCTCCCAAAATGCGTATCCATTAGACATAACAGAAATTGGCAAAAGTAAACCCAACATATTACAAAGTAGCCCCAAAGTTGCTTCTGGAGGAAATTTCTAGCGACCATCAAATTTCTACCCCCATCAATTTCAGTAATTTCCCATGGAGATGCATTTTACGGGGAAACCTCCCCGTCAGTCACTAATCTGATATGATGGGAGTTCAGGGGAAGGTGTCAAAACAGGGTAAGCCCCTTGGAAATTGGGGGGAGTTTCACAAATTTTCTCAGTCAGCACCCTCACCTCCAAATTGCTTTGGTCTGATGCCCGTCAAACGGTTTCCCACCTCAATCCGTTCAATCCATTCAAACGTAGTAATTGACGGCACCAATCAGCAGTGTATTCTCTTAAAATGCCTTTATTGAGACATAGGGCTCTGACCCCAAACACTCGGCAACGTTTCAGACCCCTCTCGGTCTTTTATCAAGGCTTGATAAAAGACCGAGAGGGGTCTGAAACGTTGCCGAGTGTTTGGGGTCAGAGCCCTATGTCTCAATAAAGGCATTTTAAGAGAATACACTGCTGATTGGTGCCGTCAATTACTACGTTTGAAATGTGGGGAGTTGTCATCTATGCTGTCAGTGTTTCTGACAGCATAGATACAGTTTTTAGACCCATTGTAAATGCAACTTTGTTCCATAAGATAAAAGCAATTTTGAGCCTGCACACTAATTTGTGTCCACTGCAACTGTACCGATGGATCAAACTAAACACAGTTTTGAGTGCAATTTTTTCTCAAATTTAGTGCAAAGTATATGTCTAGGGTAATTTTTAAAACTATTAGTGTGTAATTATTTTGGCAAGTCTGGTGTTCTTATTGACACAACCTCCATTAGGAACCATGGAACTACCAGGTTGCCAGCAGCTCTAGGGTTCCCCAGAAGATATGATGCATTAGAAAGGGCAGTATGAATGCAAGGAGAATTGTTTATCCAAGAATGTGTAATAAATGCTGTTAATACATGGAATATTTGCATACATTTTTGTGTGGTTGCACTTGAACTAGCAATTGTAAACAACCCTTATATAATAAAGCCTGACAATGTACAAGGATGCATAGGCTTAGTAATATTATTAGTTATAAGTGGAGTTCAGTAATGTTATGTATCACAGAAGTCATTGTAAAAAATAATGTAATCCTACTGCATAGTATAAAGCTGTGGGTTCAGTCTTAATAAGTAAACTCTCTGTGCAGTACAGGTATGCGATCGGTTATCAGGACCTGGGGTTTTCTGGATAATGGATGTTTCCATAATTTGGATCTTCATACCTTAAGTCTACTAGAAAATCATGTAAACATTAAATAAACCCAATAGGCTGGTTTTGCTTCCAAAGATTAAGTATATTTTAGTTTGGGTCAAATACGAGCTACTGTTTTATTATTACAGAGAAAACGGAAATAATTTTGTAAAATTATTGGATAAAATGGAGTCTATGGAAGACAGCCGTTTCGTAATTTGGAACTTTTTGGATAACCAGTTTCCAGATAACGGATCCAATACCTTTAGTACGGTACAAAACACAGATACTTACCTACGGAATTTATGGTACTGACATTTAAAGGGGTGGTTTATATTTCAATTAACTTTTAGGATTATGCAATGTGTCCGGTTTGGTATTTCAGCAGCTACAGTACCTTGTTACTAGGGTCTTATTTACCCTAGTAACCAAGCAATGACTTGACTGAATCACTGGAATATAAATCGGAATATAAGTAATAAAAAGTAACAATAGCCTCAAAGAGCAATAGTTATTTTCTGCTGGCGTCAATGACCCATATATGAAATCTAGAAAGAGGCAGAAAAAGAAGGCAAAATTCTAGAAATAGGACATTGTATTATAAACTAAAAGGGGTGGGGGGACACGGGGAGATTTGTGGCCAGCGTTTTTAAAAAAAGCGAATCATGGTGACAAGACGATTGTCAAATAGGAGAAGGCGATTTCGAGCGACTTTTCACACATAGCGATTTGTATCCCACGCTCCATTGCTCTACTTACTCTTCCCAATTAGGAAACGGAAGTACTCAGCGTTGTCAATGTATTGTTGTCTCAGAGTGATGTCTTGGTGTGTTGTCTCTGCGTGTTGTCTCCACATCTTCATGATGGCAAACGACCTGGCAGTTTTCTTTATACTTATATACTTATATTATTATTTGCTATTTAAAGAGAAACAAGAAAGAGCAGCTGCCAGAAAATATTGGGTACATCCCATAACAAATCAGCGGCTAAGGAGTGGACAGTTCTTTCGAAGGTCTACATCAAGTTTGATGAGCTACAGACCATTTTAAAACCAGGTCTGTCACATTGATGAGGGATCCAATTTCACTAGATGAACGACTGTGTCTAACACTATTTTTCTATGTGTTTTTTTATGTAAGTAGGCATTTTAGAATAATACAGGCTCTTTATTTTTGGAACATAGATGTATGTATGTATACTGGTATGGGCACTTGTCTGGTATGTGGGCATTAAAAGTATATATGTGGTATATATGTGTTTCTGGGCAAATATAAATATATATATATAGGGTGTATATATGTAGATGTATCAATGCATAGGTATATAAATATGGTCACTTATCAATAATACATACTAATATATTAATTAACAAAGTACACCTTTTTATATTTTTAGCAACTGGACAGTCGTTTTCCTCTTTATATTTTCCATTCCTTATTGGTCGAACCACTATTGGAAAAATTGTTAGAGAAACATGTCTGCTTATGTGATTTGAGCTCCAAAGACTTTTGATGCCAGTCCCAGATGAAAATGCATGGATGAGCATTGCAGAAGAATTCCAACAAAAAAACAATTTCCCTAATTGTTTGGGTGCCTTGGATGGAAAGCCATTCAAAAGCGGATCAAAATACTTGAATTACAAAAAATACTTTTCCATTCCATACGTTCTTCTGGCTGTTGTTGATGCAAATTATTGCTTTTCTCTAATCGATGTTGGAGCCTATGGAAGCACCGGTGATGCTAGAAGGGTCACTTCGACTACCTCCACCGAAACCATTGCCTGGGACTGCTGCACCTTGTATGCCTTATGTTCTTTTGGGTGATGAGGCCTTTGGCCTTACAGAAAATATAATGTGGCCATACCCAGGGTCACAAAGGGCTATTCACAAGCGAGTTTTCAACTACAGATTATCAAGAGCATGGCGTATGGTGGAGTGTGCTTTTGGTATTCTGTCAAACAAATGGAGGGTATTCCATACTGATATACAACTGGGACCACATTTTGTGCACATTGTAATAAAAGCCTGTTGTGTCTTACACAACTTTGTTCTACTTCTGGATAACTATAATGACCAAGACACCCTGACTTATATACCAGACATTGATTGGGTACCTGTTAGAGATCTTACAGGGAGGATGAGAGATCAATTTGCTGATTACTTTATGCCCCCAGTTTAAAGTTATGTCTTTGAAAAGTTTGAAAGTTTATGTAAATACATTTTAAATAGAACAATTACTATGTACTGTGTGTACTATGTTGTTTTTCACTCACTGTTTTGTACATATAAATTTTATATTCTCACACACACACACACGATGGAGAATAGGGATAGAGGGAGACCGAAAAGAGCAAGTAAGCACATAGATCTTATACTGCAGGGGTGTCCAACCTGCCACATGCAGCCCAGGAAGGATGTGAATGCAGCCCAGCTTGAAACGTCATGTCGCAAAGGATATAAGAGGAGGGGAGACTCCGTTAGTAATAATAATATAACAATAAGTAGATTTAATATCCAGGTATCCCATATTCTAGTGTATAACTCCATCTGCTTATCCAACTGGTATTGTAGTTTTTACAAATCAAAAGTGTTTTCATGTGTGAACAGCAACAGCAAAAATATTCTGCTATAAATAGAACGTCTTCCCTCGAGTGTTTTGAACTAATAGTGTTCCCGCCGAGATCTTTCCTAGCGTCCATACGTTGTTGAGTCATTATGCTCGCATAAGAATTTGAATAGTATCACAGTGACTAATCTGTATGTGTATGTGCTTGTAGGAGATTTCAGTACTTCTCTATGTACATGCTATTTCTGATAAATTGCTCCAAAAAGATGTTTTGGAGCTACAGGCAATTCCAAATCGCACTGTGTGCATAATCACTGGCGACTTGCATGTAATGGCATGTGGTGACAAAACAAAGCAACACGCTTTTTAAAAACGCGGGTGACAAATCTCTTCATGTGTCCCTACCTTAAAGGGAAACTGTCATGGGAAAACATTTTTTTTTTTTTAAACACAACAGTTAATAGTGCTGCTCCATTAGAGTTCTGCACTTAAATCCATTTCTCAAAAGACCTAACAGTTTTTTTATTTTCAGTTTTGAAATCTGACATGGGGCTAGCCATTTTGTCAATTTCCCAGCTGCCCCTGGTCATGTGACTTGTGCCTGCACTTTAGCAGGGAACTGCTTTCTGGCAGGCTGTTGTTTTTCCTTCACAATGTAACTGAATAGTACGCAGTGGGACATGGGTTATACTATTGAGTGTTGTTCTTAGATCTACCAGGCAGCTGTTATCTTGAGTTAGGGAGCTGTTATCTGGTTACCTTCTCATTGTTCTTTTGTTAGACTGCTGGGTGGGGGAAAGGGAGGTGTGATTTCACTCCAAGGGGTAAATTTATCAAAGAGTGAGGTTCCGCCACTAGAGTGAAGCTCCGCAGCTCTCAATTAATTTCTATTGGATTTTGAAAGGCGTATGTATCAATAGGTGAAATGAAGTTTCACTCTTTGATAAATACGCCTTCAAAAATCCCATAGAAATTAATTGAGAGCTGCGGAATTTCCCTCTAGTGACGGAACTTCACTCTTAACTTCACTCTTTGATAAATATACCCCCAACTTGCAGTACAGCAGTAAAGAGTGATTGAAGTTTATCAGAGAACAAGTCACATGACTTAGGGCAGCTGTGAAATTGACAAAATGTCTAGCCGCATGTCAGATTTCAAAATGAAATATAAAAAAATCTGTTTGCTCTTTTGAGAAATGGATTTCAGTGCAGAATTCTTCTAGAACAGCACTATTAACTGATACATTTTGAGAGAAAAAAAATTCCCATGACAGGATCCCTTTAAGAAAGGACAGGTACAAAGTCTAATTTATTGGTGTACTGCAGTCCTTAAAACAGGTGATTAATATTTGAAAGAACAATTTTAGTGTCAGTATCACTTTAAAGTAATTTGTGATTTCTGCATATAAAAATGGTGCTTTAAGAATAGCCAGGATGTTGGGGGGTTGTTTGTTTTTTTTTTCTTTACAAATTTTTTCCAGGAAAATCAACTGCAAATGCTGATTTGGCTTTTTCAAGGTGTACTTGGCTGAAATTTACATTTCCTTATTATTGCTGTTGGGGGATTTCTGATTTAGAGAGAACACATTGCAAAAAGATAAAAGCTGCATAGCAGGAACTCCAATCACTCACTGTTTATGACAAAATCTTTTCTCTGGTCCGTTTTGTGAAGATGTTTTAGGTATTTTACCCCCCTATGTAATAAAATAATTTATTTTATATGTAAATAGTTGAGGCAATATGCAGTTCAGCTAGCCAGTACAGTTGGCCATCAGAAGCCTATATAAGGAGCCATGATGCTGGAGCCATGCACCTCCTCTTTAACCTAAGATCATCAGCAGGAGAGACAGACAATACTCAGACCAGTTGGGTACCTGTTCCTTGTTAGGAGAGTGGTAGTAGTTTGTTACTAGCTCACTATAAGAGTGAGAGGAAGTTATGGTAGCTAGCATCAGCCTCAGTCCCAACAAGAAGTGAGCATTTTGGGTAGAGCCCCCTGGGCATTTGTGCACCAGTTAGGGAATTGGGGTGTTCAGGAGTAGGTTAGAGGGAATGTATGGCCATGAGAAGCTTGTGCACTGTATGTGAATGTGAACGAGAGGGGAAATAGATAGGGAGAAGAAAAAAAGTCCAGAGAGCATCTGTCACTCTACTAGAGTTCATCCTCATGACAATGGCACTGGAGGCTTTGTGTAAGTAACGTTGTGTGAGCATGTGTGAGTATTAGAGAGGATTCTCACAGAAAACAGCAATTAATGGAGGACACTCCCTTTATACAAATTTAGCAAAGGGTGCAAGAATCAAGGCTCTCACCCAAATTCAGCCATAAAATACTCTGAGCTACAAAAATTTCTCTGCACACCACATCATTAGTACACACACTTGAGGTATACAAATAAATGGTTTAATAAGACATATAATTACTACAATGTATATTTACAAAGTATTTAAAACATATAATTTACTACAACACAGAGTCCAAAAGAAACAACAGCACTCAGGCTTGTAAGGCAGACAATTTGGTGTGTGGGAGATTACTCCCAATGTGTCCTTTGTCAGGACTCAAAAACTAAGGCTTCAGAAAGCAAGCAATTTCCTAATAATCTGGCCACTGGAGGCACTGTTTCATTTTAGTCTCAGGACAATATCTAATTTTCCCTCAGCATGGTAGTTAATATGGAGTAATATGCAGCCAATAGTTATCTAATGATTACTGGGTTTACTTAACGTTTTATATAGTAGCATTCTCTATTGCTTATATGAGCCCTTTAAACATCGTTTTTTTTCTCTTTGTACAGCCTACAACTGCATTTCTTCCTACATATAACTTCCTCCTAGGTCTCCTATTTCCCAGTATAATTATTATTTATAACTCTGCCCTATATAACCCTTCCTTTAAACCAGGACTTCTACATTCTAATTATAATCTAATAGACTTTTCAGGAAGCCCTCACACTTTTCACACATCTTATCTGTAGAAAACATGTGTTCACTTGTGATTCACAGCTTCCTCCTTCCCCGGACCAAAGTGGTTTGGGACAGAGGAGCTGGATATTCCAGAAACACGGGGGAAGAACAGTTTTTGTGGGGAAGATTAAATTCCCACATCCTGGCGATGGTATTTTAAACTTAGAGGGTTTAACACTAGAGATCTGTCAGTGTATGATACACTATCCAGGAACACAAGGCTGAGAGCAGCTGAATAAACAGAAATAATATACACCAACATATGCTTTCATGGTTAATATATGTTATTATACTCCTTACCTTGTTTCATTCCTGGCTGTTGTTTTAACATTTGCTTTTTTTACACCTCAGCAGAACTCTAAGGAGAAGTTACAACCTCATAATATTTACACTTCTAATATTTGCTAAACTGCATTAGATCACAAAAAGCATGCAGCCCTTTGACTGCTGTAGAGCTAAAATGTACCTGATAACTAGTGTAAAACCATGAATCAGAGTCACTGTCATGCAGAAGAAAGAAGAAGGAGCTGCATTAAACAATGATTGTCATCGTCGGCGCGTGCAGAGAAGAATAATGCACTTCTGCAGTGTTACCTCTAACCGCATGCTGGACTTTGTGTACAATAATTTTAAGCCCATCTTACACAGCATATTGTGGTGGGCATAAAAAGTGTGCACAAGATGTTTTTTTTCACATGTGAATAAAAAACAAATTGAAGGGTAAAGTCCATATTGTGGACCTTTGCCCACAAGACTGGAAGTTGATGGGCTCCTGCAGTCATGGGCAACATAGCCTTAAGCTAGGGCAGACCCCGACTGTGGGTTCTGGCAAATGCCAGAGTGGCTGCTATAAGGTGCCATAGAAAGTTACTATTTAGTGGGCTGGTGGGAGCTGTTTGGGCCTCTGTGTGGACTGATTGGGCCTCTTTGTACCTGAAATGTCAGGGCCTATTTTAATTCACAGTCCGGACATTCTTATCTTTGTCCTGCTGCTCCCTTTGGCTTTCTAACTGTAGGCGTATTTAAATGCAAAATGTCGCGTTTCAGCACCGAAATCCGCCGCGTCTGTCTCCATCTGAGCAGCAACAATGCTTCCAGGTGCAGACAGACCTGGAGCGGAAGCACAACCGGGCAGTGGATTCTCCTCCTGCAGAGAAACTCGGGCAGAGATCCTCCACCATCTTGACCTGGCCTAAAGGCAATGAGATAAATCCTAGAGAAAGAAACATAGGAATAGCAGAAGTGGTTGCTGTGTACCTACCAGTATATTTATAGGTGTAGTAGCTACACCCTCCTGTTTTTATAGCACTTTATTTGAGGGGGGAATTTGCTATGGGTGTGGCTTTGAAAAAAAAGGTTAGTGTGGTTACAAGAACATATCATCACAATTATTATAGAAAATAGAATTTCTAATGGGCACTTATAGACACAGAGAAATTGTATTTTAGCACTGATACGCTGCAGTGTTGTATGTGTGGACACTACTTTATATATCCTATATATATATTAATTTATGTATGCGAACGGTATAATGTAAGACTGAATCATGATTGTATACGATTGCCCAACTGCTGAACAACTGCATTTCATAGAAACTGGTGATATTGTGACATTTCCTTTGTAAATGCTAGAGCACCATGTTTGGACATTTGAATGGTTTTGGAGGGAGTAAAATCTCCAAATAAGGCTTTAAAAATATCCCGGTTCTAGTACTTATGATCTAAGCAGAGACATGTTGATTATGACTGCCTTATCTATCCTTAATTTAGTGTAAACCTAATATCTGGTCTGTTATTGTAATTAGGCATTGACCTAATATTTGGCCTCTGAGCTCTGACAGCTCCTGAGTTGGAGTAATACTCTGCTTCTGGGAGTGTTTAGACAATAACAGTTGCACAGTGCCCTCTGCCTGCCTAAAGATAGAAAACCAGATATTTAACTGCCCATTATGAGTTGTATCCTAAGTAGTTGTAACAAAAAGAACGCCTACTTACTATATAAATGGTGTACAAGAATCAGGCCCGGACTGGCAATCTGTGGGTTTTGCCAAATGCCAGAAGGGCTGCTATAAGGTGCCACAGAAAGTCTGTATTTAGTGGGCTGGTGGGGGCCTCTGTGTACCTGAAATGCCAGGGCATATTTTAATTCTCAGTCTGGACTTGACAAGAATACATCAAAGTGTTTATAACAGAGTGCAGGCACACCAAAAGTACCCATGAGTCTTTATGTCCCATTCTTCAGTGGTAAAACGCACCCCAATACTCTTTACATACACAGTGTCACATACAGCACATTTTTGGTGAGAGACGCATTTGACATATGATGTCACATGCAAATCAATCCTTGATGTCAAACCTAAAGGTTACCATGTTGCTAGCCAGATCTTCTAAAATGCTGCTAGATTTGGTGAATAAATTCAAAATACAAGAAAACACTTTATTACAGTCATATGAAAAAGTTTAGGAACCCCTCCACTTTTAACAAAAAATATAACTGCAGTTTATCTTTCATTTCCCAGCAACATCTGAATACTGGAGTGTTTTCTGAACAAAGAGTGAAGCAGTATTAAGTTGTATGACATTAAATCAAATTTGAAAAACTTTTGGTATCCTTGTAATTTTGTTATTTGAATGCATGTAACTGCTCAATACTGATTACTGGCAACACCAAATTGGTTTGATTATCTTGCTAAGCCTTGAACTTCACAGGCAGGTGTGTCCAATCATGAGAAAATGTATTTAATATGGCCAATTGCACGTTGTGCTTCTTTTTGACTCTCCTCTGACGAGTGACAACATGGGATCCTCAAAGCAACTCTCAAAAGATCTGAAAACAAAGATTGTTTGGTATCATGGTTTAGGGGAAGGCTACAAAAAGCTATCTCAGAGGTTGAAACTGTCAGTTTCAACTGTAAGGAATGTAATCAGGAAATGGAAGGCCACAGGCACAGTTCCTGTAAAACCCAGGTCTGGCAGGCCAAGAAAAATACAGGAGTGGCATATGCGGAGGATTGTGAGAATGGTTACAGACAACCCAAAGATCACATCCAAAGACATTCAAGAACATCTTGCTGCAGATGGTGTATCTGTACATTGTTCTACAATTCAGCACAGTTTGCACAAAGAACATCTGTATGGCAGGGTGACCCAAAAGTTCATTTAGACAAGCCACAGTCATTATGGAACAAAGTGCTTTGGACTGATGAGACAAAAATGTAGTTATTCGGTAATAACAAAAAGTGCTTTACATGGAGGAAGAAGAACACCACATTTCAAGAAAAACACCTGCTACCTGATTTCAAATTTGGTGGAGGTTTCATCGTGCTGTTGGGCTGTGTGGCTAGTTCAGGGACTGGGGGCCTTGTTAAAGTTGAGGGTTGGATGAATCCAACCCAATATCAACAAATTCTTCAGGATAGTGTCCATGTCCAAAAAGACAATGAACCTAAACACACTTGGAAATCTACAAAGGCATTTATGCAGAGGGAGAAGTACAATATTCGGGAATGGCTGTCATCATCAACTAAGTATTGATGTAACATCACTGTTGGGGTGGCCAAATTTATGCACCTATCTAATTTTGTTATGATGCATATTGAAAATTTTCTGTTTATCCAACAAACTTTATGTCACTGCTGAAATACTACTGTTTCCATAAGGCATGTTATATATTAACAGGAAGTTGCTACTTTGACAGCTCAGGCAATGATAAACCAGAATTAAAATAAAATTAAAATGGGTTCCCAAACATTTTCAAATGATTGTATCAGTCCATTTCTTCTTAAGCAGCGCAGTTCAAGATATAAGAAAAGTACAAATGATGGCATAATAAGTGTACAAGCACATAAGGGGAAAATGCTTATTCCACAATGTTCTAGAAGTATAAAATGAATACATCAACAAAAGTTTATACACATAAACTCATGATAAACAGATAAAATTAGCCAATGGGAACTTAACTGCACAATGGCCTATTCCTAAATGGTGAAGAGCCCCAGAGGGAGGTCAAGATAGAAGTGAACAATTGAATTAATTTAATTCTCAAAAAGGTATGTATACAGTTGTGCTCATAAGTTTACATACCCTGGTAGAATTTATGACTTCTTAACCATTATTCAGAGAATATGAATGATAACACAAAAACTTTTCTTTCACTCATGGTTAGTGGTTGGTTGAAGCCATTTATTGTTAAACAACTGTGTTTATTCTTTTTAAATCATAATCACTACACAAACTACCCAAATGACCCTGATCAAACATTTACACACCCTGTTGATTTGGCCTGATAACATGCACACAACTTGACACTAAAGGATTAGAATGGCTATTAAAGGTAACCATCTTCACCTGTGATCTGTTTGCTTGTAATTAGTGGGTGTGTATAAAAGGTCATTGACTTTCTGGACTCCTGACAGACCCTTGCATCTTTCATCCAGTGCTGCACTGATGTTTTTTGGATTCTAAGTCATGGGAAAAGCAAAAGAATTGTTAACGGATCTGTGGAAAAGGTAGCTGAACTCTATAAAAGAGGAAAGGGATATAAGAAAATATCAAAGGAATTGAGAATGCCAGTCAGCAGTGTTCAAACTTTAATTAAGAAGTGGAAAATTAGGTGTTCTGTTGAAAAAATACCACAGCCAGGTAAACCTAAAAATTTCAGCCACAACTGCCAGAAAAATTGTTCGGGATGCAAAGAAAAACACACAAATAACTTCACGTGAAATACAAAAAATACTGTAGGAAAATTTGCACTCATCAGCCCGGAAGCTGCACATGGGACGTACTTGGACATGACAATGATCCAAAACACAAGGCCAAATCGACCTGCCATTGGCTACAGCAAAATAAAGTGAAGGTTCTGGAGTGGCCATCTCAGTCTCCTGACCTCAATATCATTGAGCCACTCTGGGGAGACCTCAAACTTGCAGTTCATGCAAGACAGCCCAAGAATTTATGGGAACTGGAAGCTTTTTGCCAGGAAGAATGGGCGGCTTTACAGTCTGAGAAGATAAAGAGCCTCATCCACAATTACCACAAAAGACTTCAAGCTGTCATTGATGTTAAAGGGGGCATATATATAACATACCTTTACAAAAACCAATGGTATTGAATGTGTTCATTAAAACCATTGGGTGTCACTATTTTAACATATGACTTCCTGGCTTCATGTTGTAGAAGAATTCTCTCTCTGTTTCCAACCCTTTTAATTCTGGGAACATGTTGAAATGCATTGTGGCCTTTTTCATTAAAATGCCTCGCAATGGGGAATATTTTTACAGGTGTCAATGTGAGATTTGTGTTTTGCTACCCTATACTTGTCTTACCAACATATCCAAGTCCACAAGGACATTCAAGTAGTATAGAACTTAAGGATAAGCCTGAAATAACAATAGTTTTACTTAAGCAATACACATTCATCATTGATGGTGGTGTTACACTGAGCACAGTTTCTGCATGGGAAAATCCCATGTATTGGTTTTCCCCAAAAAAAATTTTAAACCATATTCTGTCACATTAGCATTTACTTGTCTATCCTTTTGAATGTATAAGATGGTTTTAAGGCAAAGAGATGACCAATTTGTGGGTGACCAGGACTGGACTGGGATTCAGAATAGGCCCTGCCATCTCTGCTACAAAGAGGCCCAAACAGGCCCCACCAGCCCACTGAACAGTCACTTTCTATGGCAACATGCAGCAGCCCATCAGGCATTTGCCAGAACCCACAGATTGCCAGTCCGGGCCTGTGTGGGTCATCCCATGTCCACTTCCTACCAAAACCTAATCCCTTTATACATTTTACATTGTAATCAGTAAGAAATATTTAAAGTTAGCAGTGTTAACTCTAAATTCTGAGAATCTTATTGCCAAATGGCTCTCACACCACAACTTCACATACCCTATAAATATGATCTAGCTTCTTACTTTCATTTATAGGCTTTGATACAGGGGCATATTCCTTGGATCTCAGAAGTGTCATCATTGTTCATTTTTAAACCTAAAATAATTTTTCCTTGTGATTATTTTTATTCTGCAAGTTGGTTGACTGACTTCTCAACAGATTCACTGGAAGTGTGCAGCACACTCTGTCCAACTTTAACTTGGATAGCTCCGGTTGTAGTTTTGGAGTGTTGTTAGCCTCTTGGAAACCTAGAAAAACTATTGGGCATCTCTCACCTGCTCATACTTCATTCCAGACATAACCAAGAACTGACATATTAAAGTAGAATAAATGGGATTATTGGTAGAATGAAAATCACACATATATAAATGTAGTGAACATAAGGAATTTATTTACATTATAAATTCATAGTTCTGTATAAAAACACAACAAACTGTTTCAAATAATTTTTCTGAATGGTATTGCATAGTGATATCTTTGGCAGACATATACATATATCTTTTTTTGTAAACAAAACCCAGGTCAGTCTGAATGGATATACTTTTCATGTTACTCCAGCTGGTAACAGGGAAAGAACATGATAGAAACGATTAAAAATACTGTCCATTTTAACGAACCTGTCCATAGTTATTTACAGTAAAATTTCATAACTACACATTAGAATTATTTAAAATAGTCTCGTTCAGAAACTACAGCCACTGAATATACATACATGCTCCACACAACATAGGAAAATCACATTGAAGAGAGATGCATGGTGGTGACCTCACTTTCTGCTAAAACAATGATAGTGAATGTGTTTAAGAAAATAATAGTCACTTTGGAATACATAGTAAGGCACACTATCACAGACAGTCAACAGGTGGCAATGCAAACTGCAAGCTGGAATGGACAATGAAGAGTAAAACTAGGGTACACGTTAGTTGTAATGGAACATCAATTCTATATAAAGGTTGATGAAAATGATGCAAACCCCTTTTTCATGAGGTCTGTTTCAAGCCCTTTAAAATGATTACAAACTAGTTTTAGCAGCCATTGTTCATTGCATACATTCATACAAACACATTCATAGATAAAACAGGTCTCCATTGCTGCCCTTTTCTCTTGACTTTAAGCAGACTTGGTAGAACATTTCTTTTCTGTTTTTAAACAATCCCCTATGATCACAACTAAAATGTTTAGAAAGATCCATATGAAAAGATAAACCTGTTTTAGGTTTATTTCCAAATGAGCATTTTATGGAATAGTGTTCATTTTGGACATAAGAAACCCTCTGGACAAAAATGAACAGATTTGAATGGTAAATGTTCCCACACCCAAAAGAATAAAGGATAGGTTTAATCTTTTTTTTTTTTTTGTATTTAGGTTTTAATCAATATCACTCTGGTGATAGCAGAGCCAACCATCTGATTCATTGATGGACGGGATTTCCAGCCCCTATAGAAATAAACCTCCCAGAATGGCTCACTCAAACACAGCATAAACTCTTGAGTTCCTGAGTGGGGAAGTCACATCTTTTAGGTTTCAGATACCCAGCTGGATCTTCATCTTCTCGTAAACCACATAGCTTATACTGACAGCAGGCAACACCTTCAGGAAATTTGGAGCAATGCCCCTATACAGCCCAAAAAAACCTTCTTTGGCTACAATCTTTCTGAAGAGGCCTCCCATGTTTAGCTGTGGTGCACCCTCAATAGATGCTGAAAGAGAAAATGTCACGATTAAAAAAATTTAAAAAAAATGATGTAATCGTTGCTATAAAGTTAAGCACACAGCCGCAATGCTAAAATGTAGTATTTATATAACGACATATGTAATGCACTAATCATACCTTGTGCTTGCATTCTTGTCCTGATGAGCGCTAAAGGGTAGCTTGCCAGCTGGCCACATGTACTGGACACAGTGCCACATCCCAACAAGACCAGCACCCCAGGGTTGGCAGAGTCTGTTGCGTACTCCTGCAGCCAATAGTTTTTGAGTGTCTGCCAAGAGAATGACAAGTTGTGCAAACTGTTACTTCCTGTCAAAGAACCGGAATCTCACGGGAACAGTTTTAACTCCAAAGGCAGTGTAGAAGGAAGCCTCAAATCCTTATACTGGAATTGATAGCTCTATATAAATAAATGAATTATTTGTTCATGCCCTTTTAATAAAATGTCTCTTTTGTAGCTATTCAGCAGGCAGAGAGCTTGTATTATAAAAAGCTAACATCATGGTTCAATGATTATGGTTACATTTAAAGGAGAAGGAAATGCTTGCAGCACTTGTTAGGCACCCCCAAGTGATTGTATCGACTTACCTGAAACCCCAGGCCAGTGCTCCTGTGAGCATAAAACTGCAGCAGCAGGCCCGGATATGTGGAGAGGTCACCTAGGCCCAGGCCTATGGCGGTAGGATTTTAGGGGGCAGAATGCTGCCCAACTACACCCGCATTGGTTCAGAAATTAAAATTTCCTGTGTGCCAGTTCCCATTGCTCTGTCCTCATGATGAACATTTGAGCAAATAAAAGAGAGGGGACAAGGGAGGCAAACGACAGCGGGCCTAGGGGCATCCGCTAGGTAAATCTGAACCTGTGCAGCATCCCGGGGTTATACAAGTGAGCACAGAGTAATCCACTTCTGTCTTCTTCTTTCTTCAAATTTCCTGGTGACAACAATTGTGAAGTAGAATGAAATAGCTGATTTTTATGTTAAAGTTCGGCTTTTCACTCTACTGTGCATCCGAAACTGCATGAAGAAGGAGGAAGAGGGAAGAAGATCGCTCTGTGGGGCTCACTTTTATAACCCTGGGCCGGTGCAGTTTTCTGCTGATAGGAGCACAGGCCTGGGGTTTCAGGTAAGTCAATACAATCACTGGGGGATGCCAAACATTTGGCAAATGCTGCAAACCTTTCCTTCTCATTTAATTTAGAGAAATGTATAGTATTTTATTCACATATACTAAAGTTTGTTATAGAAGCTCTCAGTTCGAAACATTGGCATTATGGGGGTTATTTATCAATTGTCCAATTTTTGAGTATTTTATACCTTGAATGAACTCACAACTCAAATGGTTTCTTATTTAAGAAAAATTTCAGATGGAAAAAACTTCAATCAGCGAGTTCGTTGATAACACGAAAACTGTAAATGATCTAATTTTCATCAGGAAAAATTTCAAATTGCTCTAATTAATTGCGTTTTCAGGCCGAACCCTCCAAAAAAATTATAGTTCGGTATAATATGTGCAAGGGTACTGAGCAGATTAGCCCAGGAGACACCAGGACAACAGTTGTGAAAGCTGGAGAGGGTTTCTTTATGAACTGGTTAGCCCACACAAACTCTAAATTGCCGGTGGGATGGCCCTCGGAACACTTTGTTTTCCAAAGTCGTCTGAAATTGCCTCACGAGGAAACTTCGGGCAACTTCGGGTAAGAAGCGATCTGAGTGCCGTCCCACCGGCGATTTATATTCTAGTCAGCGGGCAGGCAGTTTGGGGAGATTAGTAGCCAGAGGCAATTTGTTGCCAGGCTACTAATGTGTGTCTTTACCTCTAGACCACCTTGAACACAACAGAGCATGTGGGGCTTTATTTAGTCAACAGATAAGGGCAGAGACAAACAAGCAGATGCCGGCAACAAATCTCTTCTTCGGGGGGACTAATCTCCCTGTACTGGCTTCCCACCAGCTAAAATGTGAATCAGCAGCAGGATGGCACTTGGAGCACTTTGTTTCCGTAGTCGCCTGAAGTTTCCTCGTGAGGCAATTTCGAGCGACTTAGGAAAACGCAGTGCTGCGTGTGAATAGGCGCAGGCCACTTTACATTTTAGCAGGCGCGAGACACAGGTAAGCAGTTCAGGGAGATTAGTCGCTCCAAAGAATAATTAGTCGCCAGGTGACAAATGTCCCTGAATGTGGACTAGCCCTTAAGGTGGCCTTATGCTAATGCCAGACGTTTCCCATAAACACTTCCCATTAACTTTAAGGGTAATGACATACAGGGTGATTTCATGTCTTTTGTCATGCATCTATATTGAAGCTCAGAGAGAGGGGAACAATCAGATTCTCTCTTCCATCACTTTGAATGGGAATTACCTGCAAACAATAGGCAGTGCTATATGACAATGGGTATTACCATTAGATTCCCATTAAATATAAATGGGGGCAATTTCTTATTATTCTTCCCCTCTCACACAGCCACAAATCACTCAGAATCACCCTGTTTCCATTACCATAAATGAAAATACCTGACACATAGTAAGAACTGATGTTTTTCAGCCAAGAGCACTTTCAGTTGGTAATACCTGCTGTGTCAGAGAGTCTTCATTAAAATCAATGGGGAGGGGCATGGGCAGTTGGGAGGGGGGGTTCCATCATGCCTGACATTAGCCTTAAGGGCCCAACGATTGGATCATGATGCATCCAAAACGGCGGTCAGATCGAGAGCCATCCAACTCGGTCTGTCAGCAGCTTTTATTGGCCCGTGTATGGGGGCCTTTACGCTGCAGGGCTAATAGAAAACTAATAGCAATTTTAAAAAAAACAGGGCTCTTGCTCAAAAAATAGAAACATAATTTACATGCAAAGGATAAAAATAAATGTGTCAAATTTCATTTTCACTTACTGATATTCTAAACAGGATGCATTTATTTCACCTAACATACTTTACCTCATAAATAGCAAGGTCAATGCCTGCATAAGGGATGATTCCAAGGATGTTGGGGATGTAGCCTTTGTAAAAGGCCCGTAGACCTTCCTTTTGCATTATCTTCTTAGCACAGTCAAACATTCCAGAGTATTGCCCTGTCCTCCCCACAGCCAAACGGGTTTTTAGAACCTAAAAAATAGGTAACCACTTTATAAATCATATTCAAATTAAATATTTTATAACTTATTGACCCTATTGAACACCCCACTCAAGAGATGATAACATACTGCCATTCCCTGAATTGTATAGCATATATACTTAAAGGAACATTAACATCAAAAAATGTAATTGTTTTAAAGTAATACAAATATAACACAGTGTTGCCCTACACTGTCGAAACCAGGGCTGCTCTGGCCATGAGGCAAGGTGAAAATCTAGCCTCAGGCGGCACGGAGCGACCGGTTACCAGGGGCGGCAAAAAGCTGCCTCTGGTAACTTTAAGAGCCGAATTTCTGTTTTTTAAAACAGAAATTCGGCTCTTCTGGTGCAGCGAGTGCAATAGCGCTCACTGCACTAGCGATGCAGCCCCTCCTCAACCTGCAAAAAGATCCGTTTTACCAGTGCAGGGAAACAATACATTATATTTTCATTACTTTTACTTTAATGCAATTTAATTTTTTGGTGTTACTGTTCCTTTAATATAGATACTAGATTCTTGAGCTAGTGCACTTTGAATGTTAAAGCATCACTCAATCACTGGCATGCATCAAATATGTCACAGTTACTGGTCTTAGGGTTGAGAAAGGAAGATATTTAATGAAATCCTATGAGTCCAGGATTACCAGGAGCAGGAAATCTTAGTGGACTTCACAATTGGTCCCTATCACTTACTATGTGCCCACTTGAAACCCTTTATCATAAATACTCTATATGGTAAAGATACAGGATCTGTTATCCAGAATGCTGGGGACCTGGGTTTTCCAGATAAAAGATATTTCCGTAATTTGTGTCTACATACTGTACCTTAAGTCTTCTAAGAAAGCATTTAAACATTAATTAAAACCAACAGGATTGTTTTGTCTCCAATAAGGACTAATTATAACTTACCTGGACTCAAGTACAAGGTGCTGTTTTATTATTACAGAGAAAAAGCAATTACTTTTTGAAAAATAGAATTATACTATTAAAATGGAGTCTGTAGGAGATGGCCTTCACGTAGTTCGGGGCATTCTGGATAAGGGGTTTCTGAATAAAGGCTCTCATGACTGTAAAGTATTTGTTGACATGAGTGATTTCTTCTTTTTAAATCATTCATAAATACTTGTAGAAACCATCCTTGTTAAGACTCTTTGGGGCAAATTCACTAAAGCACGAAGCGTCTAACGCTTGCGCTAATTTGCCAGCGTGATGTCATTTTGCAACTTCACAAATTCACTAACACCGACTCTGGCAAATTTTTGCTAGCGAAGTAGATAGACTTGCACAAATTCGCACCCTTATGCCAGGCGTAGTTGCGCACTGATGAAGGATCGTAATTACGCAAATTCACTAAGATCAAAATTTTCCTGAACGTTACCACTTACGCTAGACTTTACTGGTCAGACCAGACGAAGTTCAATACAATAGATAGGAGTTTGAAAAAAAACTTGGCAAATGTTTCTATGTCCCAAAAAAACGCTGGCTTGTTTTACCTTTTGTAGGGTGATAGTGTGAAAAAGAGCAATTTTTTTTGGGGGGGGGGATTTACCCTCCTTCCCCCCTACATTTCCTAACATATGGCAACTCAACTATACAGGGGGCACCTGTAGGGCAATAGGACAACTTTATTTTTTTAATGAAAAGTTTCCTGGGCTTGTGCAACGTAGTGGCTGTAACATATACTTCTATTATACAAATTAGGCATCGCTAGCGTATATGCGCTTTGCCTGGCGCTACTTCGCTAACGTTCGCCGCCCAGAGCGCAAATTCGCATGCTTATTGTAGTCTCAGAATCACCCAATTTATCTTTGAATGACAATTGCTTGCAAGCACACAGTGCTGTCAAATGCTGGGAGCTTATTGCTTGAAAATTCAGTTTTGAAAGTGATCTGCACCTTTAACTTCACATCACAGTGTGCTTGCAGGCAATACTTATTCAAAGTGAAAGAGGAGTGATTCTGAGAATTCCCCCTGTCACCAAGCAACAAAACAAAGTCACCCTTTGTATCATTAATTTTAGACTTTTGTCATACCATAAGACTATTGTAACCCAATATGTCTCCCTGTTATCTGCTTCTGGTGCATTGAATCATGCTCAGTTCCATGACTGGCAAATAAAGTACTACAGGCAACTAGTTTGCCACCAAATAAACTAAACAAGAACTCTGACAATGTAACAATATAAGAAGTGCATCTGCAACTGCTGAGGGCCCAGGACGAGGGTGTATGTATAGGGTTCAATGGTAAATGTTTAAAATCATCTTCTAAACATTTTAGGGGCCCTAAATTGATTCTGCTTCTGCTGGAACCCCCTAACATTTAGTTACATCATTATCTCTTCTGCCTGGTACTTTATGAATCACTGAGAGCTTCCAAAAAGAGTTGCAATCCATTTATTACCCCATATGAATGGTATATCAGTAACATGGTGCTAGAAAATAGCATCATATAGTATATCATTAGCCATAATCTACCCTAAACCAAGCAGATCCAAGGGCAATGATAGGTAGGCTTACCTCCATAGGGTAGATTGAGGTTTGTGCTGTTGCTCCAGCCAGAGATCCAGCTATAAATCGTTCTGCCGTTCCCAACTTGCCACTCTCTGATGTGAATAGTTTCTTATACTGAAAGAGATGTGCAAAGCTTTAATTATGTCATACCTTAATTACACGTGAATAAAAATGAAAACACAAGAACATGAAAGCAGACACGCTGCAGCACTGTGTCAACAAACCAGGCAGAGTTTTGGGCTCTAATCCTTTATCAAGCCTGCACAAGTGTAATAAGACTCCTATTAGAGCCTGGATTTCTAGTGTAATGAAAATCTTCACAGTTACATAAACAAAGTTACACAGGAGTTGTAGCTGAAAAAAATGTGTTCATAAAAGAAACCTGGAGAAACATAAATCTGAAGTTGTCTCCAATTTACCTGAGAAGAGGAATATATCCCTTCCTGACTAGGGTTGCCACCTTTTCTTGAAAAAAATACCGGCCTTCCTATATATTTATCTTTTTTTCCTATTAATAACATTACAGGCCAGGTGGCAACCCTATTCCTGACGCCAAACCCAATCAGATCAATTCCCCTGGTCAACTTAATTATTATTATTAATATCAGTAACCTTGTATCCTACCCTCCTGAGAGTATATAATTTATCTGCAAGTACAACCACTCCAGTCAGAGAATTCTACAACCCTTTCCTCAGTTATAAAGGGTTAGCTCACACAATTGCTGGTAGATAGAGTTTACACAATTTTGCTCCCAAGAGCTTATTCCTACCTACATAATAAATAACCCATTTCATTCCCAACATAAATGAGAGTTACAAAAGGTTATGCAATACACTGAAGGCTGTTGTTATGTGTTGCAACACATTGGCATACAACACATAAACCCTCTGGTGGCATGCATACAATGCTGTGTACTGTGAAAAAACAATCTGTCTATAAACTGAAAAAGGAATAATGAGGGCCATAGACACACAGATATAGTTGTACTTACGACCATCTGTGGATTGTCGTATTTTCATGCCATGTGATCGGTTGTTAAGTCGATCAGAAATGTTAGAAGATTTCTATCAGCTAAAGATAATATGTTTGCGTGTGTTGCCTGTCTGAAGATATCCATGACCTCTGACGTATGTACACATACCAATAACCTCTGACATATACACCCACAGAGAAAGTTTATGTACGTACCCTCCCACTCCCACAAAAAAAGGTTTGTCAGTTAGCACATGCAAAAATGTTTCTGCATATAACTGTTAGTACAGTGTACAAAGGCCCTCAAACACTAAGCATCAGAGCACAAAGGGGTAAGTCTGCCTCACGACAAAACTTTGGGCGACTTCGGAAAAAGAAGCGCCGCAAATGCCATACCTCTAGAGATTTTGCATTCAAGCAAGTGGTATGCCTTGGGAAGGCAGTTCGGGGAGATTTTCACCGAGTCGAAGAGGCAATTAGTCGCCAGGCGACTAAATCTCCCCAAATCTTGCCATGTGCCCTTACCCTAGAACTACAACTTGATGAGCAGAGTACAGTGTTGGTGAAAAGCAGCCCTGTCCTTACTACCTGCAATAGGGTATGCAGTAAGGGACCCTGCTGGCACTACCTATGTGCATCTGAATGATATGCAAGTTAGGGGTTTGATGGAGAATGCATACTTACCTGCCCAATAATACACTGACAAATATCACACATGTCACTGGAGGATGTCACAGTGCAGGAAGGGTACAAAAGTGCAAACATTTTGATGATCAGTGTTTATTAAATGTAATTACAGATGTCACAACTAGTCTTTGTTTTTAGGGGCAACTGGGCTGAGGGTAACTTGCTTTCTTTCAGACTGTATATATATATATATATTCAGTATCCACAGAGAACCGTCCTGACCTGATCTCTGAATAAGGTAATAATTGATGACAGAATTTGTGGCAGATACTTTAAGAAGCAGAAACACACGCAGTATAAAAACAATAGGCAACAGTATTGGTTTTGTTTAATCAGATTAAGACAAGCACTCACACACACTCACTCACCTGCTCATATGCCCAGAATTTCATTGCTGTCTCAGGGGCAATTTTAATCACATTAACCCCATTTCCTCTCCAAAGGGATCGAACGCCTCCTTCTTTCACCATCTGTTTCAGTCCGGTAATTATGTTTGAATTTCCCTTGGTTCCATGGACCTGTTAATTTGCATTGTGTAAATATAACGTTTAACAATTCTATCTTAATCCCTAATGTCTTAACAGTGTGTATGCATTTAGCAGGAAACAACATCATTATCTGTTGGCAAACTGGACACTTTACCATTGCAAACAGGTTGCTGGAAAGTAAAATCTAATTATTGCATTAATAAATGTACACCCTGGAACACATTGTCACAACATTAGCAATTACCAGGGCTTCGTCCTGTTGTAGGCCAACAGTGTATCCACATACTAATTGTACACAGGTCTTAGGGGCTGATTTATTTCATTTCAATTTTATCTCCCCAAATTTTTGCAATGAATGCTGCCCAGCAACCTGTTTTTATTGAACGTGTTCCTGATTTCTCAACATATCTGGTAACCCTAACATACCTCCCAACATTTTGGAAGTAATAAGAGGGACAAAATTTATTTTTGCAAGTAGCGTGGCTAAATAACCCCTAATTTATACATTTATAATTTTACAAAATTTGGCAGATTATGAAAGTTTGAAAATATTTCTCCTATAACAATTACCTATTTTCACAGCTCAAAAGTGTTACAAAGTATCTTATTTGCACCTGTTAGCTGTTCTGGGCTCTCTGCCAAAAGCCAATTAAGTTAGAAACTGTGTTTCCTTTTCTGGCTGTTCAGTGCAGAGAAAATAGGGACGTTCCAGTACAAATGAGGGACAGCGGGTTGAGCTGTCAAAAGAGGGACTGTCCCTCCAAAAAAGGGACAGTTGGGAGGTATGCCCTAAAAATTTTGGAGACAAATATACTTTTTGAAGCTCCTAATACACATGGTCCTTATTTTTCTGCTAAAATGCAATGCAGCCACATCTATACAATGTTAATGAATATTAAACACTAAGAATTCTCTAGCTTTTCCATCAAATGTAGATTTTAAAGCAAAGCGAAATCTAAAAGGGGAATAAAATGTGCTTGCACTATTGTGACCTGCATCATGACTTTCAGACGGTCCAAGGGAGCAGTTCCTGTGCGAGACACAGCCCCGGCCATTCCACCGGCCAACAGCTGCTTCCACCACTGCCCAGTCTTCTTCTCTTCCTCTGTAAACTCATCTGGGATAGTAAGGCTGTCCCCTATGTCCAGCACCTGGGAATGGAAAAGCCAAATCAATTTCTAGAATCATTTCCATCTGCAAAAGGGTAGAAAGGCTCACCAAATGGCCAACAGCAATCATAAAAAAACTAGAACAATTCACCAGCAAAACATTCAAGTACAGACTGTTCTGTTCTACAGATCACATTCAGACATTTAAAGACATTTGTTAAAGGGGTTGTTCACCTTCCAAACACTTTTTTCTGTTCAGTTGTTTTCAAGTTGTTCCCCAGAAGACTTTTTTCAATTACTTTCCATTATTTATCTTTTACTGTTTTTCCAAAATCTAAGTGTAAAGTTGAATGTTGGTGTCTCTGGTGTTTGAGTCTGGCAGCTCAGTAATTCAGGTGCAGACTTTAAACTGGTACAGTTTTGCAACATTTAATTGATACATTTCACAGCAACATCTCTGGAGTATCAGCAACTATTGTATCAATTCTAACAGCTGCCTGTAATGAAACCCAGAGATTCTGCTCAGCAGGGACACAGAAAGATAGGAAATGTATCCATTAAATGTATCAGTTTAGAAGAGTTGGGGGGGGCTGCTTTAGAAGGTGAAAAATGACACTTTACACTTCAATATTAGAAAAACGGTTACAAATAAAAAAGTCGTTATTCCTCGTGATCTATCTGAAAACAACTAGTTGTTTGAAGGTGAACAACCCCTTTAAGGTATGGTGTCAAAATCTTAAAATAGTATCAGCAGAAGCAACCCTGATACCCAGGGCTAAATGGTGTTTGGGGTCTTGTACTTACCTCCTTCCTAGGGCAAGTGTTAAATAGAGGACTCTTTAATGCTATGCACTGCCATGCTAAATGCAGCTTGCATATATTAATGCCAGGGGTGCATTTGCTCCATGCAAATACCAATATGGTATGGGATCCGTTATCTGGAAACCCATTATTCAGAAAACTATGAATTATGGAAAGGATGTTTCCATTAGACTACATTTTATCCAAATAATCCAAATGTCTAAAAAA
>CM044437.1:105698214-105711138 GCA_024363595.1 Xenopus borealis
AAGGGGTTGGAGAGCAACATGTTGCTCGCGAGCTACTGGTTGGGGATCACTGTTCTAATGGAATGAATGTCTGGCTGTTTAGTTCAGAGAGCTCTCACCGTTGAGTGTTTCCAATATCGAATAATTTGTTGGATGTTATCAGCTGGGTTGAACAAGAAGTGGTCCCTCCATTCATTCCAGTCCACTGTGAGAGTACCATCGGAATCCATGCTGTGGAAGTCAAAATGTAGGATTAAAGATATTGCAGTAAGATCACTGAAAGCAGATGCATGATTGGGGTTTTTTTTAACATTGCCTGTGCTACTTCTTTTGAATGTTTAAATTCAAATGGAAGAAAATCTAGCAAATGTTGTCCCTGTGTATAGGGTTCATCAGCAGCCCTGTACTTACCATTTGTTACAGGCATGGAGGGGTGTATCTATCTATAGAGGAAGCAGGCCCTGTGACTGCTGGGGGGACCAGGAAGTAGAAGAATATTTTAAGAGATCTAATTAGCAACTTATATAATCTACATTTCAGTTTGTTGATCTATTGGGTCTAGAAGGGTAGAAGCTCACATCAGTACGATTATCAAGCTAAAACAACAACGTAACCCTGGATTGCTACTTTTTATAACTTGTATTTATATTTATATCTATATTCATATTTTAGTCTTTTATTCAAATAGATGCATGGTTGCTAGGGTAATTCGGACCCTTGCAACCAGATTTCTGAAATTGCAAACTGTAGAGCAGAATAAAGTGCTAAATAATGCAAAAAAAAACCCCACAAATAATGTAAACTAAATAAATAAAAAGTGAAAAATAATTACACATTATATCGGAATATTGGTCTCTGCTCTCTACATCATTCCAAAATTTAAGGGTAAGGCCAGATGGGAAGATTCGAGAAGATTTGTCGTCTGGCGACTAATCGCCTCTTCTTTGGGGCTACAAATCTCCCCGATTTCTCCTCCTTAGGCAATTTCGAGCGATTTCGGGAAAGCGCAGTGCTGAATGTGATTAGGCGCAGACGATTATTCTTTAAAGACGCTGGAAGGCAGGGGGAAGTGGTTCGGGGAGATTCGTCGCCTGGCAATTAGTTGCCTAGCAACGAATCTCCCCGAATCTTCCCATCTGGCCTGAGCCTAAAGGTTAACAGTCCCTTTAAAATGTTTATTGAATGTGCTGTCTGTAAATTAAATTGTCATTGAAAGCAGTATCTGTTTATATTTTCTGCTCTGCTGGCACTGTAGCAGAAGCCAACTGATTACCAAACCAGAAGTGAACTCTTCTGACTCAGAAGCAGATAAACAAATACTGCTTCAATAACAATTCCACTTATGCAAATTTATGTATATTTTATGTATACTGCCTAAAACTCATTTATCTATCTTTACGCATGAAACAGGTTTTGGGTGTTTTCCATTGTATGGTAATATCTGAGCAACGTGCCACCTCTATGTTCCTGCAGCTTGTAGTGTGGAGATAAGAATGAGTGAAAAAGGCACTAACCTCTTGAGGATTTTCTCTGCATGGTCTAAAGAAATGTTGATGCCCAGAGTTTTGAGAGAGTTCATTATCTCTGAGGACTCAATCTTTCCTGCATAAGATAAAGAGAGGAAATTAGAGAGACTTGGCATTTGGTCGTGATATGATGTTGTACAAACCAGATGGAGGGAAGTGCAGGTTAGATATTTAGGCCAGGGTTACACTAAAGCTGGTCATACACTGTGAGATCTGCTTGTTTGGCGACATCACCAATTGACATTGAAGTGGGCAATATCGGTCTGATCCGATCATGGGCCCTAGGGCCCAACAATTGGATCATAACGAAGGTAAGATGGCGGTCAGATCGCAGGACCGCATCAACAAACAGATGCAGCTGCAATTGAACAGGATTTTTAATCCTGCCCAATTGACATCTGCCCGACTTTTGGGCAGATATCGATTGGAGCAGCCAGTCGGAGGGCCCCATGCACGGGCCAATAAGCTGCCAATTGGGTCTGTCAGCAGCTTTTATGGCCACCTTAAGTGGATCATCTGCTTTTCTTCACCTGCATTTTGTATGCAAGCAGGGGAAAGTGGATCTGCAGTCATGTGATCCTTCCTGTAACTCCATTGACAGGCATGGCATCAGCCTGTGTGCACCTACACGGAGCAGATAGATAGATTCCTTTTTAAATAACAATATACTCATGCAAATAAAAATATACTAAATATATAACATATAAAATGTAGTACCCAGTTTTTCAAAAAAAAAACAAAAAAACAACTGCATTATGCTTATAATATGAAAACTACATTTCCTACTGTAAAAAAATCCATACATTTGAGTGCATTGTGCATATATTGTAAACAATATGTACTGAAGGGCAATGTGCCATATTATTAACAAAACACAGTAACTAGAAGTGGAAATGCTAAAGTATGCATGTTCACACATATATCTGCTCAGTATAGCTCCCCACAGACACTGTGCCTGTTCAAGGAGCTACAGGAAGGATTGAAACTGAAATAACATCACAGAGCAGAGGTGAGAGGACAGGCTGTTTCTGGGCCTGTATTTATACTGTAATGCAAAAAGTAAGGAAGCACCAGTTCCTAGAGATGCAGAGAAAGCTAACAAGACTGACAGGTCCCCTTTGAATTGACCCTCCATTGATATTATTTTAATAGAATAAAGACTATTAAGAATAGACAGTCTGCCATCACACTTGTCAGATTTAAATAAAACTGATGTAAAAATAAAGATATCCTTTCTGGTGTATGGTTATTCATGACACACGTTTGGCTACAAGCCAGGCATTAAGGCAGTGCAAACTTTAAATGATTATGGCAATTTCATATCAAGTCATAACCCATGCACTACATCTATCAAAGGTTATCAGTATGTTATGTGCAGAGATGTTAATTATTAAAACAAACCAAACCAACCAAACTCCGTTTTCCTCATCAAGAAATCGGACACACCTTGTCAGAACCAAAGCAGATTGTCCATTCTCCTTCATAGCATGACAAAGGTAGGCCCAGTTAGAAATTTTGACTTCAGAAAACAAAGCAATGCGTATGTTTTCCCATCTGCGATTTACTCTGTTGCTAATTTGAAAGAATTTCGGGGAGATTTGTCCCCCGGGGTAGCACAAATTTATACGTGACTAATCTACAAATTTGAGCTTTAGAGGAGATTTGTCACCTGTGGTAGAGCAAATTTAAATACCAACAATTTCCTCCATATTTAAGCATTTCTCATTGCCCTAAGTCTGTGTGGTACTAGGGCTGATATGTAAGTGTGACAATTAGTTGATATAGGCATGTCTCTCTTACCATCCTTGTTTTTGTCCAGACTTGTAAAGGCAATCTTCATTTTCTTCTCATGTTCTTCTAGATATCTCATGAACTCCCCAAAGTCCAAATGCCCATCCTTGTTAGTATCTCCAGCTTCTACAATTTTCTGAAATGGATAAAGATGAACATTGTTATTGGTAACCAGCAGATATGGCCTACCTGGATTTTCTCTGTAAGATTATTCATCAGTAGCCAGAATCAGAATGTAAATTGCAACAATAACAGGTTATGTGAATAAATGTAACATCTTTCCCAGTTTGGGCCATGTATAATCCCCATCATGTTCTCTCACAGCTCTGCATTGTCCAGGTTCTGACACACAACAGACCGATTGTCCATAGACTGATGCAGAACATCTGAATAAAGTTAGGTGTCCCTTGTTGCCTTAAGCTGGCCATAGACGCAACGACTTGGTCGTACGAATCGAGGATTCGTACGACTATCGTACGACTTTCGGATCGTGTGTGGAGTGTTCCGACATTTGTCGTGCCATGCCGATCGGTCGTTTGGTCGATCGGCCAGGTTAGAAAATTTTTGTCGGCTGGCGATAATATCTTTGCGTCTATTGCAGATCGTACGATTTTCAGTGGGAGACCGTCACTAGGTTTTTAATCGTACAACTTTCGTACGATCCTTGTCAGCTGTCTGTGCTTTTTACTACTTATAGTTGATCTGAAGGTTAGTGACAGGTCAGGAGCAGGTCGGGAGATGCAAAGATCCGATCGTGGAATCATCTTACGATCGGATCTTTGCGTCTATGGCCAGCTTTACCCTGTCCATCAGAGAGGATGCCATTACTTTATGCCAGCCATGCTTATGTATAACGTTGGCCTAATCCATTCAGACAGTTTTGGCCACAGCATAATAGCACATACTATTAGGAATGGAAACAGTCAGTTCAAATTATACCAAAGCATCCACAGCCATTCGTAAATGTTTTGTGTAAATAATGTGTGTAAATGTTTTCAAGAACAGTTGATCCTTTTATCTTTAGCTTTAATTAAATGGCAAGTAGATGAATCTACTGCTGTACCACTATCCATCAACATTAAGTTGCACTGACATACCAATGATTTCTAAGAATCTTTAACACTTATGCTTTATTCTTTATTATCTGCTCAACAGATTAGCTGTAGCTGGAGAACCAAATGTTATAGGTGCTTTCAACCAGTGATACCCAAGTAAATCTTAATGAGATTTCTAAAACAGAGGGCTTGCATGACAATAATTGTCCTAGTAGCTACCTTGTTGTTTTTTTCATACTGGGAACATCTGCTGTGAATAAACAATCACTCAATATGTTATAAAAGCCCCCTGTGGTACAAGGCTCTCAAATTAATGTTTCTTATGGAACTAGGTGGCCATGAAAATAGAATCACACAGTGGGGGTCAGGATATATTATATATTTACCAAATAGATTAATAGATATGCTCTGGTACTTATATATTTTACTTTGCAGGCTATAGATCCCCAAAGCAGACTGTGAAAGAAAGCAACTGTTTAAATTGACATGCAGCAATTTGGATTCAGTCAATGCCTAGCAGGGTTAGCTCTTCATACATTAAATATAGCTCAAGTATTGTAGTTTAACATAGCTGCAGGGCCGTATTTCTATACAGGCACCCAAGGGCCTGTGCCTAGGGCGGGAGATGTATTTAAAAAACTTTTTTTTTATTATTCCAATTACTTTCTGTTTGTGACCCTTTAACAGTACTTACAAAATACTTCTTCTAACTGATATGATATTCTTACTTGTCATTGTTGGTCATTGTTGTAATTAGGGGGCCCATGTTATAAGCCCAGTGCCCCTGGCAGTGGCTTTTAGAAAAAAAAAAAAAAGGTTTTGCAGTTGAAGTTGATGGCAAAGAATATATTTGATTATAATGCTATCCAGTAACCCACAGCCATTCAGGAACTATATGGATAGTGAGTATTACAGTCTTATTAAAACACTGTAGGCTAAAGGCATACAGGTCACATATGTATACACCAGTAGAGAAAAGCTGATCTGCTACCTTATGAGCCTTTTATGAGTGTTTACTGACTGGCGGATATTTACCAGCAGAGAAAAAAGCCCATGCGCTATTAGTCTTAAGCGTCAGTGTCTGCTCTGCTAGATTCCTGAGCTTCATTATTGTGTCAAGTTACATTTGTTTTGCTGTTTATGCCTTTGTGACCTTGCCCTGTAGCTGAATGCTGCTGTAGCAATATTATAACTTTATGCTGCAGTACAACTCTGGAAAAGTAGGAGTAATTACTCTGACCACAGCTTCTGACAAGTCTGGGTTCATTCCTTTGACAGTTTCTTGTGACGTGAAGCAAAACCTAGGTCAGTACAGTACCCTGCATGAGGAAGTATATTCCCATCCTTGGAATTTAACATGTTTGTTGTGTTACAACCTGAAAATTATATGGATATTATTGGAATCTTATATACTGATCTACACAATAACATTTTTAAAAATTGCCACAGTTTTCAAAATTATTAACAACTTAAAAACTCAGAAGTCTTTATTTGCATTGCTTGTTCATGAAGACCAAACAACTATCCAATCAAGGCTGAGATAAGTTTTATAGAAGCACCAATCATAGTTGGCTTATAAAATAATATCCCAGAACTTGACTATTGGATACATCTATTATTTTAAAAAAATGAAAGCAATATTGCATCAGCGACTCTTTCTAGCTACTTGGAAAAAAGTTCTCTGGTCTGATGAGACCAAATTTTAACTTTTTGGCTAAAGCTGCAGCCAAATGAGGTTCTACACAGGGGGATAATATATATATGTAACTAACAAATGCCTGAAGATGAGAGGGTGATTGTTTGACAAATGAGTTTGTTTTACCTGGTTCTGTGTGCACATTTGCATTCAATCAGCTAGCACAAACAAAAAAACTACCACTTGTAACTTTTTGTGCATAAGTGAATAAAGCCATTGCAGAATTCTGCATTCCCATTGCCCATGCTGCAGGTACCTGTCTGAACTTTGGTTATACATGATGATAACTGTTTCACCACACCCACCACTGCATACCACTGTCCAATACCGATTCTATGTAGGTCAGTTTGCTTCACTGTAAAAAGTGTTAAGTGGGTTGCTCGCCTTCCAAAACTTTTTTCAGTTCAGTTGGTTTCAGATAAATAGCTAGAAATTAAGTTGTTTTCCAATTACTTTCTATTTTCTATGTGTGCCTGTTTTTCAAATATTGTTAAATAGTTGTAAAGTGTAATTTTTCACATTCTACAGCAGCTCTGGAAAGGGGGTTGCCGACCCTGTGAACATTTCTAAAATCGATACATTTAGTTGATACATTTCTTGATTTTTGTCCCTGCTGAGCAGAATCACTGGGTTTCATTACAGGCAGCTGTTAGAATCGATACAATTGTTGCTAATACTCCAGAGATGCTGCTCAGAAATGTATCAACTAAATGTTGCAAATTGTAACAGTTTAGAGTGTTTCTGAATTACTGAGCTGCCAGACTCAAACACCAGAGACAGGAACATTCAACTTTAAAGTAAAATTTAGCAAAAAGGTAAAAAATAAAAAATGGAAAGTAATTGAACAATTGAACAATCTGAAAACAACTCAACTAGGGCTGCACAGAATCCACTATTTGGGATTCGGCCGAATCCCCAAATCTTTTGTGAAAGATTTGGCCAAATATGAACCGAATCATAATCCTAATTTGCATTTGTAAATTATGGGTCAGAAAGAAAAAAGTGTGAACTTTTTTCATTTCCTTGTTTTGTGATGAAAAGTCATGTGGCTACATATCATGGCTATGATACAGCTATGTATATCCACTCAAGAGAACATTTCACCCTCCCAATGTAACATCAAAATTAATAAAACGCATGGGCTGTGCAAGACCTGCTGATCTGAACTGTGTGCACTCACAAGTTACTATTATTTGCATATACATCAAAATCCGACTAGTCAAATCACTCATATAGAGTAAGCCTTGCAAGGCTTTAACTGCAAACCTGCACAGAAATTGCCTTCCGATTGGATTTTAATATGGATTGAGCTTTGTTGTGTTAATTGAACTGGTGCATTGCTTCTCCAGTCTAACACCGGCAAAATCTGTCTGAACACGGCCAAACTGTAGAATGAGTTTACATAGTTGTAACAAGTGTAAACTAGCAACTTCACTCACATATCCAGCATAATGGCTGCATTTAAACTGTCAAAATAAGATAAAGGCTACACTGCTCTAAATAAAATGACTAATATGCAGTGCTAGGGGGAAGTTGGCAGGAAAAAACAATCTGGGTTCTACAGATAGTTCTTATCTGATATAAATGCCTGGTTCATGTGTACACTGGTACTGAAGTCTATGTGCACAAGCCTCACCCTGCACTGATCTGCTTCATTATCCCTTTAATTCTATATCACAGAAGGACAAGGTTTGCAGGTATGCTTCTTGTGACAGCCCCAAGGGGCTGCGGTGTACATTGGGTTTTTCCTTATTCTTGTGCTTCAATTATTTGTTTTTTTTTCAATGTCTTCTTAATTTATTACTAAATAACATAGGCATTAATACCTCACATGACCTATTAATAACACTTCTCACTCTCCATATCAATTCTTTAACAAGTATAAAACAAATATCTTCCCTGCAGTACTTCACCTATTCTGATTAGAAATTAATAGTGGAATGTGTTTGCCTCTTGCATTCCTGGAATGTTTCTATATTTTTAAAATGAAATAGGAAAAAATTATTCAAGGGGCAATATTCAACCATGTGTAGTATAAGTCAAATGAATAAGGCTTGTCTTATATATACCTGTTCACTAAATGAAAAAAAAACTTGTAGGCATCCTGAGCATAGCAAGCATGTTTCTTCTACATAGGACTGGCTTAATCCCTGTACTCTTTAGCAGATAAACTTGGAGAAAACAGAATCATGACATCTGTAGCATTTTCATCAAGTTGATTTATATGTGTGTGTATAATAATACTGATTCCTCAATATGTTATAATGAAAATGTTAGTTCAGTTTTTTCATTAAGGGCCCTTACACACGGGCGTTTTGGACCTGCGCTCCCCTGCGTTGCGTTTGGCTGCGTTCAGCCGCAGGGGAGCGCAGGTATAGACGCACCTCATTCTTTTCAATGGGCCTGTACTCACGAGACGCGTGTAAGCGCCGAACGCAGGTTCAGACGCAACATGCTGCATTTTTCCTGCGTTTGGCGCCTACATGCGTTTGTGTGAGTACAGCCCCATTGAAAATAATTGAGCGCGTCTATATCTGCGCTACCAAATGCAACGCAGGGAAGCGCAGGTAAAAACGCCCGTGTGTAAGGGCCCTTAGTGAATAGGTGGGTTATTATGAGTAACACTGATTAAAGTGCTGATTGATTTCTCCTTTAGCCTATTCTGGAGCTGTGTACATCCTAGCCTTAGGCATGAGCATTGACAGCTGCTGCCCAAACAAGACCATCTGTCTTTACTTTTTCTCTTTGCCTTGGCACATTACATTGCCCACTGTAATATGTTTTCATTTATGCGCTTGAAGCAATCATCTGACTTTATCTTGCACACCTTCAATTAGCATATGCCTCCATGTATGAGGAATGCTGAGAATTTTAGGGCCGCACAGATGACCTTTGTAGTTGATGTGACCTGTTTGGTTCAGCTTGTTCCATAGGGACAACTTGTATTCAGGAGATATTGGGATGGGGTAAGGGTGGGGGTGGGCAGAAAGACAAGCCCCTGAGATTCATTTCTGGCTGGAGGGGGAGGTCTAATTAGACTAAAGCTTTCACACTGCTGGCTTTTGGTATGCAATTGAGACTAGCAGATATAGGGCTCATTTATTTAACAAGGATCAAGATGCACAAGTGCAAACAAACCTGTTTTTTACTAAGCATCTTGTACAGCTTTCACAGTCCTGTAATCAGGGTCGGACTGGGGACACTGGGAAAAAACACAGTGGGCTTCAGCCTTAGTGGGCCCCACAAAACCAGACCCACTCTCACTGTGCTGTCCCCTGGCCTCCCCCAGTCCCTAATTTGGCAGCAAAAAGAGAAAACAATACACTGACAGGTACATGCTGGAGGAGAGAGGGGTTGCAGCACAAGGGGAACCTCATGGCTGTGGTGGGCCCCAGACCCCCCAGTCTGATGCTGCTTGTAATTAACTCTTGCCTATGGCTGCCTTGCAGCTAACAGAGCTGCACCCTGAACCTTACATTACCAAGTACTATGACTTAAGCACATAAAAGCTGACAATGTTGACAGCTTATTGGTCTCCTGATTGCCAAGCGATTACCGAAAGGACTGGTTTAAGGGCCCTTACACATGGGCGTTTTTGACCTGCGCTCCCCTGCGTTGCGTTTGGCTACGTTCAGCTGCAGGGGAGCGCAGGTCTAGACACACCTCATTCTTTTAAATTAGGTTTTATCCATGAGACGCGTGTAAGCACCGAACGCAGATTCAGATGCAGCATGTTGCGTCTGAATCTGCGTTCTGCGCTTACGCGCGTCTCGTGGGTACAACGCCATTGAAACTAATGAGGTACGTCTCCCCTGCGGCTGAATGCAGCCAAATGCAACGCAGGGGAGCGCAGGTCAAAAACCCCATGTGTAAGGGCCCTAATAAAGAGGCAGAAAGTGCATTTGCTGTGAACTCCCAACAAACCCCATTGGAGGTTAAAACATAGGCAAACTACAAAGGGCAGATTTTATTTCAATTGTAAGATATTCTCAATACATAGATCAAGGGTATCAGGTCTGGGCTGGCAATTTGTGGGTTCTGGAAAATGCCAGAGGGGCTGCTGTAAGATGCCAGAATCACTATTTATTGGACTGGTGGGGGGCTTTTTGGGCCTCTGTGTACTTGAAATGCCAAGGCCTATTTTGAATCCCAGTCTGGACCTGAGGGGTATCCAATCTGCAGTACGCAATGCCTTTGTTAAAGGAGAATTAAACCCTCCCTGCCATTGCAAATGTATAAGCAATAGACTAAAATAATCCTCTGTTGTCTCTTCTCTCACTAAGTTCTGTGAGTGCCACAACTGCAGTTAAAGGTCACTAGTAATAACTACAGTACAGTTTTTAATACTGGCTGCCAACAGAATGTGTGGTTTTTCACATTGTTTGCTTGTCATTTATATAGCTAGAATTTGGGACCCTATGTTGGGGTTAAAGGATGTGCCATTTTATGGTGGGATACTAGTCCTAGTCACTTTGTGTTGTATGAATGTGATAGGGCCAACGTGTAGGCTCCACTGGGGTGTGGACTGATATAAACGATGGAGAATCTTGATAAAGTGTTATGCAAAGTGTCAGTATATTACGGATATTAATAACAAAGGATAATTACAAAATATGCAAAATATGTGCATCACCATTAGGGTTGCCACCTTATCTGGAAACAAATAGCAGCCTTCCTATATATTTATGTTTTTTCCCTATTAATAACATTGGGATCAACCATCATTTTTACTGGCCAGGCTGGTAAAACACCGGCCAGGTGGTAACCCTAATCACCGTATGCTTTTTCTAAAGAATGTAGGCCTATTGAAAAAGGCTAGGCCCACTTGCAGGAGCACTTGGGGACAGATGATTGCAGCCCTTAGAGTCCCAATTTCATCTGGCCATTTAACTACTACCATTGTGCTTTACACCCAGCACCAGTTTTCCAGCACAAGGCACAAAGCCTTGCACCCACCAGAAGTCTTCCTTATGAGGACACATTCCTTATAGGATGACAGAGGGAAGTGTAATGTATCCTACACTAAATCAATGTGGTGCATTCCAGTGAAAATGACAGTCTGACGGCAAATGATCCTTTATACAGAGTACAGATCCTAAGCTTATCAGGAAGGGCATTACCTAAGTGTAACTAATACTTATGATATATATGTACAGTCAAGTATGTCTCACCTCTTCTGCTCCTTTGCCAACTGCCATTCCCATGGCTTTGAGGCCCTCCTGCAGCTCCAGGATGTCCACCTTCCCATCTTTATTCACATCTAGTTTATGGAAAAGCTCTGCGTATCTGGTCTGGGAATCGGAACCCTCGCAGGCTGCTCTGGAGAGCAGAAATTTCTGTACTTGCTCGAGCATTGCTGTGGTAAATGGCTTCAGGGCGGGTAAGGAAGTCTGTTGTTACTGCAGAAAAGAAGAAATATGAAGTGAGTGCCAAGATGTAGCAGAGGGCCCAGGCGGCAGCAGCAGCAGATACAGATTTAGGGAAGCTCTAAAAAAAGAAGGCAGAACAATAAAGTAGAAAAGCTAGTTACTGAAAAGGCTGTGACAGCGCCCAGAGAGGAGGAGAACTGGCTGTGAATCTAGGAAGGGAATCCCTGCAATGAAAGGGAGGGGGGAAATACGGATATGTTTCACTTGGTCTCCTCCCTTACTCTGCTCATTCCTCCCCCTCCCCCATACTCCTTACTACCTTTGTGATGCCTCGGCTACTCCTTCTGCCATGTACCTCAACTGACTTGTGCAATAAATGTGGCGGTTACAAGCTCTTCTGCGCCACTCCTTCCTATTCATATAAATGAGCTCACCAGTGGAGCTGGGATACACACAGAAGCAGACACCAAAGCTTCACTCCCATATGATCCTCGCAAAGGGCTAATGCTTTAAAATCATTGTTTGAGAGATTGTTTTCCTGATGTATAATGGAAGGAAATGCCATTCTAAGAGACTATAAATATAAATATTATATTTGTGAATGAAATTGCTATCAAACACAGTATCTGCACGACTTTTTAAATGTGTTGCTGGTTCTGACTCCTGAAACAAGGTAGCGGAAGCCAGTTAATGGACCCGGAGGAGAAATGCTACATTGTTTCAAGAGTCAGAACAAACAGGGGTAAAAACTGCTTCTTCCTGCAATTAAATTTATAAATACATGTAGCAAAGATTGTAACTAAGAATGAGTACCTTCCCTCCAGCATCCTCACACTGGGAGCCACAATTTCTCCAACAGGCCCAGGCCCAGACTGGCAATCTGTGGGTTCTGGCAAATGCAAGAGGGGCTGCCATAAGATGTCATAGAAAGTTACTATTTAGTGGGCTGTGGGGAGCCAATTGGGCCTCTCTGAGCTTGGAATGCCAGGGCCTATTTTGACTCCCAGTCTTTACCTGAACAAGCTCCATGGGGGTGTGGACCCGGGAGTATTTGCACCTCCTGTAACCTACAGTAAATCAGGCACTGTGCCCAGTCATAGAAGAACACAGGGAGGTGTTTTCTCTAGTGTAGCCCTACACAAAGCCTGAAAGATATATTGGGGTAAAAAAAAAAGGAGGGGAAAAGCAAAGCACTCAGTAACATCACCCTAAGTAAAGGGGAGGTGAAGCCATTGCAGAGGGGGTGACAGATAAGTTTGAATAGCAGCAGACACAGCAGGTGGGACAAACTGTAGGAGGCACAAGAAAACACTGGAGGAGGCAAAAGCACAGAGAGCTTTACATTTCTTCAATTAGTGGAGGTTACAATTCAAGGTCCCTATCCCATTCACACAATATACTGGAGTCAGAGTGTGAGTGTGAGGAAACCCAGGCAGACACGTGACACAAACCACAATTAATAACCTTTTAAAATGTTTGATTTTAACTTTAAAATTACATTTTAAAAA
>CM044437.1:105735848-105757699 GCA_024363595.1 Xenopus borealis
GTTTGCTCTTTTGAGAAATGGATTTCAATGCAGAATTCTGCTGAACCAGAACTATTAACTTATGCATTTTGAAAAATTTCTATTCAATCCCCCTTCTATTCAAATTCCAGCCTCTCATTCAAATCAGTGCATGGTTGCTAGGGTAATTTGCGCCCTAGCCACCCGATTGATAGCATTGCAAACTGAAGAGATGCTGAATAAAAAGCTAAGTAACTCAAACCAAAAATAATAAACAATGAAAGGCAACTACAAATAGTCTCAGAAAATCATTTCCTACATCATACTAAAAGTTAACTTGAAGGTGAACCACCCCTTTAAATATGCTACAATTAGTTGGTCTGTTGTACTGCACAGTGATATCCTGAGGCTTTGTCCGTTCCCTTAAATAGGGAATTAACTCTGCCTATGCCACCCGAGCTCTAATTCCCTTTACATTAAATGCTACTTAATTCCAGCACTTCCATTGCTGTGTGGGCATGCTCTCTTCTGATGGTGAGGTCAGGAGCAAGCCTGATCAAATGTAGTCTCCAAATACATTCAACTATTTTGAGCAAATCAAGGCCTAATATTCACAGTTCCCTTTAGGTGGTGGCAGACCGATCTAGGACAATGGTGCCCGGCCTAATAATGTGATGAATAAAACAAAAATGAATGTTTGCAGATGTTCCTAAGCTCTTGGTTTGACTTCACAGTGTAGAGCATTTAGTGGCTGCAGCCTGAGCGTGACCCTGCTGGTGAAAGCATTAACACCCAGAAACATTACCTGCTAGGCAAACATTTGCACAATGAGTGGATATTTCAGCATTAATGGAAGGATGATCACTATCTTTAAGATGAACACTAGTAAATTATTCAGTCTGTGTTTCCTCACTGATGCTTTTAAGACTGCGGGATATGAACACATTATGAATTCACTGTAAATCTTGTATTCATCCTTCTTCCGTTCCATCGATTTCTGACACTGCTTGGCTGCGAACCCATCGTTCTTACGTTCTGTCGGAGGCAACTTTCTGCTGGTAATAGGATACAATGTATACCACAAAAACAGCCTGTTATTTAAGCAAATGGGAAACTGGCATTTCCAGCATTGTCCCAAACAGTTTACTTATACTTGGGGAAAGCTATAGGGTGCATCGGCCAATCCTCCACAAAAGCTACTGTCACACCATGGGGTTTCTCCGCTGTCCAATACAGGGTGAAATGAAACTCTTTGCAACAATATGAGTGGCATCTGCAGGATTTTAAGCAAATACTTCTAATTTGGAAAAATTATTTCTTTTTTTCTCTGAAATAACAGTACCTTGATGTTAAGTAAGCTGCATTAATCCATATTGGTGGCAAAACAAGCCAGTTTGGGTTTATTTAATGTTAAATACATTTTTAGCAGACTTAATGAATGAGGATTTTAGATTACAGAAAAATCCCTTATCCGGAAACCCCTAGGTCCCACATTTTCCAAGTGCCCTGTGCACTCTACTGCAAATAGCTTGAGATACCTATAGCATTTCTAAACAGACAGATATTTCTGCTGGCCGACAAAGCAGTCACAGAGGCTGCATTAAATGTACATTTACACCATTATGGATTGGTGAAATCTATAAATGTTATTACAGGATGAAAAGGGGTTTTATTCATATAGCTTGGTAATTGTTTATTTTAAAATGGAGGACTCACTAATGCCATAAAGTAGGGATGCACTAAATCCACTATTTGGGATTCAGATGAATCCCCGAAGCCTTTGTGAAAGATTTGAATCAGAATCCTGATTTGCATATGCAAATTAGAGGTGGGAAAGGAAAAATAATGTTTTACTTCCTTGTTTGGAGATGAAAAGTCAAGTGATTTCCATTCCCACAACCAATTTCCATATGCAAATTAGGATTTGGATTTGGTTCGGCCACACACAAGGATTCGGATGAATCTAAATCCTGAACTGAATCCTGAATTTGGTGCATCCCTACCATAAAGTGAAAATAAATTGATATATAAATAAATCTATACATTTTGTATCATCCAGCAGATGTAATTTTGTAGAGAGCCATGGTTTGCATTTAACCTCTGATTATCTTTTTTGTGTATTCAACACCACTTGGTCTCTACTGTTATAAATGTGTGCCCTGTAGCCAAATTTGATTTTTAATGGCTGTCCCCATAGCTCCATGGCTAGATTTTCTATTAGTGGTTCTGATGCAAACATGAAATGTTTAACCAAGTGGGGGTATCAGAACACTATATACAAAGGCATAGAGAACCCTTTACTTTTTGGGGGTGTTACTGGTCCTTTACATTAATAATAGATTCAGTGCCTGCCTAGCAATCAGAGTGTTTTATCCATTTGAACAGTTGCTGCTTGCTCATAATGATCCCATCTTTGTAGAACTGTGATCTAGCTGTCTTCTTTGTATTTAACTGGCAATTTATCTGTCTCTGTAGGTTGGGATCAGCATGCAGCTCATGTCTGGGGACCCCTGCTTTAAAACGTGAGTCATTTAATGACTGAAGCATCTAAAAGGATCAACATTAAACAAACTTTTTTTTTTCAAGTAGCATATATGAAAGGTGCTGCTAGAGTGTATACAACCAGAATCTTAAAATGTAATTTTGTATATGGTAATTTTTATCTTACAATATTAATAAGCCGAATAGGAGAGTTTTGTTACACCATATTTGTATTAAAAAGGTTAGAAAGCAAGATTAATCTGCTTTCTAATTTCCAAGGGTCAAGACCCCAGCATTTTAAATGTAAGGCTCAAGCTTTAAAATGGCACATAGGTGAAAGACCATAAAAATTGTAGTTGCCAACACAGATATAGGATCCATTATCCAGAAAGCTCTGAATTACTGAAAGGTCGCCTCCCATGGACCCCATTTTAATTAAATCATTTTAAATTTCCTTTTTTTCAGTAATAAAAAACAGTGCATTGTACTTGATCCAAATAAAAATTGTATTAATCCTTATTGGAGGGAAAACAAGCCTTTGGGGTTTATTTAATGTTTAAATTATTTTTAGCAGACTTAAGGTATGAAGATCCAAATTACAGAAAGATCTCTTATTCAGAAAACCCCAGGTCCCAAGCATTCTGGATAACAGGTCCAATACTTGTACTACTTTCTAGATCATTGTAAAAGTTACATTTAAGGTAGCCCCACCCCCAATAAAACACAATGTTGAATGATATTAATAATATTCTTTATTATATAAATTGCTTTGACCTAACAGAAGTGTTATAGTATGATTTCTCTATGACTGCAGTGCACCTTCAACTGGCACATCGATAGCAATCCCTGGAGATTCAGACTCTCTACAAAAAGACAGGAAAGGTCGAGAGACTGGGAAACTACATTTGGGAGTTGCAGGTATTACTCCAATGCTGATATAACTAAGTGTTTTTATTTTAAGGCCAGGTTATTGTGTGCCTGCATGTAAATCTGTGAAAGTGATGTAACCTTTGTGTATATTTTCAGACCTTTCATCTAAAAGTGCATCAGTCCCCGATGAATTGGGAGCTTGTGGGCATTCTAGGACATCAAGTTACGCTAGCCAACAGTCCAAGGCATCAGGTAGAAGCTTCTGTACTATTTTAATTTGCTTTTGGTGAGCTTTCTTGTAAAGTACTTTAGAACTTTACTTCACTCTCTCTGCTCAACCACACCTACTTGAGTGCCAGTAGAAAGGTTACAGGTATGGAATCTGTTACCCCAGAAACCCAGGAGTCCAGAAAGCTTCAAATTAGATTTTTCTCTGTAATAATTAGGGATGCGCCGACTCTAGGATTTGGTTCGGGATTCGGCCAGGATTGTGCCTTTGCCAGCAGAACCGGCCAGCAGGCCGAACCAAAACAAATCCAAATCCTAATTTGCTTATGCAAATTAGGGACGCAAAATCATGTAATTTTTGTCACAAAACAAGGAAGTAAAGAACAAAATTTTTTCCCCACTTTTTAAATTCCTGTCATTGATTCGGCCGAATCCTAGATAGTGGATTCAGTGCATCCCTGGTAATAATAAAACAGTGCCTTGTTCTAGATCCCAACTAAGATATAATGAATCCTTATTGGAAAGAAAACCAGCCTATTGGGCTTATTTAATGTTTACACGATTTTGTAGTAGATTTAAATGATGAAAATCCAAATTACTGAAAGATCCATTATCCGGAAAACCCCATGTCCCAAGCATTCTGGATAACAGGTCCCGTACCTGTAGTAGGCATATTGTTTATATCAGTAAGACCATACCAAATAAAAGAAAGAGGATGACTTGTGAAATGCGCCCAATGTGGGACTTTTATATTTGAACAATCCCCTGCACCATTCATATGTCATATAGGGGAATGCTATCATTATATGCATCATGCAACAGAAACTAAATTCTCCCTGTTATTTTCCATTACATTGGGTCTCAGGACCCCTCCTAAACTACATCACTGATAACTTTCAAAAATGTGTTTTTTTTCCTATGTATCAAAGCAAGAAATGCATTGATCACCAGCATTGTTCACAGCCTCCATCATGGCCTGAGTCGTTTCCAGTTGTCCGCTTGATCAACCAAGATCTAAAGCATAACAACATAAATGCAACTTTCATTACATAGTACAAGCATAGGATCCGCTATCAGGAAAGCCGTTATCCAGAAACCTTCAAATTACGGAAAGGCCATCTCCCATAATCTCCTTATTATCCATATTATCCAAATTTTAAAAATGATTTCCTTTTTCTTTGTAATAATAAAACAGTAGCTTGTACTTGATCCAAACTAATATATAATTAAATCCTTATAGGAAGCAAAACCGGACTATTGGGTTTATTCAATCCTTATATGATTTTATAGTTGACTTAAGGTATGAAGATCCAAATTATGGAAAGAGCCATTATCTGGAAAGGTCCCGAACGTTCTATTTTACAGTGTGTGTGTCTGTGTGTAAAGAGCTTTGTGGTTTCACCTAAAATGTTAATATATGATGTCTTTTTGGACATTCTGAAAACTGATCTAATTGGTACACTGGTTCCCATGAATCCTTTTATGCAGGATACAGTACTGGTCACTCACGGTCCTCCAGTTTGTCAGAGCTGAGCCACAGGAGGAATATGTCTGTCGGTAGTACATCCACAGGAATCGGTAGCATCCCAGAACCCAGTGACGAAGACAATACCAAGGCCTCAAGGTTCAGCTCAGAAATCTCCGAAGAGGGGTCATCACCTGAAAAACTCAGCAGGTCAGTAGAATAGAATTAAAATGGGTCTGGATTGACATGGTTAGTTCTCTGTGAAAAATCCACGTGCAGGTTTACCAGTCTTCTAAAGTGGCCAAATTCACAATTCTGTTCCTTTTCAACAGGCTCCCAGTGAAACAGGACTCAGTGGAGTCACAGCTAAAGAGAGTGGATGCCACTCGAGTGGATGCTGACGACATTGTTGAAAAAATCCTCCAAGGTCAAGATTTTACTTTAGACTCCAGCGCTGAAGGTAAATGCAACAGAAGAGAAAGCAATGTAGGATTTATTGTTCTTTTACTTTTTAGTCATTAGACAAGTATTGTCTAGTGATCTCCTTTTTGTCTTCTCTTGTGTAAAATGCCACAATAAACACAAATTATGTCCTGTGATAGAGATTTTAATTCCTACAGAACCTCCACCTTGTCCCTCTCAGGCAGCCAACACCCACCCCATAGAATTAGTGTGTGAGTACTTGGTTTTTGCCACAACAAACACTAAGCATGTTGCTTACGATACAGAAGAAGAGGTAATATTGACAAAGGTACGGGGCAGCTCATCAGTTATCTCAGTTATATTCTACATACATAGAATATAATGTTTCACAGTCCATGAACCCAAATCATTGTTGTAGCATTCATTTATGTCTTATTTATGTTTTCTTTACCCCATATTATTGTTTTCCTTTCCATGATCCTATGTTGTTCTTTTACTTCCTGTAATTGTCTTTTTCTGTTTGAAGAGATGGTAAATCAGAAAGGTTGTCCCTCTTTGATTTTATAGACTGATCTGGTAACATGCATAGATTTTAAGGATTTATTATTATGATTTAGTTTATTCGCACGCTCTAAATTTTCCTCTTCAATATCCATCTCCTAGAGGGTTTAGGAAATATACAGGTCTGTGTTTCTAGCCAGTATTGAATGCTTTGTTCAGTACTAGGGTAGAACTACACAATCGTTTTTGGTCGGATCGATGACCGACGACAAATCGGACGGAGACCCAGGCGTCCAACAATTAGGAACTACATTAGATCTGACGCGACTGTCGGATGTGGGCGCAGTAAGCAGCATCTTCATCCGACAGTTGGATCATGTCGTTTTAATCCAATTATAATTTGACGCATGCGACTCTGTCTGATTTGTCGCCTGAGTTTTGCAGCCTGGTGTTGATCCAACCAAAAACGCTTGTGTAGTTCTACCCTTGGTGGACATTTTCCTGAAATATTTCTGCTCATAGTTCCCATTTTGCAAGAGGTGTAGTAGGTGTCCTTACATTTCTGCTGGTGTGTTTAACAAGAACTGGACTGTAGTTGTGAACAGGGAGGCTGCTTTTGGCTTTACACCATTGTAATTCAAGGCTATTGTCAGTTGATGCATTCTCTCTCTGCTTCTCTTCCCTTCTGGTATTATTATGCAGTCATACTATTTGTTGCTATCTGCATGTTCTGTCTTTTTTCACTCTAACACTGTAGAGTTTGTGTCATCTCTAGATACTTTATCTTCTTGTTGTTCTTAGCCTATGACATACGGATCATTTGAGCATTTTCTAGCCAAAATTCACCCAGGCACATTCCATTGACGTAAATGACAGGCCTTGCAGCCACCCATTGCATTTATCCAGCTGTTTGTGTGCCTGGCCTTCTAAATAGAGAGGGCTTGTACACTGAATTGAACAGACCAGGTAGTATTGCAAAAGAAATTGTATTTAAATGATCACAAAAAACCCGTCTCAGACTTTTCCCTTTCTGCTGAGTATGTGTATATGACTTAATGTGTGTGGTATGTATTCATGTATTGTATACCTTTGTCTTATTGTGTATATATGGCTAAATTGACTCTTATTTGTAATTGCTTATGAGCATGCACTTTTTTTGCAATACATCCTGGTTTGTTTATTCAGTGTGCAAGCCCTCCATATTTAGATTGAACCTAGTATTTTTGCCTTGATGGGGGCATATTTTGGGCTTATTGCAAGCCTACAACTACGTTTATCTACGATAAACCATTTTATACTATTGGCACATGAGTTACTCTCCAGCAACTAATATTTTTGTATGTGCCTGGCCGCCTTCTCCAATACCATTGCTGGCAATCTGTCTTTCTGTTATGCATCACATACTGGCCGCTGTCCAACCACAATTGTCCAGTTTTTAGTTTGAGTTCAATCACTCTGCTGTTGTTCATTATTTATGGAGCGGTGAATGTCTCTCACAGAAATTGACACTATCATTTAATATTTATGGCATGAATTGTAAACTCTGTGGTTCAAGTGGCTTTTTTTGGTGAAGGATCATCTGAAAGTTGTATCTGACCATCAGGATGACTTCAACTCCTCAAGCCTTCAGGATACTCATTGCTGCTTCCTGTTTGTATCATTTTCATTGAATTAAAGCAAAACACTTTCATTTTATTCCACACATCTTGTATCTTTTAAAGCTTTGGCCTATCCTCCAGCATATCTATTCAAATTCACAGTACAGTTTTATATCAAGTTACCGTAAATTTTGCATTCACCAGTCTGGCCATTTTTGTATGTGTTTGAAACATACTTAAAGGTGCATGGCTGATAGGGCCCGCATTCCGGATGGGGGTCTGGTGTTTTGTTTTTTCAATGCCCCCCGCCAGCAAGCTCGCATCGGGAGGGAGCTCCCGGTGCGAGCCGCCATGACAGTTTCTGCGCATGCATGTTTTCTTAATGCGAATGCGCATGACGTCACACGCGCAGAAACTGTCCCTCCCGGTGCGAGCGCGCTGATGCTGGCGGGGGGCATTTTTAGAAAAAAAAAAAACACCAGTACCCCCAACCGGAATGTGGGCTCCATCAGCCCCAACATTTGGTTGGGGGTAACTGTTTTGCACGATAGGTGCCCTTTAAGTAGATAAGGACATCAGACAAAATGTTGTTTGAGAGAAGAAGATATTAGCGATCGTTTTAGGAGAAGGAAAGCTATGGAGGCATTTTATTGCCAATCGATGAGCTGCAATAGTGCAAGCTAGAATGCTATATTTATTCTGTAGAATGTTTTACCATACCTGAGTAAACAGCTCTAGAAGTTCTGTTTGATTAGGATAGCAGCTGCAGTATTAGTTTGGTGTGACATCACTTCCTGCCCGAGTCTCAACCTGCTCACTTATAGCTCTGAGCTCAGATTAAGGCAAAGAAGGGGGGGAGAAACAAACTGAGCATGATCACGCCCAGGGCCAGGAGGCAGAAGCCCATGTGTATACAAAAAAGGACAGAAATGTTTCTTTTGACAAAGGACTAACTTGAGCAGCACTACTTTGAGGGTTTACTGGTGTATTTATATATGGTACTTTCAGTCGCTCCTCGGATATCTTAAAGAACATAATGTATCTATGCTTCCCACGCAGGTCGATATTTAGTTGCAGCCCTTACAGGCAACTCTGCTTATCCACTTTTTCTACCTGCAGCAATATCTGGACAAAAATTCAAAAAAGTTTCAAGTACACTGAGGCCCAAACAACACCTCTAAATGGCAGTTGTCTGTGGCATCTTACAGCAGCCCCTGTGGCAGTTGTGGGCCAGCCTACAGCTGTTCTTTGTGGGCTTGAGAGTACAGGTATGGGATCTGTTATACAGAAACTCAAAGCTCTGAATTACAGAATGGCCATCTCCCATAGACTCCATTTTACCCATATAATCTACATTCTTTTCCTTTTTCTCTAATAATAAAACAGCTTCTTGTACTTGATCCAAACTAAGATATCATTTTTATTGGAAGCAGAACCAGCCTATTGGGTTTATTTAATGTTTACATGATTTTCTAATTAAAATATGAAGATCCAAATTGTACAAGGCAGAACGCACTGTTTACACCAGACACCAGTTTTATACACTATGCCTCTGCTCAGTAATGGGAATCCACTATTGTTTAGTTCGGGTGCTCTGAGAGCTGTGGATTTTAGGGTAAGGTCACATGGGCAGATTCTGGGAGATTTACTCTCCTGGCGGCTAATTGCCTCTTCTGGGTGACCATCTCTTGAACTGCCTGCTATAATGAGAACACCAGCGCAATGGCACTCACGGCTTTTCGATTGCCGAAGTTGTCTCACGAGTCGAATCGACTTTAGTGTGTTGCGATTTTTCATTTTAGCAGGGGGAAGGCAGTTCGCCGAGATGAAAGCCCAGAAGAAGAGGCAATTAGTCGCCAGGTCACTAAATCTCCCCGAATCTGAGTGTGTGCCGCTGCCCATAACCTGCCTACCTGCTAGTGGATCCAGAGGAACCTGTTTGTTATAAATACTAACAACACTTTTTTTTTTTAAAATCTTTTTTAGAGGAAGGTCTTCGCTTGTTTGTAGGCCCTGGTGGAAGTACAGCGCTTGGAAGTCATCACCTTCACAACAGGTAAGTGGGATACTGGGAAAACCATTTCAAGGGGGGGGGGGGGTTGTCTCCTTGTTAGAACAGTGTTCAGCGTCACATTAACAGTGAACAGATACACTGAGAGGATGCTGCTGTGTATATATTATATGTACAGTATATTACTCAACCTTAGGCTAGGTCTACACAAGGAGATTCGGGGAGATTAGTCACCCCAGCGACAAATCGCCTCTTCTTTTGGGCGACTTATCTCCCTGAACTGCTTCCCCCTGGCTTGCACCGGCTAACATGAAAAGCCCCTGCGGCGATTCACACGTGTCACTTCGTTTTCCGAAACTTCGGGCAATGTCTGAAAACAAAGCGTCGCGTGTAAATTGCCGCAGGAAGACAAGGAGGCAGTTCGGGGACATTAGTTGCCCAAAAGAAGAGGCGATTTGTCGCTGGGGCTCATATAATAACTCAAAAACCACAAACAATAAAAAATTAAAACAAACTGCAGATTGTCTCAGAATATCAATCTCTATCTATATCATACTAAAAGTTACCTAAAGGTGAACAACCCCTTTAAAGCTTTACACTTGCTACAAGGTATAGTTAGTAGTTGGTTTGCATTTTGTCATAGTGTATGTTAAATCCCTGATGAGAAGTGCTATACACAGGGTGGTCCATATTGTCAAATACAGTCCAAAATCAGGTCTCTCGAGACATTCTTAAAGGCCTGTAAGTGTTTGCAGCCAAGCTTTTAGTGTAAGAATTGATAAATGCCTGCCCATAACTGCACCCAGCCCTCCTAGGCACTTTCACTTCTGAGGGTTATATATTTAAAGGGGAACTATCGCAAAAATTAAAATGTAATATAAGCATCAACATACTGAAATGAATCAATTAAAAATTCTGTACTGTTTCTGAAATAATCAAGTTCATCTTCACGATCCCTCTCCGCATCTGTTTCTCTTCATTCTCTCTTCATGCAGGAGTTGGGTGTCAGATATACATTGATGGTTACATCCAATATATCTTATAAGGGGGCTTATTTTGCCTAGAAGATGTATAAGAGCTCAATCTATTAAAATCACCAGACATTGTCTCTCTACATGCAGGATTTGTGCAAAAGGCAGTTCTTTTTTGTTGTTGTTTACACTGGAATCAGTTATTTGAGTGAACTCCAATTCATCTGCTAGGAAAGTAACCCCCCTATAAGATATATTGGATCTGTCAATGAATATCTGACACACAACTGCTGCATGAAGACAGAATGAAGAGAAACAGATACTGAGAGAGGGATAGTGAATATAAACTTAAAGAGGTTGTAATGATAAAAACAATTAATTGTAACTATTTTATTAAATAGATACAATTTAAACAGAATGACACTTAAAGAGCTAATTGTATACTAATTATATATATACTGTATACTCATTGTATACTAGGTGCAAATAAATTGATTACTAATCTTCAACTTAATCAAGAATCTCAATATCGCAATAGATTAATTTCCTGAATTTAAAATTTGATAAGTTGATTAAGTAAAGTGCTTTTGCTTCATCAATTAAAGTGCATTTGCATAACCCATTATTGAATGAAACACTACAGAACGTGTAATTGATTTTATTTAGAACGTGTCTTATTTCAGTGTGCTGCAGCTTATACTACATTTTCATTTTCACCATAGTTCCACTTTAACAATTTATTTTCCATTGTGGAAAATAATTGTCAGAACCTTTTTTTGCTTGAGGTCGATATGCACCGCGGAGTAAGGATTCTGGGAAATGAACACATTCTGATGAACTGACACAGGTATCCATAACCAAACACGGATCAAACGCCTGGACTCACCATTTAGATCTTTGATCATTCAGTCCCATAGAAGCACATTTGTCAAGGGTCGAATTTTCTAATTCATGTGAGTTTTTTATTTTTTTTAACTCACACGAATTCGATTGCACTCGAAAAATTGAATATGCAGATATTCATTAATAAAATAGAATATGTAAAACTCGGGGCCAGAGTATAATAAATCTCAAAAATCGAATGTGAATTAAAAAGAAAAAAAAAACGCGCGTCGAGTTTGGATAATTCCCTAGTCAAGTTTTGACAGTTTTGGCCATAAAATTTTATTTTCAATTTGACTTTTAGTGTTCGTGTTTCATTTTCTTAAGAAGTATCCTCAGTACACTTGTATATTGTGATTCACATTATTCTTGTTAAGCGGATGTGATATGTATAAGCTTTGCTCGTATATCTGCATATATGTCTACAATAGTTCCATACAGAGGACCCAAGGAATGTTGTGATACCATGGCAACAAGCTCCACACAAAGTTCACTGGTGTAAGGCACAGACTTGCACATATTTCTCACTGCGAGTCATCCTGGCCTATTGGATCCCTGTCGTAACATACGTCAGAGCTAAAACTAAATAGAAAAATAAACAGTTGCTCAATTTGTATTTGTCAAAAGTACAAGAAGTATAAGAACTAAGTACACTTAGTTTACAAATGTTAATTGAAAAAGTGTTTTAGAAGTAGTCGGAGTCGTTTACTAGTGTTGGGAAGGGTGTAATGGGCTAAATCCGATACAAACTGCTGTGTTTTTTGCACTTTGCACCCTGTACCTGCCATGTGACCCCACAGGTGTAGGCCCTTGTAACCTTGTCTTTTTCAGATGATTATAGTGTTATTTGTATTGATGAGGGGCAGGTTGTGGTAAGGCACACAGGCATCCAATCCTTCCATCTAACTAGGTACTAAGTCAGGGCGTGATCTCTTGTTCTTTTGCCAGAATCTGCTAATTGTGATTTTGTGCTGATTAGTGCACTTGCTCCTGACACATTGTTTAAAGGACCTGTAACACTAAGTTTAAAGTTCTATACCCCTCTAACAATGCATCTGCCGGGCCCGTGCACAATTTTACACTTGTGTTTTATGTTATAATACCATTTAAAAAGTTCTCTACCTGTTCTCAACAAAAGGCGATGAGGCAACATCAGCTGTGCCAGCCCTGCATCCACGCTCCACAGCATTTCCCAACATCACCTCCTCAAACTGGAATCCAGTTGCTGCAGCTTTATGAAGGATTTTCACACCCCAATTTCTTCAACATTCCTGCAAATTGCGATCCAAAGAAGAGAGGTATTGTACTTGTGCTGCAAGCTAAGTGCCGCAAGCAGGTGAAGGAATCTGCACACTGACAGTGGATTTTTGGCTGACCTGCTTGCAGCCATAAATCAAGGGGCTAGAAAAATCCTTCATAAAGCTGCAGCAACTGGCTTCCAGTTTGAGAAGGTGATGTCGGGAGCTGCTGGGGAGCGCGCAAGTAGATCTGGCACAGCTGAAGTCGCCCTATCGCCTTTTGTTGGGAACTTTTTTAATGGTATTTTTCACATAAAGCACTTGAAATATGTAACATTGGGCAGGGCAGATGCATTGTTAGAGGGGTATAGAATAGATTTTGAACTTCATTTTTAGTGACCCCCCCCAGTGTCCCTTTATAGATAGTAAAGCTTTACTGGAAGCTTGCGGGCAAGGCTGGTAATGCCATTCCGAAGTGCTTAGGCATCCCTGTATATGGAATATACATCACAGGGCTGACTATATACAGTATACATGGACACACAGCTCATGCATAGACCGCCTGGATATATCCCATGACCTGCAGATGAGGATCAGACTATTCATGTTTCTGTTTCCATTCCCAGGGTTGGCGCCGGAGCATACGAGCAGGTTGTGATCAAACGCTAAGGATTGTCTCTTAGATAAAGTCAGTGTATCGTATGGAATAATCCTTCCAAGAGTCCACGCCGCTTCATTTCACACATCACAGACTGTTCTAGTGGTACAGATTAACAGGACTGAATCCTGACTGAAAAACTTCTGAATCCTGCCTGCTAATTATACCTCCTGTATCATCCGTGGAAGCATCAAATTAGTTTGTGTGACTGAGACGTGAGCACTGGAGGGAATCCCACTGATCATACTGTAGATAAAACATAAGAAAGGTGAGAGCAAGCCAACCCTCCTGTGCTGGGAAATACAATCTGTACTTCTTCTTCTTCTTTTATTCTGGTGATGTGAGATGCTGATAGAAGTCAAGTATCACTACACATTATGATGCTACAGGGATATACTACATGCCTTCTAAATAGATTACATTTCTATAAGAATAGAGCTGTGGGTGGGGAGCTCATGTAATACGTGCAATTAAAAAAACCTATTGAAGTCCATAATGTTCTGACATATTTACCAAATATCCCAAGAAATATCTGATATATGTAAAACCCCAGGGCACTTTGATAGTAACGTTGTAGCAGAGAGCACTTCTGTATCTGTAAACATACATATATATGTGTGAGTGTGATCATATAATAATTAGTTCTGCTGCTACTAATACGCTGACTAAAGCAAAGCTTCTTCCTCTTCTAGTTGGAAGAAGGGCAGAAGAGGAAAACATTTGCACACAATATTCATGTAATCTTCATTCCTAAAAACCCCTGTATCTAGAAAGCATATTTAAGGGCAGAGACACATGTGCAGATTCTGGGAGATTTAGTCGTCCAGCAACAATTTACCTCTTCTTTGGGCGACTAATCTCCCCGAAAAACCTTCTTGCCTGCTAGAATGTAAATCACTGGTGGGCTGGCACTCAGAGTGCTTCATTTTCCCCAATTTGTTTAACGAGGGAAATCTGCTGGGCGACTAAATCTCCTCCAATCTTCTCGTGTGTGTCTCTGCCCTTATCCAACTCCGTTCAATACAAAAAGTTGCATGAAGCTTTGTTTAAAAGAGGAGAAAAGGAAGATTGCTCATTCACAGTCTATGTACAATAGCAGAGAGACAAAGACAGAAATCATTTGTAGCCAATTAATACTTTTTATCTGCGGTGCTGGTCCTTTAATAACTGCTTTGCACAGGGATAACCTTCTCTATTCAGCAGGTCTTCCTGATAACAACTGTAACCAAAGCCTTGCAGTACCGACCTTCCAATCAACTGCTCCACTGAAACAAAGCTAAACGGATACTAATCATGAGTGTCTGCTGAAGTGGAGCAGATACAGTGACAAAATAAAAAAGAAATGTCTAGTGTGTGTATGAGGGAGGAATGAGCACACCATACGCCACTCCATGCTAACCTGTGCTGCCCATTCAATACAAGAGAATCATACACAAGCATTTTGGCAATAGCAAAAAAGGGCAGAGGCCAAAACAATGAAAAATGTAGCAGAAGCTAGCAAGCACAGGTGCACTTCTAATGCTGACTCCGGCATTTCCAAGCAACAATTGAGAGTGTCCCACGCATGCAGGCTGCTGTCATACAGGCCATGGGGGGGGGGCTTTTGTCCCATGGACAAAACCTTTATTTTGCGACTAGGGATGATTGTATCCCTTTAAAGGCATACATGTGGACTTATTACTAACATACTTTACAACTACAGTATCCTGTAATAACAAACCAGCAACTGATTGTCCTAATGCAGTTGGGCTAAAGAAAGGCAATCTCTGACTAGTTGCTATGGGTTACCTCACTTGTGCTATTTTGCATCCCTCTAGCGGCAGCATCTGTTTAGCTAAAGCCGAGTAACTGGAACAGATACACATGGAGTACATGAGCGGGTAACTTGCTCAGCTTAAACCCGTACAGAGCAGACAAGGCATAAACTCATGACTGTATGGGCATGTGGGACCAACAATGATTATTCAGTGTTAGTTTTACTATATATTATAAGGTAATCTGTATCCCTGAGTGCTATCCCTCAGTCTGGGCTGCCAGTGTATCCTGGGAGATGTAGTCCAGAGTCTAGAAAGAGACAGGGGTGGGATGATATCTCTGACCTATGTATTTCTTAAAGTTTACAGCCTGTTTGGTGTCAATAACTAAATGTAGGACGTTAAAGTGTTGGGCCCAGCTGTTTTATAGGTGAACCTTCCCAGTGTCTTTCTTACACGGTGTATAAGTGAATATATTTAGCATTAAATACACTTACTGGAAAAGGAAAAGCTTATTTTGTGGAGGAGTGGGAACCATTCGATTATGATGTCATTTGTTCTGTAAAGTGATATTTTTATACAGTTTTTGATTTTAGTGTATTCATTTATTTTATGGGCATTTAATAGGATGACCTGTGGGTGCATTGCATTTAATGGAAGTGTCAGACAGAAAGCTACATACTATACACTATATTGCTCTTATTTACTGCTGGGTCTATTGTGAAGGGCGTGGCTGGGGCAGAGACCACTCACATATTCATATTTAATTGGCCTGATTATCTCTTGCAGTGATTATTTTAATTGGGGATCTGCACCATTTCCCTTGGGATCTCTGCGTGAATCAGTACCTGCCAGTTGGGTGTTGGTATAAAGCAGAAATAACGGGATGTTATATCTAGTAGTGCTGGGTGTGAAGCAACTGGAGGAATTCTCAGATCTGGTGAATTAGGACTTGTATTTGGGGATTTTCCCTGTTCCTGTCATTTCCCATCCCAACCTATAGGGGCAGTAACAAAGGGACCGCACTTACTCTCCCTATAGGGTAGAATGGGGTCTGTTAAACACCAGGCATTTTTCCCAGTATAGGTTTTATTTTCATTCCAGCATAGGAATACACAGCACTACTAGATATAGCAGAATTAGATGAATATGCTGTTTGTTTCCCCTTTCTTTCTTGTTTGCATGCAATCTTGCTGCCGACTGAAGTGATTCCATGAATAAATATGGAGAATGAACTTTACATGTTGCCCCTTGAGTATATTAACAGAAGTCTAATTTCTATACAGATTTTTTTATATTGTAAAGTATTTGTAACTGTGACGTCTTCCTGAATAAAAGTCTTACCCTTAGTGCTGCTCACTTGTCTTTTATCTCATTCCTGATCACAGGAGCAGTACATTATCACTACTGTAGGGGGAAGGAAAACAAGGAAACACCCCATCAATTTCACTGGGGACACAGGGGTGAATAGAATGGAGGGATGTTCAGTATGTCTCCAGTCCATCTAGGCTTTGCTTTTTATTGGTTTCTTCACTCTGGCCAGGGATCCCCAACCAGTAGCTCACGAGCAACATGTTTCTACCAGTGGCCTCAAAGCAGGTGTTTATTTTTCAATTCCAGGCTTAGAGACAAGTTATAATTGCATACAAACCAGGTGCACTGCCAAACAGAGCCTCCTGTAGCTGCCAGTCCACATAGGGGCTACCAAACAGCCAATCACAGCCCTTATTTGACATCCCCATGGACATGCTTGTGTTGCTCCCCAAATCTTTAGATTTAAATGTGACTCACGAATAAAAAAAAAGTTGGTCCCCTGCTCTAGTGAAACTCTATTTATCCTTTGTGTGTGTCTTCCGTCTCCCTTTGTGCAGGTAGTGTGGAATCTTAAAGGAACCATTCATAAGATAAAACTAAGTAGATAGGATGTGCAAAAAAAAAGTTTAATATAGTTAGCCAAAAATGTATAAAGGCTGGAGTGAATAGATGTCATAATAACATAATAGCCAGAACTCTACTCTGCTTTTCAACTCTCTCGCTTTCCACGGATATGCTGAAAAAGGCTGGATTCGGTGCATCCCTAATTAATAGTCCCAATTCTAATAATACATCTAATGATGCATGGTTCACATGTGAGGAAATTCAAGAGACTAGAACATGTTAAGATAAACAAAGGTCCAGGGCCAGATGGGAATCATCCCAGGGTACTTGGCTAACTTAGCTCTGGGAATGCCCAACCTCTCTACTTAATTTTTCAGGATTCATTGAGGTCTGGCATGGTGCAGAGAGACTGGCAAATTGCTAATGTGGTGCTGCTATTCAAAAAGGGATCCTGTTCTCAGCTTCAAAACTATAGGCCAGTTAGTCTGAGGTCTGTGGTGGGAAAGCTTTTCGAAGGATTAATAAAGGATAGGATACTGGACTTCATAGCAAATAACAATACTATGAGTTTGTGCCAGCATGGTTTTATGTGTAATAGATCTTGCCAGAATAACTTAATTTCCCCTTTAAGAGGGATGTAAATGAGCTGGAGAGAGTGCAGATACGTGCAATTAAACTGGTTAGAGGGATGGAAGACTTAAATTATGAGGGTAGACTGTCCAGGTTGGGGTTGTTTTCTCCGGAAGGCGCTTGCAAGGGGACATGATTACACTTTACAAATACATTAGAGTCCATTATAGACAAATATCAGGGGACCTTTTTACCCATAAAGAGGATCACCACACCAGAGGCCATCCCTTCAGACTAGAAGAAAAGGACTTTCATTTGAAGCAGCGTAGGTGGTTCTTCACAGTGAGGACAGTGAGGTTGTGGAATGCACTGCCAGGTGACCACCTAAATTACCAGCGCTGAAATCCAATCGTTGGGCCCTTGAACTCACAATCAAATCAGCCTGATATTGTCCTCAAGGTGGGCAAGTTAGGAAGAGATCAGTTCATCTGGAGACTTCTCCATAAGAGCAGATGTTTTCATGTACAGTATGGGCCCTTTTAGTTGTTTGGGCTTTAATTACGTTTAGTTTTACTTCACATGTCAAATTGTTCCAGAAATATGTTTTTATTTACATTTGTTTCCCCAATATGGCTGTGACCTCTTGCCTTCAATCTCTATTGGCCAGTCAGGCTGTCACGTTATGGGTGTGACAAACAAGGTTGTGCTCACCACTTATTTTTAAAACCATTAAAGGATAACTACACCCTTAATAAAAAATCCTACCCCTCCTACCCTACATAGACCCCCCCCACCCTCCGAGCCTAGGCAGTACCTTTGCTATGCCTCAAACTGTTTACTTACCCCTCGGTGCAGATTCAGGGCATCGAAGTTCTCGGTAGCCAACTTCTCTTCAGAAATCTTCAGGTCTCCTTCCAGCGCTTCGGCAATTTCTGTGACGTTCAGCACATGCGCAGTTATCGCGAACCAGAAATTTGCTTCAACTGCACATGAGACAATACACCGTTCTCTTCCTGAAGTTTTCCAAGAGAAGATGGCTGCCGTGAACTCCGATGCCCTGAATCTGCACCAAGGGATAAGTAAAAAGTTAGGGGCATTTACCCAGGGCAGCAGCCAGGCTGTAGGGGGTCTATGTAGGGTAGGGTTTTTTTTTTTTGTTTTTTTAAGTAAGGGGTTGAATTCTCCTTTAATACATGAGGAGTGTCCCCTAAATTGGATTTAGGTATCTGGATTAAATTAAGGGGCATCAAACCTTGGGGACATCTTCGATTCATCTCTCTCTAGAAGATAATAGATTGCATGCTGTAAGCTCTCTATACATGTAATGAGACTATCCTCATACAGTTTTTGTTAAGTGTATGGAAGGCTGGTGATCCTGACCAATACGCATGCGCTGTGGAGAAAATCCTCATCTGCCGATGTTCCTTATCCATATGTGTATGAGCCTATGACTAAGTGTTTGGAACACACAACGCGGAAGGCTGTGGGCACAATAAATCTTTTGACATTGCTTCAGCTACCTGGTGGAAGATTACCTTCATTGGAGTGCCTGAACATCAGCAGATTAGCCACAACAACATCATTCAGATCAGTTTTGTTGGTGCTGCATCTCTGCAATATTTCCTATTACCAGCCCACTCTAGAATGGGCTGCTCTTGATCTCAAAGCCCAATGAAAAATAGCAACTGGAAGGGAGGGCTCATATGAACTGAAAGTAGCATGGGACTTGACTTCAATTTCAGTTATTCAGCAGAAGCTCTCATCACTGAACTAATGTTGAAACAGAAGGTATAGATTGCCCCTTAAAGGAGAACAACATTTATAATCACTGGGGGAGGGGATACTGGTGCTCTTATTTTCTATAAACTGCACCAGCCAGGGGTATTTCTATAGAAGCCCATCATCACTTCATAGTCCTTTGTCTTTCTTTTCATTCTGCTCAGGACTAAAAATTGTGCACTATAAATCAGGGCTCCCCAACCACGGTTCCCCCGATCCTTGCAAAGAATTCTGGCTTTATACTGGTCTCTGGGGCAAAATAGGTTGGGGACTGCTGCTATAAATAAATAAATGACCCCTTATAGGAAAACATGAGGATATCAGAAGTGACCTCAGAGTTCCATGGCCATTGACCATGTGCTTTTATATGGTCATGCAACTCCTCAGTGACATAATATCCTTATATTTACTTTACACACTATATAATAAATGGGGGCGCCTAACATTTGGTACCGCTCAGTGATTTTAAGTTCAGTTCTCGTACACCGGCTTCTATGCAAGTATTAACACTTCCGGGTCTCGGTCCTGTTGACTTTTTCAAGGGACGTCAAAGAGTGGGGACAAATAATGGTGTGAAACTCTGGCGTATGCATTTTTCAATAGGGAAACTAGAAACGGGAGAATGATATTTAATGCCAAATGTTATAAATTGTCCAGATCTGCCCATAAGGAATCATGAGAGAAGAGTCTGGAGCACCTTTCCTTGGTGTGGGAGGATAAATAGAAGCCGTGCCAGAAAAAGGTTCCAAGCATTGTACTTTATTGTACAAGATCAGCAGACACGGCCATATTTACAGGACTATTTACACAGGGAGTATTTACACACTGGCAGTAGTCGGCTGGAGGGGGAACATCTTTACCAAGGAAATCATTTTCTGAGGTTAAATACAAATGGTACAAAATCCTGGGACATTTCTCATTCACAATATTCTTGCTCAGTAAAAACAGCATTATTGTAAAAACAGAAGAATACATTTAAACAAAAAGTAAAAAAAAAAGTCAATTATAAACTCATTGGTTACTGGTGTAGTTGGTACGATCAGCTGGGCACTCCCAGGGTATCCATCACCATCAGGATTGCTTTGAGGGGATCCACTATTTCTCTCATGTTGTCTTTCCTCAGCACCCAGTCAGGCTTAATTCTGCAAAGGAACACGAGCGTTACTGTATGTGCGAGGAAAACCAATGTCTATTGCAATGATCATGAACAACAACTTAAGCTTTACAGTTGGAATGAACTTAAAGCAGAAGGAAAGGCTAAAATGAAGTAACCTCCCATCAGAAAGGTCTATATAAATACACCAGTAAACCCTCTAAGTAATGTTGCTCAGAGTCCTCTGTCAAAACAAACACATCATTTCTTTCCTTCTATTGTGTATACATGGGCTTCTGTATCAGACTTCCTGCCTTCAGCTTAAACCTCCAGGGCTAGGGTTTGAGAATGTTCAGTTTGCTCCTCTCTACCTCTCCCCCTCCTTTCTCTGCTGTAATCCAAGCCCACAGCTATGAGCGAGCAGTAAGAAGTGATGTCACAACTAGCTAATATGGTGGTTGCTATCCTAAACAAACAGTTTCTAGAGAGTTCTATCTTGCACTAGTGTGTCCAATATATTAGACAGTAATCTGCCTCTGTAGCTTTCATTCTCCTTGAAATGGTCTTGCATGGACCGCCTCAGTATATTGTGCGTCGGTCCCTAAGCTCAGGTAACTGCCAGCAGTACAGAGCGTGTGTAGTGAATGCCCTAGGTCTTATGTTAAGGTTTAGCTCTTTAATATTAAGTGGGTGGAAAGGCATAACACCACATGCCTACAGAAAATGAAAAATAAAAGTACAGCCCAATTGCCTCCAAGGCAACAGTTAGTGACCTGGATATACCAATTCTCAAGTGAAGTAAAAACAATATCATGCCATTACAATAAAAGTGATATCTATATTCCAGCTATACTATGTGCTTCCAGGCCCTGGCTGAGTGTAGGCTACACTATTGCTTGAAGCCTTTGGCATAGACTTTACCTTGACACAACTCTGGTGCGCACTGGTGTGGCTTGAAGAGACGTATTGGCATCAGTGGACATGCGCTGCCTACAAATGCTTCGCTCGGCGTCCATCTTGTGCTTACGAGAAGTCAACTTGTAAATGCTGCGGATTCGCTCCATAGCTTTTGGAATAGAGCGGATTTCCTACAGAGAACAGCAAATATTTTTAGCGTACAAGAGTCTAGAATGTAAAGGTGCAGCTATAGGATCCCTTATTTAATGTTTACATTTTTTTTTTTTTTATGTACAGTGATCCAAATTCCGGCACGATTCTTTATCCAGACCTTTATCCCAGGTCTCGTGCATTCTGGAAAATAGACCCTGTACTGTAATTAAATACAGGTATAGGATCGGTTATGCAGAAACCCATTATCCAGAAATCTCCAACTCACGGGAAGGTCATCTCCCCTAAAAATTCGCAAAAATAATTTCCCTTTTTCCACTTGAATAATAAAAACAGTGCCATGTACTTGACCAAAACACAGATATCAATCTTTATTGGAAGCAATACCAACCTATTGGGTATGTTTAATGTTTACATTTTTTTTT
>CM044437.1:105799539-105829744 GCA_024363595.1 Xenopus borealis
AAAAAAGTCTTTATTTCTGGGGAACAATTTGAAAACAACTGAACAGAACAAAAAGTGTTTGGAAGGTGAACAACCCCTTAAAGTAAACTTAATGTGTTATAGAATGGCTAATTTGAAGCATCTTTTCAACTAGTTTTCATTGTTTATTATTTTATCATTTTTTTTTATTATTTACCTTTATTTAAAAGCCAATAACTAAAAACCCCCAATTGCAATTGGTCTCAGAATATAACGCTCTATATCATACTAAAAATGAACTCAAAAGGTTAAGAAGTCCTTTAAGGGAGTGATACACAGATTTGCACAAGACACAGCATGGTAAAATTAGGCATGAGGGGGTGATACACTACACATTTACACAAATCTCACCGGTATGACAGTGTCAGTCTCCACAACACTAAAGCCACGGTTCTTGGGCAGCTTAAACACAGCAATGTTGGCCGGCTCCGGGTTGGGGTTGTGCAGGAGCAGACAGGCGCTAGACACCGACCCAGGACGAACGCACCCAAAATTCACGAAAGGCGCCCTGGAGAAATGAGTAAGAGACAGGAGCGGCGGTTCATCGGGGGGCGATTTGGGCGCCGGCCCCGGAGGAGAGATTCTCAACATGGCCGGTTGAGTACCGGCTGCCCGATAGGAATAAACCCTATAGAAGCCAATGTATTTTCTCTTCAGTCGGTCACCACCTCAGAGGTTTGAAATCAGAACGACGAGCTCAACGGCCCAGAGACGTACCCTCCCCTTCCCTATAGCCAATGGCCGCAAGCACAGACAGAAACGTACAGCCAATCAAGCCGCAGACAAGGAAAACATGGGCGTAGCGGCAAAGGCTCGATTTTAAAAAAGGCAAAGTCTGACGCAACGTGGGCGTAGCCTGATTATTATGGTACCCCAGCAACGGGAAAACACGAGGAGCGAACAGAGGTTCATTGGAATCCACACACTGGTCTTGTCACTCCAACGTATATACATACACATATACAATGCATGGCTTGTCCTCTGCTGTTCTCTTAGCATTCTAATAATGCCATTATTACTGTCCTCTAATATATTTGTATAAAATTAATCAATTCCCTTCCACAGACTCCCTTTTCCTTCTCTAGTTTTTACTTGGGGGTCTAATTGTTTCCATAATTGTGGTGTTTATACAAATGGCTTGTAGATGTCACCGTGCACATGCATACTATAGGGTTGCCACCCAGCCGTAAGGCCAGTATTACAAATTTACCAGCAACTAATGGTAATTTGTAATACCCTTGCAAAAAGCCCTCAGCCCTTCACTTTAAAGGTATTTGTTCACCGACGCTGCAGTGGTTCCGCCCCCTTCCGCAGCACAGCCCGCCCCTTTTGCAGCGCATTTCCATGAATGCTCCTGTTTTAGGACACTCCGCACCCCTTTAATATTGGGCTGTCATGGCGGCTCGCACCTTCGGTTTGGGGAATCTTTTTAGCCCCATAGGTGCCCTTTAATTAGGGTTGCCACCAGCCCGGTATTTTGAAGGGCTGCCCGGGTCAATGCTTCCTGCCCGGTTTTCCAAATAAGGATCATAGCTCCGCCCCATGATGTCACAGGCCCGCCCACTGATGTCACAGGCCCGGCACGCCCCCCCCCTGTCCGGCTTCAGCCACAGGGAAAGGTGGCAACCCTACCTTTAATAGCCATTCTAACCCTTTTGTGTCAAGTTGTGTGCATGTTATCAGGCCAAATCACCAGGGTATGTAAACTTTTGATCAGGGTCATTTGGGTAGTTTGTGTAGTGATTATGATTTAAATAGAGTAAACACAGTTGTTTGACAATAAATGGCTTCAGTCAACCACTAACCATGATTGATAGAAATGTTTTTGTGTTATCATTCATATTCTCTGAAAAATGGTTGAGAAGTCATAAATTCTGCCAGGGTATGTAAACTTATGAGCACAACTGTATAGGAAGCTCCAATAAAGGGTACATTTTTGGAGGTATTCATTTTTAGTCCAGATTAAAACCAGCACCATATATTAATTATTACCTACAAGGTTAGTTTAGTAGGTTTTTTACTTTACTCCTATAGGTCTCCTTTAAAGTTCACCTTAAAATACTTTTTTCAGTTTAGTTGTTTTAAGATAGTTTACCAGAAATAAAGACTTTAAAAATACTATTTGTGGCTGTTTTTCTAATATTGACGTTCACCTTGTCTTTCTAAATCAGATCTGGGAGGGGTGGGCATTGCCTCTATAACTGCTCTAAATTGATACATTTCTTAATACATTTCTTATCTGTGTCCCTGCTGAGCAGAATTCAGAACTCCACAAAAACATAACAAGCTTTTTGAAAAGTAAACATACATTCAAGCAACTTTGCAATATAGAAATATTAAAACATATGCAGCCTTTTCATGGTTTTTAAAGGTTCTTGACAATTTCCTAAGCCTAGCCTCCTGCTCTACTGTTGATCTTTCTGACTACTTTGCTGAGCTGGCTGACTACTGTTACTTTGTATCAGCTGTCCTCAGCTTGCATCCTCCAAACCCCACAATCCAAAAAGCTGAACTGAATAAAATTGTTTAGAAGGTGAAGAAGGAAACCGGTTATGAAAAATAAACCCTCCCCCCCCAGTCTACCGCCCCTTCGGGAAAATGCCCCTAATTTTTTTTTTTTACTTACCCCTCCTACAGATTCTTGTGACGGGAAAATGCCCCTAATTTTTTTTTTTTACTTACCCCTCCTACAGATTCTTGTGACGGGAGTTCACGGCAGCCATCTTCTTTCTTCAGCCGCCTTCGTAACTTTACCGGCGTTTTTGGCACATGTGCAGTTGGAGGAGATTTTCCTGACCACTGCACATGCAGTGAAATTGTTGCGAGTTTCGGTGCATGCGCAGTGGTTCAACCTCCTCCAACTGCACATGCACCGAAAATGCCTGTAAAGTTATGAAGGAGGCTGAAGAAAGAAGATGGCTGCCGTGAACTCACGTCGCAAGAATCTGCAGGGGTAAGTAGTAGGGGCATTTGCCCTGGGGAGGGGAGGTCGGTCTATACAGGGGAGGGGGGTTTTCTTAGCAGGTTGAATTCTCCTTTAAGGAGGAACCATTTAGCGAACATCTAGCATCAGTTATTTATGGCACAACATATGAAACTCAAATCAATGGTGTATTAGAGATACTGGACTGGTCAATTAAAGAAACGAGAACAATTGCCATGGGGTGAGATAGTTTAGAAAAACCTGACATTTTCAGGATTGGTATAGGTTTGTTTTTTAGAACTACGACAAAGTGTTTATATCAGTTATATCAGCTTTCAATTTTACTTTTTGTGACAACCATTAAAGAATGATAGAAGCTAATTCTCTTATATCCATAATTACCTGTAAGCACTGTAAAACTGCTATTAGAATGAATGCTAAAATGTGCTATTCTTTTCTATGACCACTTATACATTTGAGACATCTCTTTTATGCAATAGTATATATATATATATATACATACACACAAGCTGTGTGCAGCTGCACTTTCACACATTACCCCATGACACTAGTTCCCCCAACAGGTTTAATAACTTTGGTACTCTAGTGAACATTCTAATTAAAAGAAATTAAAAACAAACACAGTACGGCTACGAATGGTTTCAGCAGAAAAACATCTTTATATAACACTTTACAATCAGTTTTAAAATTCATTTAAAAGTCTACATACATAAATCACAAGCAATTAAAGTAGGTTTAGACCATGCACCAAGTCCATTCTAAACACCCATAAAGCCTGATTCTTGATACAATAATTTTTTTTTTCTTCATACAAACACATGATGAAAAGCAAATGGCTTTCAAAACGCATCCAGTAAAAAAAAAAAAAAAAGAAGAGTACTGTCACACTGATTTAGAAGCAGCAATATGGTCTACCAAGTACAGGAACGATCATGTATAATACGTTGGATGTATAGTACGTGCCTCATATGTAGGTGGTTATAAGATCACATACATGTCCCACCACAACCATCAGAGGGAACCACCTCCTGCGACGTATTCATACATACAGTAAATGCCTTAAGTGTGTTGGTAAATGTTGAAAGCTACAGTTCCACTACAGTACTTCACTGTGTTCTGACAGTTTGGCAAAAAGAATTTGCCTCAGTCAGCATCACATACAATGATATATATTCAGTATACTGTATAATAAGTTTACACGCACAAGGCTGAAGACCAATTCGACCAGTGAATTCTGTAAATTCGATCAAATCGAATGATTCGAATAAAAATCTATTTGAATATTCGACTGTCGAATTACTTCCCCTTTAAATTTTTATTCAACTGCCTATTTCGCCAGTTTCAACCTACTGAATTGGAATTCAAAAAGTTTCATCGAATAAAAAAAATTAGATCGAATGGTTAAAATCGTTTGATTCGATAGAATCAATCGAATTTTTATATTTGATCGTTCGACCAATCGAATTGTGGTAAAAATCCTTCGGATTTGAAGCATTTTCACATGGTCGAATTTCAAATTTTTTTCAATTAGAAAATCGACCAATAGTTAATCTTCCCCTAAGTAATGTTCTTACACAACCCACCATTAGATGCAGACATAGCATGGAATTGTTCCTTGCACTTTTTCTTTTTAATAAAATGTTTGGAGCTTTCCAAACAGCCTTCTGAATAAATAGCACAAACAAAGAAATGCAGTTACTTCAAACATTTCCCCATCCTGATCACCATCTATGAAAAGAGGCTGAAACTGTAGGCAACTAATCTCCCAGAATCGCCTGGTGCGGACTAACCCTAAAGAGATGCTGCTGTCAGAATACAGTGTTTACTTAAAATATATTTCATCAGAAAGATGATTTGCATTTACAAAGATGCTGCCAGGAGAGGTCTTTATCTAATTTAGATGTAAGTGTAAGAGATAAGCGCTCTGGCTAAAGCAGAAAGATGAAAACACCAAACTTTTAAAACAATGTGTGAAATATTAACCTCCTACATGAGAAAATAACTTAAAGGGATTCTGTCATGATTTTTTTAAACTGTTTACACTGCAAATAATTCACTCTACAATATAAAATGTAATTCCTGAACCAGCAAGTGTATTTTGTTTAGTTGTAATATTGGTGTGTAGGCACCATCTCAGGTCATTTTGCCTGGTCATGCGCTTTCAGAAAGAGTCGGCACTCAATGTAACCGAATGTGTCGCAGTGGGACCTTGATTTTACTATTGAGTGCTGTTCTTATATCTACCAAGGAACTTTGATCTTGTGTTAGGGAGCCGCTATCTGGTTACCTTCACATTCATCTGTTAGGCTGCTGGGAGGAAAGGGGGGGGGGGGGTGATATCACTCCAACTTACAGTAAAGAGTGACTGAAGTTTGTCAGAGCACAAGTCACATGACTGGGGGCAGCTGGGAAATTGACAATATGTCTAGCTCCATGTCAGATTTAAAAATGAAATATAAATCTATAAAAATCTGTTTGCTCTTTTGAGAAATGGATTTCAGTGATGCATTTTGAAAAAAAAGAAATATTCCCATGACAGTATCCCTTTAAACTACTATAAATACCAATATGGTTAAAAAGAAAGGATGTAGTTATAAGACAACGTTATACCTTTAAATAGATTATTACATTTCCTTTCAACAATTCAGATCTGGGTTTACGCAGATGGATCACAGCTCAATGCAGGCTACTGACATGCAAAGGAGCAGTTATACGAGTGACTATTAGTTATGGGAAGGTAAAGCATATTCTTTTGAGTCACAAATGAACTGAATCATTCTGGCTGTATGGCAATGGTATTGCCTGGAAATCAGCTTTCATACCCTTATTGGCTTGATGGCACTCAACAAACAACATCATTTAGCACACTGAGAATGGAGGTAAAGTACTTAAGGAGAACATTTTGGAAAAACATTGACATACACAATTAGCAGACTGTATTTTGTTGACTTAAAGGGTGGTACCTGCCCTTAACCCCATTTGTCAGCTTCACCAACAGCAGCAACTCATCTGTCTAAAGGGTGGTGTCAATCCTTAGCCCTTTATACCAAAGCAACATACATTTAACTGTGTGGAATGTCCAGGTAACAATCAATGGTGTTCGCTTGTGACATTTTGCACAGGAGGTTGAGGGTCCAGCCCAAGAAGTGTCCCGAGATAAGAATGTTCTCTGCTCTCCAGGATTTGATCTGGCCTTACTGGATGCAAAAGGGTCGCTGGTTGTGGCGTTAGTGTGTATTTTTCTAAAAAGGCCAGGTCAGTAGGTTGCTGATATTCTGCTGCTGAAGGTATTGCAGAGGGAACTGTATGGTGCCCCAAGTCTCCACTCTCTGCCATTTCAATGGGCACCAAGGTAAGGGGCACACAAATATCTGCACTTGTGTTCTCAGAGGCTACTGGAAAACTTTTTGGCTCTTCATCTGCTCCCATCTCTTCTTCAGCTACCTTGGAACCATGAACATGATCAATGTGGTATTTAAGTTTGTCTTTGCGTTTAAAGGTTGCATTACAATGCTGGCAGTTAAAGGGACGGGCATCTGAATGAATGACAAGATGTTTGGTCAGTGTTTTCTTGATGCGGAATGACTGGTTGCAGATATGACACTTGTATGGCTTTTCCCCTAGAAAGAAAAGAGATAAATAAAAGATGTTGAATTATGCTGTGACACAAAAATGAAAGGCCTTAATTTCACCAAGGGGGGGGTATATACATTTGTATTTATTTATTTTTAATTGCTGCAATCCTTTCTCTTCTACCATCTTATTAGGTGATTTCTAGTGTATTGTTTAGTGTATTGTTACATGTAACAATGGGTCTTGACTGAATCTCTTCAGGAAGCATATTACAAATATTTGAGTTAGCCCCCCCAAAAAATATATATTTGATCTATGAAGACAGAATAAAGAGAAACAGATGCGGAGAGATGGATAGTGAAGATAAACGTCATTACTTCAGAAAATATACAGCATTTTCAAATGGATTACATTTAGAAAGTTTCTTATTTTCAGTATGATGCAAACTTGAAATTTGAAATTTTCATTTTCACAATAGTTTCGCTTTAAGTTCAAAACTGCACCAGTGCAGTAACTTTCAGCTGTCAACAGATAATCCTAATCTCATCGCACAGAGGAGCTAGGGAAATCTTTATACAGATTTTACATGTACAAAAAATATACTGAAACAGTTTACCAGAATGTGTCCGGAAATGCATTTCCAGGCTTGATTTTCCCTTAAAGACTTTTTTGCATACTTCACATTGATGAAATGTGGCTTTGTACCTGAAATACGAGCACAAAGAATGACAACCTGGTTTTTAAAGGCAGTGTTTTTAAAATATTTGCTGTTGCAGAAATCAAGAATATATCCATAAAGAATGCAGTGGCAGTGGCAATACAAGGGGACAAAATCAATGACAAAAATAACACTGCACAGAAACACCCAACCAAGTGTGATCACTTGATCATGATCAACTAAATATAAAAAAATGTGTTTGTTTCAGTGCAGAATTCTGCTGCAGCACTACTAAATGATGCGTTTGATTAATACCAACCAAGAAATATATATATTATTCGTGAGGATACAAAGGGGGGGGGGGGTAATTTTGTATATGTTTTCATAAAATACTATATCTTGACCAGCCAACCAAATATTCTGAAAAGGGCCAGATATACTAGAATGATGGTCCCACCATGCTGCTTCTTTTAGAGATCTGAACAATTAATATCTAGTGAATTAGCCCTTTTTGCTCCACGTCGTTTCCTTCACCAAATCCAGATGCCTGTCTGCAAGGCAGATTTTGTCAACTACAGAGTATGTGGTCATTTCTTGCAGGAGCTCTACACAATATAATGTTCAATTGATCTGTAATCCATTCTTATGGTGGCTGACCATGCCTCCTGGACAGTGTATTCAGCCTCACTGACAATCATTGCACATTCAGCCACATAATGCCACTACTTCAACACCCAAATGGAACAGAATCATGTCAAGATTTTGAAAAAGCCACTGACATCAGTTATATATATATATATATATATATATATATAAATCCCTTGTCTCCAGAATTGAAAGACAGTCCTCCTCTTCTTCTTCAAGTAGTCACTACAACTAGGGGACTTACCCAGATGATGTCCTCGCTGTTGTTTATACTTTGATACTTTACTATTCCTGCTTTTTACTTTTTGTTTCCTATTCTAAAGCAAAGATCAGGGAAAGAGTTTCTTTAGTGCCTCTAGATGGAGAAAATGAAAATTGTGGCTCCTGTTCCCTCTATAGATCTCTGAGAATAGGATTATCATGGTGAACAGAAATAAAGCTGTTATCCTGCTTTCAGCAACTAAAATGGCCCTAATTTTACAGATAAGCCAACTGTTGCATTAGTGGTGCAATATGTTTACTTACTTTTGCCAGACCTTCTCACCAAGATGAACGCTTTTATAATGTACAGTCAAGTGGTCTCGACGTCCAAAACATTTTCCACATTCCTCACACTGATGGGCTTTCTCACCTGTTGAAGCAATGCATACATATTTTTACGGTTATATACTGTAAAATATCATCTGGCTTTCAAATTGACCAAAAAAAAAGTTCAAATGATAGCAACTGGCTAGCCAAAAATGCAGAACCCACTACTGACTAATGTAAAATCAGAATCAGCCTGCATCATTTCTAGTTGTTTTACCAGTAAAAAGAATAATAATCTACGTGTGAGAATGCAATAAGCATGGATATATCATCCCCGTTTCAAGGCTGTGTGTGGGAACAAATTCAATGTTCTTATAAATAAATAAATTGCACAACTTATTTCACCTTGCAGCAGTACTGGAGGATTAGTGAGAATTATCTGTTCACTTGGAGCTATCGCTGTTTCTCTGGGATATTTTTTTTTTAACGTTTTTATTTAACATTTTCAATAAACATTACATAGTAATTTTCCAGGGCACTCTAGTGCTATATATACACCAATTTTTGCTTGGACAGAGAATCGTTAACCAATTTTTTTTCCAAAAAACCAATGTGGGTGGAGAGACCGACTGGCACTGTTGTAGTATCGCCTTCTTTGCAAAGTAGAACAATTTTAAATAGCAGAGTTTAGTATAGTTGCTCATAGGCAGGTCTCCCACAATTCCCAGGATACACAGGCTGGGGAAAGGATATAAGAAACTGAGATTTTGTGTACTCACCGTTAAAACTTTCTTTTCAGTCACTTGGGGGACACAGGGACTGTGGGGTATTGCTGGTACATCCAGGAGGCAGGAAACAACAAAAAAAAAACTGACTCCTCCACTGGCTATACCCCCAGACGGTGGAGCTACCCTCAGTTTGTAACAGACTCAACAGGAAAAATTATTCTCCATAATTTAACAACATGAATAGGAATACAATTTAACATGTCTGATGGAAAGGAAAAACTTTAATCCAGGGCGGGAAGCCCCATGTCCCCCAAGCGACTGAAGAGAAAGAGATGTAACGGTGAGTACACAAAATCTCCTTTTCTCCAAGTCTGCTTGGGGGACACAGGCACTGTGGGGACATACCAAAGCTGTCCCTTAAAGTCCACTTAGCTGCTTTACACAGCTGTTCTGCAGAAGCCCGATTTCTGAAAGCCCGGGATGTACTCATCCCTCTGGTAGAGGTAGGAGGTAACAGGCCCAGTGCCACGTAAGCTCGCTGAATGGTTTGTTTGATCCAACGGAAAATGGTAGACTTTGTGGAAGGTGAACTTTTCTGAGGTCCTGAAGGTAGGATGAGCAGAGAATCTTGCAGATGTCCTTGACTCTATGAAGATAGAATTTTAAAGCTCCAGGATCCAGAGAATGCAGAGACAACTCTTTGGGATTGGACTGTTAAGGACAGAAGGTTGGAACCGTGATTTCTTGGTTCAAATTAAATTCTGAGACCACCTTGGGCAGGAATGAAGGGATGGTTCGAAGGACTGCTCCACTGTGATGGAAAACTAGGAAGGGCGGCTTACAGGATAAGGCACGGAGTTCTGAAACCCATATTGCTGAGGCAATTGCCAAAAGAAAAACTGTTTTCCAGGTGAGCCATTGGAGGTATACGGACCCCAGTGGTTCAAAAGACAGGTGTTAAAGAGTTTGCAATATTAGGGTAAGGTCCCAGAGAGGAGCCGGTGGCTGGATGGGGGGGGGGGGCACATGTGCAACCCCTTGCATAAAGGTTCTGACATCAGGCAATAGCTCAAGATGCTTTTGGAATAGAACTGAGAGAGCGGAAATCTGAGACTTTAGGGAGCCAACCCCTTGAATAACCCTTCCTGGAGGAACTCTACGATATTAGGAATTGAGAAGACCTTGAATACCACTTTGTTTCGATTGCACCATTAGCGGTAAGTTGACCATCCGGAAATCCACCTCCGGAATTCCCCACTTCAGCGTTATCTCATGGAAACCCTCTGTGTAGCGACCACTCGCCTGGGTCTATGGACTGTCTGCTTAGAAAATCGGCCTCCCAGTTGAGAAGTCCTGGGATGCAAATGGCTGACAGCATGGTCTGATGGTTTTCTGCCCACTGGAAGATTAATTTTACCTCATTTAGGACCATTCTGCTTCTTGTGCCCCCTTGGTGGTTGATGTTAGCCACCGCTGTGGCATTGTCCGTCTCAATCTTCAATGCTTGATGTGTGAGATCTTGTTGCCAATGAAGGAGACCTAGATGGATAGCTCGGATCTCTAGAAGACCCTAGAGACCCTGAGCTGGTTTCCCTTTGAGGACGGTACCCCAAATTGACAGGCTTGCGTCTATAGTGAGAACCCACCAATATGGGTTTCCTAGCTGTCTGCCTAATGTCAGGTGGCTGGTATTCAGCCACCAAGGGAGGTATAGCCTTGTCTGATGAGATAGACGAATCTCTTGTAGAAGGGATCTTCACTTCCACAGTGTCAAGATGTTCCATTGAATTCCTCGAAGATGAAATTGGGCGAATGGCACTGTTTGTATGGTACTTTCATGCAAAATTTTACAGTGTGTTGTAGTTTCTGTAAGAGCAACCGTACTAGTAGTCGGAGGTGAAGAGCCTTCTCGTGAGGGAGAGAAATTTTCTGGGTCTGCATGTTGAAATGCATGCTGAGAAACACCATCGACTGACTGGGTGTTAGTGAGGCTTTTGCTAGGTTCAGAACCAAACCTAATTCCTGCAACTTGTCCAGGGTGATTTTGAGAGATCGATGAGCCTCTGGAAGGGATGGAGCCTTGATCAAAAGCTCATCCAGGTACAGAGTGTTAGAGACACCCACACTGCGATTGACTGCTGTGGCAGCTGCCATGATTTTGGTGAAGACTCTGGAGACTGAGGCGAGTCCGAAGGGTAGACTCGTAAACTGGAAGTGATGATCTTGAAAGGCAGATCTCAAAAATTTCTGACGGTGATGGAAAATGGGGACATGCAGATAGGTGTCCTTTATGCCCAGGGAAATTAGAAACTGCCCCGGAGCCATCGCAGAGATGACTCCTTCTTGAAGCGTCTGGGACAAATAAGTTTGTTTAGATCCTTTAAGTCTAAGATGGGTCGAAATGATCCGTCCTTCTTGGGTACTACTTATATGTTTGAATAGTAGGCCTTGACGTGCTCTTGTGGGCATGGGGGTGATCACCTTGGAAAGGAGGAGGTTTGAAAGGTTTCTGGAAGGCTGCACACTTGCTTGGCTCTGTTGGAATCATAGACATGAAGAAGGGATGAGGAGAGGTAAACTCTAAGTGATAACCTCGAGTAACCACTTTGTGTGCCCAGGAATCTGTTATGAGAGTGAGCCAGGTGTCTGCGAACAGACTTAGTCTTCCTCCAGTTGGTGATGACTGGGAGGCAGTGAGAACACCGTCATGCCGAGGTAGATTTATCCCCAGGCTTAGGTGTGTGCTTCTTGGTGTGCCAGGAAGGTCTTTGCTTGTTTGTAAAACGTCCACGTGCCGAAAAAGATTGTCTTGGAGGGGAGGATTTCGTGGTTTTGGATTGGGGGGCATGATAAAACCTACCCTTGAGAAAGGTAGGCCGTGTCCTGGGCTGAGGAAGGAGTGCTCTTTTCCCCCAGTAGCTTGGCTGATAATCTTGTCTAGGTCAGGACCAAAGAGGAGTTTACCCTTGAAAGGTTTGGAAGTCAGGGACTTTTTAGAAGAAAAATCTGCCGACCATAGTTTCATCCATATGGACCAGCGGGTCGCCACTGCAAGTGCCGAAGACCTACTGATGACTTGCTCTGCGTCTAAGGAGGCCTCAGATATATAGTCGTTTGCCTCTTTTATCTGGTAGGCCCATTGAGACAGTTCGTGACGGGGATCCCCAATGCGATTGCATTGAGAAGGGAATCAGAACAGGATTGATGGATCTGCTCACCCAGGCTGTCGCTAAGACAGGGGGCAAGGAGGTGCCTGAAGCTGAAAACAGAGACCGCAGGAGTCTTTCTATTTTCTTGCCCATGGAGTCCTTAAAAGCATCAGGGACCGGAAGGGCAGTGTTCTTGGAAAGGTGAGACACCAGTGCGTCCACAGAGTGCGGAAGAGACCACTTTTTAGTAGCCTCGTTTGGAAATGGGTAGATATTCTAAAAATGGTGGCTTGATTGAAAACGCTTTTCAGGTTTGTCCCAGTCCTGTTGGATGATCTGGTCCAGTTGAGAGTGGGAGGGAAAAAAAAGAGGATTCTTACTGTGACGTTTGAAAAGTGACTTAGCAGAGTCAGGAGCGACTTGAAGGTGGAGAGTCTCTAAAACAGAGGTAATCTTCCCGGTCTTGGTCTGAGGTAGACGAAACCTCACCCTCAGAGCGCTCATCTTCGTCCCCAGAATAAAGGGGATTAACAGAGGCAAAAGTGGAGGGGGAATCGCTATCCTCCTTGGAAACTGATCTCTACATTTTGTGGCCCTTCCCTTAGGATTTTCCAGAAGGAACAATAATTTGTCTAGCGACTGAGCGAGTTGGGATGCCCATTCTGGAGGAGAAGGTGGGCCCTTTGGAGGAAGAGAGCCCCTGGTTAAGGATGAGGATTCTCCTTGAATCGCCTGGTCTCCCTGAGGAATAATAGGTCCTGGGAAATCAGAATCACGTTCAATAGGATTGCATCTAATGCATAGAGGTTCTTTATGCCCAGATGGTAAACGTGTGTGGCAATTGGCACACGCGAAGTACTTAACAGAAGCGGAAGGTGCCCTGGAAAAGAGGGAGTCCCCTTTACCATCAGACATAGTTGTCCCAGTGGTTAAATAATAATAATAGGGAAAAATCTTAGGAGACCTTGACGGTCCCCTGTATAATCTCCGCACTAACCTGCAGAAGAAAGGGCATGTAAGGAGGAGAGCAGCTCTGGGTGTGCCCTGCTGGAATGTAGTAACCAGGCAGAGAAGAGTGTAGGCAGGAAGAAGTGTCCCCCAAGAGCCTCTGGAGCACAGTATCTACGTATGTTGTTATCCCTAGCACAGGCTAATGAAAAGTGGCGGTTCTCTGGGAAATGGTAAGTAAAGCGATCGGAAATGGAGAAAATGGCGGCGCTGTCATGTGCGCCCGCGGAAAGGTGTGCGTACAATGCGCATCTGTCAGTGAGCCTGCAGCGCCTTCACGCCTTAAGGAGAGATGATACTCTCAAGTTAAATGGGCCCCTGCAGAAATAAAAGGGCGGATTGTGTAATTACCTGGTCAGGGCCCCTCTGATAATTGTCCCCCTGCCAGCTTCTTTTCCTCTCTGAGAAGGGGAAAAGGGTGTCAGGCGGATTGGACTGCGCCACAGCACTCCAGACCTAGGGCACAGGTTCCACGTGGGGGGATCTCAATAAAGGACCTCTACTAAGTGTAGAGGGCCTGGTCAGCCCCAGAACGTCAATCTAGCTGAGCATATTTGGTAAAACTTCTTAGGGATCCAAGCATGGAGAGAAAACATGTCCGATCTCCTGAGGACACAACAAAAAACTGAGGGTACCTCGGCCTGCTGGGGTTATAGCCAGTGGAAGAGGAGTCAGTTTTTTTTGTCGTGTCCTGCCTCCTGGATGTACCAGCTATACCCCACAGTCCCTGTGTCCCCCAAGCAGACTTGGAGAAAGGTCAAATGTCTGCTTTATATATGACAGAACCTCCCTCCAAAATTCTCGTATCATGGGGCACTCCCAAAATACATGAAAGCATGTTCCCACTTCGGTTTCACATTTCGGGCATAAGTCTGACACATCTTGATATATTTTGATAGAGTATGAGGAGTAAGATACACTTGTATATACTTGTCTCTGGCTGAGATTCTAAGTGGAGGTTCTAACTCCAGTGCCTCTTCCCAAATCTCCTCAGCCAGCTCTTGGATGTTCTCGGTCAACTTTCTCTCTGGGAATATTTAAAAAGCAAACACATTTATAACCATACAAAAACCTGCAGTAATATACCAGAATGTATCTTCTTGTGTTTTGTGAGATGATCATGGCGAATGAAAGTCTTCCCGCACTCATCACATTCATATCTCTTGTCATCGTGATGGACACGAAGGTGGAGCCTGAGAGGATAAGAGAATAGTAACAGTAAGCATGGCAGCAATATAGTTTAGCAGAAGTTAAGAGTTAGGGAAGAATGAACCATGGAAACAAGGGTTTATAATTATCTTCAACAATATAGTAGTGAGACCAAAATAGAGTCCCTGCCCACTGAAGGAATGTCTGGGCCTCCATCTGAGAGGTAAAAAATAATGACATGACTGGATATACTGAAAATATCAAACATGCTTGTTTGCATGCATTTGCAGATGCCTGTAGAAATAAAATGTTGTGCTCTTATCTCAAAACCAGTTCCAGAGGCAGCATATACATTGTGAATTCCATATATTCAACAGATCCTTCTGTACGTCTACAGCTTTTATTCGAAGGTGATGTTTAAAGTAGGCAAAGGCTATAGGAGACTTCAGTATTCTTAATCAGAACTACAATTAGCCAGATTAGATTAGCACATTATTTAATAGATTTACCAACCATGGCATACCATATAAGAGTGTAATTATCATTCAATGTATGTGCTTATGGTTATAAGATTTAAACCCAGCATAATTGCGATGATGTACCTTGTGAACCTCCTATAATGGGTGTTTAACCCCAACACAGCATGAATGGCATGAAGGCCATAGGATTTTATTTGACGAAACCATTAATGCCATTATGGAGCAACAGAAAATGGTCTTTCAGGAGAAGGGACCTTCAAGATAATACATTTTCATATGCCTGTTATATAGTAAAATACACACGACCATCAATTTTATTAAGGCCTCTGAGAATATGCTAAATGTGGTGCTCAGATTGGCAGTGTGGCAAACCATTGGAAAGTCACGGATGTGAAATCTGTATTATACAATTTTAATGTTATTGATCCTAATTGTTAAAAGATGAGAAAAAAATTTATATGTATGTTATAGATGGACCAATTCCAAGCATTTTTTTTTCCAATTCTTCTGAAAAATGTAACCAGTTGTTAGGGGTCCCTGAGCAAAACTATTTACTGTGACAGTTCAGTTTTATTTACACTTGTTTTTTACTGCTTATCTTTCTTTTCAGGAATTACAGGTAATTTTATATATTTAATTGGAAAGCCAGAAAAAATCCGTTTTACCTGTATGAGCTACCATGACGAAAACTCTGCCCACAGATACTGCAAAGATGAGGCTTTTCTCCACTGTGAATCCGCATGTGTTCTTTGAGTGTTGTTCTAGAAAAAACAAAAAGGAGATTTTGTGTACTCACCGTTAAATCTCTTCTCTTCAGTCACTTGGTGGACACAGTGACAGTGGGGTATAGCTGGTACCATTAGGAGGCAGGACACAACAACAATAAATAAACTGGCTCCTGCTCCAATGGCTATATCCCCAGCAGGCGGAGCTTAGCTTCAGTTTGTATCAAAGTCAAAAGGAAAAATGTACTTGAACTATAAATATGTAATGCCATATAATGTCTGACAGAAGAAATGAGAGCCCCAGTCCAGGCAGGGAAGCCCTGTGTCCCCCAGGTGACTGAAGAGAAAGAGATTTAAAGGTGAGTAGACAAAATCTCCTTTTCTCCTAGTCAGCTTGGGGGACACAGTGACAATGGGGACCACAGTTGTCCCCTAGAATCCCGGGTAGAAGAATGAGGCCTAAGTGGAAGTAACCAGAGCAGCCTGAAACGCCCTTCTTTGAAGGCGAGTGACAGAGGCGCAAGATATCAAAATGGTAATTTTGGATAAAGAGTAAAATAGAGGTCCTCGTAGCTGCCTTGCAGAGTTGTTCAGCTGATGCTTGGTTCCGGAAGGCCCGGGACGTACTCATACCACTGGAGGGCTGAACCGCACATCTATGTGGTGTAGTCTGAGTCTGTGCATTCTGAATGGCTTGTTTGATCCTTCGGGAGATGGTGTGGCCCTGATTGAAGGAACCTTGCGAATGTCTTGAACATTGTGTATGTAGAACTTTAGGGTCCAAACGGTATCCAGGGTGTGCCACGCCACCTTTTTCGAGTCATTCAGTGGAGTACCAATGGTACGGAAAGGTCATTTCTTGGTTCAGATGGAATTCTAAAACAACCATCGGTAGAGAGGATGGGACTGTGAGAAGGACCGCCCTGTTATGGTGTAGGGTGGCTTGCATGATGCAGTGCTCGTAACACTAATTTTTTGAGAGATTGCAGAGTGGAATTGCTGTTCGCACTGGAGGGGTCACGTGTTCTACGCCCTGCATGAATGTCTAAACCTCTGTAAGAAGAGCTAGTCATTTCTGGAAGGAACAGAAAACACAGAGATTTGCAACTTGAGTGAGCCTAGGGATAGCCCCGTGGGCAGACACTCTTGCAGAAAAAACTCCAGAATATTTGTAAGGATAGTGTCTTAAACTGCACTGTGTCGGTTGCACTACTGGCGGTAGGTAGACCCTGTGATAGGCCTTGGCTGACACTGGTCTGCAGTGCACATTGAGTGTTGCAAAGAACACCTTCTTCGTCAGGACTTGGGTCTCAAAGCCCCTCCATCAAGCTGAGGTTTGTGGAGTTTAGGTGGCGGATTGGCCCTTGGGTGAGAATGTTTGGAAGAGGAGGCAAGGTCCAGGGTATTGCTACAGAAAAGCTGAGTGGATTTGTGAACTAGGAGCGTTGAGGCCACCTTGGATCTATTAGCATAATAGTGGTCTGCTCTCCTTGTAGCCCTTTCAATGGTCCTGAGTAGAGGAGACAGAGATGGAAAGGCATATGCCAGACTGAAGTCCCAGAGGTCTGGACAGCGTCTTGTTTACAGCTAAGGGATCCCTGTATCGGGCCATGAAGTTAGGCACTTTCCGACTGTGCCGAGTTGCCATTAGTTCCACCTCCAGAGTTCCCCACTTTGTGTTACTTCTTGAAAAAACTTCTTCCTTGAGTGACCACTCACTCTAGGGGCTGCAGGCTTAGGAAGTCTGCTTCCCAATTTTGTAGCCCTGGAAGTAATGGTAGAAAACAGAACTTTGGCCCATTTAAGATGAGCTTCATTATGTTGAGGACTTCCCTGCTTCAGGTTCCCCCTTGTGGTCGATGTATGCCACCGTCATGAAATTTGTCATGGCGTGCTGCCCATGGCCTAGGTGGTTTGACCAACCATTAGCAGGTTGACCTGCCTAACTTCCACGTTCCTTGGGCTGTTCTACCTGAAGAGACTTGCATCCATTGTGAGGATACGCCCCAGGGTTCACATAACTGTCGCCGCCAGAGCAAGGATGACCTCCTGTGAGACAGATGGATCTCCTGGAATAGGATATCCGTTTCCAAGTTGTCAGAGTGTTCCCCTGGAGATCCCGGAGGTGGATCTAGGCAGATGGAACTCCGTCTATGGTTGAAACCATATCCCTGTGCACTTTGATGCAAAACGTAGACCTGACCTTGCCCAAGTCTAAAGGCGAAGAACCTTCTATTCCAGAGATTTTCTGTTCTCGAGATTCGGGAAAAAATATGAAGTGACTGGGCGCTAGTGACGATTATGCCAGGACCCAGCTGAGTTCCATTCTATGGCTCCTTGAAGGAAGGTGCCATGATAAGCAGATCGCCTAGATACGTAGTGATGGTGATACTCTTCCCACGGACCACTGCTGTGGTTGCTGCCATGATTCATGTAGAGGCACAGGGAACTGAATGAGGCCTAAAGGGAGACTTGTAACTGATAATGTATTTGAAGGCAAATCTCAAGAATTAGTGATGAATTTGTTAAGCTCCTTGAGGTCCAAAATATGATGGACTGATTCATATTTTCTTTTTGGGAACCACACTTAGGTTGCTGTCCAGGAGGTACCGACGAAGATAACGGCTGGAATGATGTGCGTCTGTTTAGCTCTTGAGGAGGCCTTGATAAGAAAAGTCAGGTGGCGTGAGGAGAACTCTAGATGATAGTCTCGAGAATTACCAATGCATCATGAATAAGAATGAGCCACACATGGGCAAAAACCTAGTCTCCCCCTCCTTTTCCCCGGTGACATGGCTGATGACCTTGAGAGATCGGGTCAAAGAAATTTCTGCTGAATTTTTATACGGAGGGACCTACGGTCTGTACCTGGGAGTGCCAATGAAGTACGGATTACTTGGCCTGCATTTAAGGACAAAAAACACATGTTAAAGTGCTCCCTCGCCTTTAGCGAGAGACAGAGAGAAAGAGAGAGAACTCTTTCACACAAACCATATATGCCCATAGCTATACTAACTGTAGTATATATATTATATCTGTCCAAAAAATCCTCCAAGCCCCTTTTAAAAGCATCAACAGAATCAGCCATCACATCAGCCAGCACTGCATTCCACAACCTCATTGTCCTCACTGTGAAGAACCACCTATGCTGCTTCAAATGAAAGTCCTTTTCTTTTATCTGGCCTCTGGTACGGTGATCCTCTTTATGGGTAAAAAGGTCCCCTGATATTTGTCTATTATGTCCTCTAATGTAAGTGTAAGAGCAGGAAAGGAGTAGTAGTCTGGTCCTTATGGTAGCTGTTGGTGTAGGAACCAACTAGTAATCTGGGCCCCCATGAACTGACTCTGGTGTTGTGGCAGGAAGGAGGAGAAGTGCACAAAAAGCTCAACCGGAGTACAAACATGGTGGCCCACTGAAGAAAAAGCATGCGCTCCTCATGTACAGGCTGTGCGGGAAAACTGGTTCTGTGCCGTGTAAGGACCCGCCAGCCCCAAATAAGATGGCGGCCGCACTGAGGGAAGGAGCACCCTGACTTCCGTGCTGCTGTAGGCCATTCAATGGGGAGAAGACAGGAAAGGCTGGTTCTGTTAGGCGTGCAGACATGCCAGTGATAGTTAAGATGGAGGCCACGCTGAGGGAAGAAGCACGCTGCCATTGGTACTGTGGGGAAGACTATTTTAAAAACCTGCCGCTCTGCCGTAGTAATGCGAGCACAGTAGGAGCTATTGTTTTACACTCATTTGGTACTGCGTTCACTGAACGCTTTGACCTTTTGACCCATGCTCACTGGGCTCCAGAGCAGGGGATGTGGTCAGGAATATGGGCTTGCCTGAGCGCTTTGAGCCCCTGTAATGCACCTGAAGCAGGGAGGTATCTTCTTTGATCCTTGGGCTGTTGGATGGGGCCTGAGAACTGTAGAAATAGATCACTTACCTCAGGCCCAAAGAAAGCTTTATGCGCCCATACTCCCTTTGTCTGCCGGCCAGCCTTTTCCTCCTGTAAGGTCAGTTGGGCTGGATGGTCTGTGCATGCAGCATATGACCCCGGAGATAGACTCCCACGTTAGAAGATAACAATAAGGGCCTATACTCTGTGTAAAAGACCTGCATTTCCCCATAGTGTCAGCTTAGCCAACTAGAAAAAAGCAGAGCAAAATAAAAAACGTCCTAACCTCCTGAGGACACAACTCAAACTGAAGCTGAGCTCAGCCTGCTGGGAGGTATAGCCAGTGGAAGAGGAGCCAGTTTCTTTCTTATTGTTGTTCCCTGCCTTCTAGTAGTACCAGCTATACCCCACTGTCCCCAAGCTGACTAGGAGAAATAAGGGTTTCTGTCATCCTATATAATGTTAACATGTCTTTACGAATACATAATGTGGCAATACTAATTTCAACAAGAATCACATCTAAGCACATGAACTATTGCAAAAATACATCCATTTCCTATTCTGCAAAGAATAATGTCATCTTACACCATACTATGTGGCAATTGCCAGATATAATCAGGGGGCACAAGATGCAACATTATTTATTTTTGCTGCTGAGAATTATCAAAGCACAGACCAATAATCATATTCAGCCTCATACTGATGTAGTGAAACTATAACCTAAACAATTATTACTAGAATACATTGCAGTAGAATTGCAGTAGCCTGACATTTCAAATTCTGGACCAGCTTCTGTGAATGTGTGAAAATGTCCCTATAACATAAAGCATTAAAAACACCTTACCGTTCCCTTACTGATTTTCCACAGATGAAGCAAGTCCACTTCCTCTTTCCTCCGTGTGTATACTCTATGTGGCGCTTCATATTCCCGGTGTCATTGAAGTGGCGACCACAAATATTGCATGGGAAGGGACCTTTTGAGTTTAAGACAAGCAAGGTTATGTCAATGATTTCTAAGCATATCTCCTTCCTAAAAGTAATCTGCAACACAAGCAAAAGTGAAGGCCAGAAAGAATACCTGCCACTAGCCCACTCTAGCTAGTTACTTGGCTGAAGACTTTCTCTGATTTTGGACCAAAATGAAACTTACTCGAAACCAAGAAGCCACCTAACGCCAATTTACCATCTCTTGAACTAGAAGACATGCTGTGGTGCAGCTTCCAAAGTCTTACAGAGCTGTGGAGTCAGAGTCGGAAGTAATTTTGGGTAACTGGAGTCGGAGTTCCCAAAAATGTAACGACCCCGATTACTAACTTTTTAAACAAACACTGAAAAGAATCAAATCAGATTTAAGAACTTATATGAAGAAGAATATGGCAGAACCAATTCTGTTTCTTAGAACAATACTTTATTTAATTTTGGATTGTGTTTGGCAGCTATTATACAGCTATATGCCAAGTTCAGTCAATACACAAGTTGTTTTAGGTTTATATAGTTTAACTTTGTTTTTGTTTAACAATGCCAAATGATGTGGTTTATATTTCTGAGCTTTGGCAGTGCTAAAATGCCTGGTATGTTGTGTACTAAACTTCTTTCTATCAATATTGAAATTACATTAGTTTAAAAACAGGAGTCAGATGTAACATCAACTGAGGAGTCCACAAAAATGAAAATCAATTGCAATTTGTCTCAGAAGATCACACTCTACATCATACATCTACTTTAATTTTAAAGGTGAACAACCCCTTTAATGTTAGGAGAATGCACATATGATTATCAATATATACCTCTGCTTTGGAAAGACTGTTTAGGGTTAAATTCCAACCAAGGTATAGGATGAAATACCCTGAATGATTAGTCAATGGGTTTACTGTACATACATACATACATACATACATACACTAACAACACAGCAAATATTTGTTTGCAATCAACAGTGATTTACAATATGTTTGTTAAAATAAATAAATAATTTTCTTACTACAGTACTACAGAGCAACAATTAATCAAGAATGCATGAAGTACTCTTATTATAATATACCATAAGAAACAGCACTATTGGAGGTTGTAGCATTTTGTATAGAAGGCTGATCACTAATGATATAAGCAGCACATAAACACAGGAGACAAAAGTATGATAAATACCTAAGTGAAATTTCTCTTGATGCTTCAGTCTTGTAAAGCGAGATTTAAAGTGCTCTTCACAGTAGGTGCATTTAAAAGGCTTGTCCTGAGAGTGCAGAATCATGTGTTCCTCCAAATGTGGCCTTCGGGTAAATGATTTATTGCACACCTGGAATGAAAGCCAGGTCCTTCAGAACATCTCCTAAAACTCGTAAAACTCCTTAAAAGTCAATTAATACCAGTAAGAACCTAAAATTAAAATTATTTATAGTGCGTCGTAATTGGCACATTGCATCACCAGACAAGTAGGCATATGACAACAGTTATTTAGGTTATTTCCTATTTGTGGTCAGTTTGTAAATACATGGACGTGACATATAAGAAATATTGACTAAATACAGGCATAGAGCCTATGACTAAGGGAGTTATTTACTAGAACTTGTTTTTTTCCTCACATTTTACCAGAAACAAATTTGACCTAATTCCAATCCAAGAATTTGGCTAATTAACTAATAACTAAACTCAAAAAAATTGGATCGAAAAATTTGAGGTTTTATGAATACCTCAAATTTTTCAAGTTTATAGGCTTAAAAAAATCAAGTTATCAAGTTTTCCCTTCCTTGACCTTCTACACAGACAGCTAACTCTTATATGGTAAGACCAGCCTATTGCTTGCCCATTTCTCTGCTCACCCTGCCCAATTTCCCCAGCCATCCCACCCTATTCCCTGCCAAATGACAATGATCCCGCCCCATGTGACATCAGCATCCATCCATTGACCAGAAGGCCAGTTCTGTTCAGGTAAAAAGGTGGCAACCCTAGACACAACATTATCTACAAATATAAAAATAAATGACACAAAGAAAGTACTTATACAGATCCAGGCTGTATGAGTCAACTGTCACTGATAGCAGCCTGCTTCAGCAGAAAAATAGACTTAACCCTGCTACATTTAAGTGCCGGCAGTATCACCCTTATCTGCTCTACAGGCACTTCACAATAAATCAGTACCTTGCAGAAAAAAATGGGCACCAATGGCACACATGATCTGTTACAAGAAACTGCTTTGCATGTTTATTACACGTGCAACGTTTCGGGGACACACCCCTTTCTCAAGCATGCTTGAGAAAGGGGTGTGTCCCTGAAATGTTGCACATGCAATAAACACGCAAAGCAGTTGTTTGTAACAGATCCTGTGTGCCATTGGTCTTCTTTTTTCTGGACTGTTCATGTGAGGTTGCCGAGCCTCTACCTTCGTGCACCAGGTAATTACCCATTATATCTGTAAGAGGGTGTGCGGGAGTCTGTGTGGATTCCACCAGCACTCAAAGGCAATGCAGAATAGTTTTAGTGTAAGGTTACACGGGCAGATTTGTGGCTGCCCTCGAACTGCCTTCCCCCTGCCTTCCTCCTGCTATAATGAAAAACCGCCAGCACTTGCGGCGCTTCAATTTCCGAAAAGTGGACAAAGTTTCCTTGTGAGGCAACTACGGAAATCGAAGCACCACGAGTGCATTGCCACAGGCGATTTTTAATTTTAGCAGGAGGAAGGCAGGGGGAAGGCAGTTTGGGGAGATTGTCGCCCAGAAGAAGAGGCGATTAGTCGCCAGGTGACTAAATATCCACGATTCTGCCCATGTGACCTTACCCTTAAAGAGCATTCCCCCCTTTGTTTTAAATAGCCAAACTGATTGTTACACTTTTCTGTATCACCTGACGAAGGGGGGGGGGGGGAATATTCCCAAAATCATTGGGTGACCTAATAAACACAGGGAGCATGTACCCTATTTGCATTGCCTTTGAGTGCAGAGTATGGTGGGAGTGCCATCTCTATAGGGATCCGTGCAGCAGAAAGAAACATCTTTTTAGAGGCCTCGGTGTGCATGTGAACTATTATTTACAATTGACTAGTACTTCCAATAAGATTAGAAACGCTAAATGAGAATGCAAGTATCAATTTAACTCAGCTTCTTCTAATGAAAGACCAGAAAGGGATTTCTGTAACAAATTGTACAAGATTAAAGGTACAAGAAGATTTTTACCCTGTAAAACAAAAACATGTTCACCATGCATTCCTTTAATGCAGCTAACTATAACAAGTGAATAGGGTCTAAACAGGCCATCTTTATCTCCAAGCAAGATAAATATACTTTAGTCTCTACAGCAATGCACCTTTACACAGAGATGGTTTGATTTAAACCTAAAATGCTTACATCACATTTCCATCCATCGCTTTTGATTCGCTTCAGGGAAAGAAACTCTTGAGCATTCTCTGGATGAAACCTAAAGAACAAACACATTTTAATTCTGTCAGATTTGTAGTGTTTTCTTGTGATAGAGCAAGACATATAATTTAAATGACATGCAAGGACATTCGAGAGTAAGTGTCCAGTATGACAAATAAGGGCACGTAACTAGTACTACTAACTAAGTAACTACTAGTTTGCCATACCTGGACAGAGAGTGATTCTGTTCTACAAGTCTAGAACAGCAGTAACTTTAAAAAGAAATGTTATCTTTGCGTTAAAATATAATTGGTCTTCATTATTTATTTTGCATGTTTTTTTTTAACAGCCTTTCTGTTCTTACTGCAGGTGAAAAGGCTGTCTTTTTGGCATGTCACAGAGTCTGGGACCCAAAAAAGATTTTATTGTTATATCGGTCACCTGGTTGGTAGGGTAATTAAAGGACCAGTAAGATCAAAAAAAAATTATTTTAAAGTAATAAAAATATAATGCAGTGTTTCCCTGCACTGGTAAAACTGCAGTGTTTTAAAATCGCTAAAAATTGCCTGGTGAGGCAATTTTGAGCGATTTTAAAAATCGCGCCGCTCTGTGTGAACAAGCGCAGGCGTTTTTAAGCCTCACCGGTGCGCAGCGGTGCCTAGCTATTCGGGGAGATTCGGAAGCGAGAACTCGCGGTCGAGAAGTCGCCAGGCGACAGATCTCCCCCGAATCTCCCCGTCTGGCCTTAGCCTAAGCTGTTTAAGAAACTTAGCCAGTTGATGGCCACCCTGTTTTCTCAGCACAGCTGAACCCCATCGGAAAAGAGAATACACATGCAGTGATGAGCAACCTTGCTTCTTATTGGCTTCTACTATGCAACACAACAACAATCTGCTTAATTTAAAATCAAAGCAGGAGCTGGCTGAGGCTGCCTATGGCAGCAGAGTAATCTGGATTGTTTTTTATCTTTACAACAGTAAAGGGGAAAAATTGCACATATATTGGAAACTTACTTGTTTTTAGGGATTCTAACAGATTTTAGGTATTCTAACAGAATAGGATGACTATACATACCCTTTTAAATCTGCTCATTTGGTTATGTTTACATAAAATGATCACCCTGTGCTGGCCAATATCAGGCTGATCTGATCAGAATAGGCAACAATGCAGGCTGTCTGGAGAAGTCCACATAAACTAGTTGATGCCGTCCTTGCCCCAATTGGAATTTTAAACCTGTATCATAGTAACATACTAAGTTAGGCTGAAAAAAGACTCACGTCCATCTAGTTCAACCTTCTTAACTTTTTTTTTTTTTTTAATTTTAACTGCCTAACTGCTAGTTGATCCAGAGGAAGGCAAAAAAAACCCATCCGAAACCTCTCCAATTTTCCTCAGAGGGGGAAACATAGTAACATAGTAAGTTAGGCTGAAAAAAAAGACACATGTCCATCAAGTTCAACCTTTAACTTTCCTCTCCAATTTGCCTCAGAGGGGGAAATAAATTCCCTGGTCCCTGGATCAACTTGTATAATGAGATATCTTTCATAACCCTGTATTCCCTCACTTGCTAAAAAGCCATCCAACCCCTTCTTAAAGCTATCTAATGTATCAGCCTGTACAACAGTTTCAGGGAGAGAATTACACATCTTCACAGCTCTCACTGTAAAAAAAACCCTTCCGAATATTTAGGTGGAACCTCTTTTCTTCTAAATGGAATGGGTGACCTTGTGTAAGCTGGATTGTAGGGTTGCCACCATCCCCCTGGTGGGAGGGAACAAAAAGAAGGCAGGCTGTGATGTAAAAGGGGGTGGAGTCACACACAGTGACACAAAAGGGGCAGGGCAACAGGCACGATGGACTGAAACCTGAAATAAAAGTTAAGTGCTGAGTGAATTGGGGTTGGGCCAAGGGCTTTTTCTTAAGAGAATTACAAATTTAAATTTGCAATAACGGCCCTGGCCTTGGCAGGTGTTTTACCAGTTAGGCAAGAAGAAGACCGCACGGAAGATGATGTCGCCTGTGAACTCCATGGACAAAATCTGTGTTGAGGGGGTAAGTGGAAAGTTTGGGGCATTTGCCCTGGGGGGGCCTACGGGGGGGGGAAAGAGAGGTTTTGTGCCGAAAGAGTTTTCTTCTCCTTTAAATATTCCCATGTATGGCCACCTTTAGCATGTTAGAACAGCAGAAAGATATCAAGCAAGATGAAACAAGCAGTCAAACCCAAATGTCAGAGGGGAATAAAGTTTGTTTAAGATACTAATCCGATGTTTGCTTTTCTGACACAAGACAAAGTTAATATATGATTATACAATACGGGGTACCAGAAAGGGTTACATTTAGTCCACACGTTACTTCATAACACAATAAAAATTTGATAGGTTGTTAGCAGTGGCAATATATTAGCTTTCAATTAAACAAAAAGTTAGGGATATACAAAGCAATTTTAATATTATGGAACAAAAAGGGGTACATAGAGAATTAGAGCATATACAAAGCTTCAGATTTAGTCTGAAGGGGCCACCTCCTTTACAGCTGAATAAGTAGCTTAAATATTCCTGTGTATGGCCACCTTTAGCCTGTCAGAACAGCATAAAGATATCCAGCAAGATGGAAAAAGCAGTCAAACACAAATGTCAGACGGGGATAAAGTTTGTTAAAGCAACTAATCTGTTAGCAGTGACAATATATTAGCTTTGAATTAAACAAAAAAGTTTGGGATATACAAAGCAATTTTAATATTATGGAACAAAAAGGGGTACATAGAGAATTAGAGCATACGGATAAAAGGACAGCTCATCACACTACACCAAAGGAGAATTCTAAAAATCCTAAGAGAGCTTCAGCGTTCTGCTGTGATTTACAGTGGTGAATTCTCCTTTCAATATAAAATAAATTTGCTCTAAAGAGTGCAGAAACAGGCAACTAACAGCTAAAGTCTTGAATGACTTCGTGTACTTGGGATGCTATTTAGCCAACTTAGATTTTCACTAGTATTTTCTAGAGAGATTAAATGCAATATTGTATATCACTTGCCTTTTTACATGCTTAGACAGAGTCTTTCTGCTTGCATGAGGCTTGTTGCAAAATGGACATTTGTGCTTTTTTTTCCTATGAATTTCAGTCTCATTATTGTGTCGCTTCTTGTGAACTGTGAGGTTAGATTTGGTAGAGTATCGCTGATGACATATGTCACATTCAAAAGGCTTCTCTCCTGTGTGCACACGCGTGTGACTCTCATACTTGCCTGGAGAGCAGGAGGAAAAAAAAGGATTGAGAATTATTGATTAAATGGCAGATTATGTAGAAATAGTAAAGAAGATCAAGGTGGGAGAAAACTAATAAAATCAAAAATATTGCATTATCTTTGTATATACATACAGTGCACTTTAACAAAACATATTATATTGTTTGTACACTTTAGGCTTTGCATGTAACCTAATAGTCAGGGGAGAAAAGCCTCATAAGAAGAGCTGTACTGGAATTCCTGCTGTGATTTTGCTACAAAAAACAGAGGCAAATGGTTCTTAACATATTTGTAAGGGATTAAATAGTCAAATCTTGCGCTAAATACATAAAGCATAATGCAACACTTTTTACACTACTAGCCTTGGGTTGCCACCTTTTCTTGAAAAAAATACTGGCCTTCCTATATATTTATCTTTTTTCCTGTTAATAACATTGGGATCAACCATCTAAAATACTGGCCAGGCCGGTAAAATACTGGCCAGGCTGGTAAAATACCGGCCAGGTGGCAACCCTATACTGGCCTGAAAGACAAATCATAAAACTCTTACCTACTCGATCAAAGACTTTGTCACACTTAGGACACTGTAACATCCTTTTGCCATTTTTCTGCAAAACAACTGGTTTAAGTCCATCTGGGAAATTGTCAAATGCTCCTGAAAGCTCAGTCCTTTCTTCTGTTTCCTCTGGTTCACCTTCACTTTGTTCATGATTACCTCCAAGTGCCTCCTCCCCATCCTCTCCCTGCCCATTATCCTCTATTCCGCTTGCCTCTTCGTTTATCTCTTCGTTTATCTCTTCATTTATCTCTTCATTTATCTCGTTGCTAGACTCTCCGGAATCTGTTTTCTCTGAGCTGTTTTTAGAGAAATCACTACTTGAGACGCCATCACTCTCCAACTCCCCCCCATTCTCAAATTTTACAGGACACTTCCTTCTTCTAGTTGATTTTCTGGTTGAAGGGTCAGAATCCTCAAAAATATTGGCAATGTCTCTTAACGCATGTGCTTTGCCCATATGATTTTCCAGGGTCTTTTTATAGCAGAATGTCTTTCGGCAAAGTGGACATTTATGACTGGTTTCCATTTTACTATTGGTATCATTTGATACATCTGCAGTTCCTCTGACACTGGCAGATACATTAACCATTTCACTTTCCAACAACTGCACTGCATCTATGATGTCCAGAAACTTTGCTGCCTCCAGAACGAGGCTCAATTCATGTTCCCACACCAGAAGCTCTGAAGTATAAAGGAAATCCAGCAACAACTGAAACACAGAACTGCTCACGTGGTCTAAAGCCACAGCATCTGTGTGAGGGTTTTTACTCAAGCATGCATGGAAGTAGCTGCAGCCCACAGCCACCACCACTTTGTGCACCCTGAACTCCCTCCCCTCCACGGTAACAACAAGGTCGCAGAAAGAAGCTTGTCGCTGACGATCATCGTTCAGATATTTCAGCAGGTTTGTATGGTAGGTTAAAGACTGAAAGCGTCTCCTTTCATCTGACGGTGGGACTACAGCAAGTCTGTCTCTGGCATTATTCCCTTTATTATGCTGCTCAGTGACAACCTCTTTCGGGGGCTCCTTTAGGCTCTGCAGTTCGGGAAGCAGAAGTTTTACACCAACCTTTCTCTTTTTTTTCATGGTAAAATGACATTAAATTAGGTGAATTAAAAAAAAACCCTTAAAAAATCATTTTCTTGTTTTCAAACATTGATGTAACCTACTCCCTGACAGGATCTCACCACCCTTCTCCCCCGGTTCCTGCTCATCCCAGAGCGACGCACAGTCGCAAAGTGATGACGTTATTGTATTGGGACGCACAATGGAAACGTAATTGTTGTTGTTGTCCCGCAGTGAGAGGGTGGGGCTGGAACGGGAATCTTCTATTCAAGTTATTTGCTATTGCAAAACCTATAATAAATACAACGCCTCAAATGATATCGCTGTGACCAACATAACATAAATCTTACAGCTATTTCTTTCTTTGCAATAACAGCCCCATTGGTATAAGAAAAAAAAAAGACGTGTCATCCTAATTAAGTGACGCCATTTAAAATGGGCACACCTCCCAATATTTCGGAACTAAAAAGAGCGACATAAAGAGTTGCCACGCCCATTTTTGTGACCACACCCCATATTTACCATGTTCATTTTACAAAATTTGGCAGGTTATGAAAGTTTTAACATATTTCTGTGCTTTTTTCAGTTATAGTTTTGCTAATGAAGGTGAATTGCCCTGAGTCTAAGTTCTCCCAAGTGACCTGTTTATCGAAATTTTTACAATTACTTATTTGCTTATCTCAAAATTGTTACAAAAGTATCATAGTGCACCTGGTGGCTCATACCTCCCAACTGTCCCGACAATCCCTCTTTTGACAGCTCAACCTGCAGATTTAGGGTTGCCACCTGGCCGGTATTTTTGATGGTTGATCCCAATGTTATCAATAGGAAAAAATATATAACTATATAGGAAGGTCAGTATTTTTTTTTTCAAGGAAAGGTAGCAACCCTAGCTGCAGTCCCTCATTTGTACTGGAAAGTCCCTATTTACTCTGCACCGAACAGCCAGGAAAAGAAAGTTTCTAACTTAATTGGCTTTTGGCAGAGAGCCCAGAACACCTACCAGGTGCAAATAAGATACTTTTTAACAATTTTGAGATAAGAAAATAAGTAATTGTAACAGCTTAGATAAGGAGAAATATTTTCAAACTTTCAAACATGGTAATTAGGGTGTGTCGCCACAATAAGGGGTGTGGTTAAAATAGTTTGCCGCCCTACATGTGAAAACTGTTTTTGTCCTTCTTTTTACTTCCAAAATGTTGGGAGGTATGGCTGTTCTGGGCTCTCTGCCAAATGCCAATTAAAGGAGAAGTATCAACAGGAAGCCATATGGATCAATTTGCAGTGAAGGGGTTGTTCATCTTCCAAACACTTTTTTCAGTTGAGTTGTTTTCAGATTGTTCCCCAGAAATAAAGACTTTTTTCAATTCCTTTCCATTATTTATTTTTTAATGCTTTTTCAATATCTAAGTATAAAGTTTAATGTTTCTGTCTGTGGTGTTTGTCTAACAGCTCAGTAATTCAGGTGTAGCCTCTAAACTGTTACAATTTTCCAAC
>CM044437.1:105849053-105869970 GCA_024363595.1 Xenopus borealis
TTAGTGGTGAGTTTCTCAACATTAGTTAGTGGTGAGTTTCTCCACATTAGTTAGTGGTGAATTTATCAACATTGTGGCACATTCTCTGTTGTAATTGAAATTGCAGTTGTACAGTGTCAGTTTCCAGTTTGCACTTCACTTTCATTTGTACCAATTAACAAATACCCTGGACTGATGTGAACGATATGTCTCTGTAATACAGGGCAGAATATGTTAATAATAATAATAATGGTTAATTTCAGTAAACTTGCATTTGCTAACGGCATTCAACCATAATGACCTGACATTGTGTCCTTACAGAGAACGTCTAACATACAGATGTTACAAGGGTGTTTATTCAGTATTAAGCATCCAGACTCACAGAATGTCCAGACAATAAATTGGTTGTGCTGCACTTAAACTTTCATCAGAGTAGAATTACACTTTGCACCCTAATCATCAAGCAATTACCTTTAGGGCAATTAAAAACAGCCACATCAAGTCCAGCATTTCTAAAACACAACTTTTCCCATTTCCAAAAACACACTTTTTTTAACTTTTAAATTGACTTCCACATAGGTCAGTGCCAGATGCCCTGGAACTAATTAAACATATGAGTTATATTATAATTATAATGAAATAATATGTTAATGAAACTTTGAAATGTAGCTTACTTTAAGTATATAGTTTAATGTTAACCTTCACTGGTAAGGCATTACTTCATGTATTATGATCTCTGCTCATTTGTTATGCTTTGTTAAATTTAATCCAAGCAACTGATTTTTTTTCTGCTGTGTCAGTTCAGATTCTGATTTTATTCCTCTCATTTCAAGAATCTCCCGCTGAGGCAACAAATGAACAAAATGCCAACCGCTAATCCCCAAAATACTGCTGCACATCTCAGGGTGCACGAAAGTTCATTATCTGCAAAACAAAAAGTGAGCTGAAAATCAGTTGCAACCATTTACAAAGAGACCTTTTTCTTTGGATTCTGTACTTGGTATCAAATTAAGTAGTAGCGGGCAGTTGTTAATGGTAAAGATATGCTGCCTGAAATGTGTTTCAGTGAACAGAAATTGAGGGAGTTTTGCCTAGTGCTAGGGAGAGAATAAAAATGGTATAAGGCCCATCCTAATCCAAAAGTAGATTTACTGCTGGTTTTCTTATCCTGTGGGTCAATCTGGTCCCTGTCTTGAAACCTGATTTGAACCACAGTACTGAAAGAGTCATCTGATTTTACGGGTTGTAGTGAGCCTCCTAACTCTATATAGTTACATACAGGACGAGTAGTGCAATCTTAAAGAGATACTGTCATGGGAAAACATGTTTTTTTTCAAAACAAATCAGTTAATAGTGCTGCTCCAGTAGATTTCTACACTGAAATCCATTTCTCAAAAGAGCAAGCAGATTTTTTTATATTTCGTTTTGAAATCTGACATGGGGCTAGACATTTTGTCAATTTCCCAGCTGCCCCGGTCATGTGACTTGTGCCAGTTCTTTAAGAGGGAACTGCTTTTTTGGCAGGCTGTTGTTTTTCCTTCTCAATGTAACTGAATGGAACGCAGTGGGATATGGGTTTTTACTATTGAGTGCTTTTCTTAGATCTACCAGGCAGCTGTTATCTTGTGTTAGGGAGCTGTTATCTGGTTACCTCCCCATTGTTCTGTTTTTAGGCTGCTGGGGGGGGGGGGAAGGGAGGGGGAAATATCATTCCAATTTGCAGCACAGCAGTAAAGAATGATCGAAGTCTATCAGGGCACAAGTCACATGACTTGGGGCAGCTGGGAAATTGACAATATGTCTAGCCCCCATGTCAGATTGTCAGATTTCAAAATGAAATAAAAATATAGGCGCCGAACACAGGAAAAATGCAGCATGTCTCAACCTGCATTCTGCGCCTACAAGCGCTTGTGTGAGTACAGCCCCCTTGGTTCAAGATACCTGTGCCATTGACTTCTACATGACCTCGACAAATTTTAGCTGGAGTATTTCTGGATTCGAGCTACTTCCAGCTTCAGGGTATAATAAATCTCGAAAATGTTTATTTTCTTTTTATAAAAACTTGAATAGCGTTTTTTAACCCTGAAAAAATAGTTTTTTTATTTTTAACCCGAAAATTTGAGTTTTGACTGAATGATATCCTCCAAAACCCGAATTTTTCAGGTTAAATATTACTTGACCTTTAATAAATCTGCCCCTGTATATCTATATATGATCACACTCAATTAATTAATTCATGTGAACACTATGCATCCCCTACATAAGAGGGGTCATGGGTGAATCTATTACAGAGTGTTTGCAAAGGCAGCAGTTTGAGCAACAGTGTGGGTGCCCAATGCTTATAAATAAAAAGCCTGTAATTGAGGTGCAGAAAGTGGCTACAAATGCCCCTCTGAATCTTCACAATGAAGCTGAAAAAAAAGAGGAAAAGTATTTTCTGTGACAGTGGGTGCAGAACATTGCTGGTTAAAAAGGCTGACAACGTTATAGGTGGGTCTTTTCATACAATTTCTTCAATGCACATACAGACAGAGATTGACTGGATTTAGTCTTTTGTTCGCTTGTTTATCTGTGAATAAGAGAAACAGGATTGGTACCCAACGATAAGACTGTGTCATGTTTAGCCTTTGTGTCTGGGGTTACTATGGCAATGCTTTTGATGAGTATCTATGGAAACTAAATGGATGCTGTAGAAGCTTCAAGGCAACAGTGCCTTGAAACTGAAATAAAGCTATTTAAGTGTATCTTTAATAGGAAGAATGGGAAATTTTGAGACGGATTGCAGCAAATGAACAATGTATTCACCATAACAAATTTGCTGAAAACTGTGTGTGACTTCAAATTATTTTAGTTGATCTCTACAGTGCATGTAATATGGAAGACAAAGATAAATATGAAACCACCTGGTCAGTCCCTGGCTCCTCTTTAGGGTAAAAAGTCAAGACCAGAAGGAAGGTGAGTGGGAAACAGGCATGACGGCTGCTTGGAATAAATAGGAATACTTTAAAGGCTCAGGCAGGTTAATAAGGCAAGGCATCAGGTAGGCACTGGCAGAGGTTGGATAACTGGTAGGTAAGGCAAGATAAAGGTACACACAGTATTTCAGCACTAGCTGGGTTTTAAGGCAAGGCAGGGATCAGAGTCTTAGCACAACCCAAGTAACAAGCAGGCAAGGCAGGGAAAATTCAAGACATAGCACAGCAAGAGTTAACAAAGCTTAAAGTCCAGGCAATAGGTCAAAGCCGGAAGCAAACAGGCAGGGTCCGACAGAAAAGGGTCAATAACAAGATCATTGTCAGTAACAGCAGTACCTGCCAAGGTGCTCAGCGACATCATCATCATATCAGTGTGACTATCCTTACAGTTCTAACATTGGACAAAGCAATAGTTGGAGGGGAGGCTCGTCCCATAATGGCAATATAGTAAATACAACGGTAGAAATGTTCAACTATTACCCCACTGCCAGAAGAACTGTGTAATCCAAAGTGATCACTCTGCAGCTCTCCAAACAGATGCAAAGGTTGTTTACTTGTGCCAAAGGCTGGAGCCCAAAATGATGCCTAGTCTTTGGCACAAATAAACACATTTGCAGGTATTTGGAGGACAGCAGCTTGATTACACTGGCTCAAATGGCAGCATGTAATCTAATATAGCAAAGAAGCAGCTTCATATCTTATGATTAACCATAAATATGTAGGGAAGGAATGTTCTGTGCATGGAATACCAAAGATATACTCTCAAACTGTAATTTAATTTAAAGGTAAACCTATATACTGTATATATTCAGTGAAACTCTGATTTTACTCCCAATCTTATGGTTTTCCAGAACAAATGCTGTTTTGTTGTTGTCCCTTTCCCATATTTACCACTTTCCCAGATTTTAGGCAGTTCTGACGCAGTCTCCTGGGAAATCAGGGCTCTACTGTAACTGGGGGTATATGTTTCCTTTAAAAGCCAAAAATGATAGTAAGAAAATGTGTAAAATATATACTGTCTAATACAATAGTAATTCATCCTATAGATTATATTGTAGGCACCATGCCTATTAATATACAATTGCTCAAGAGACTAATGGCTGTTCTATAACAATATGACATATCCTTGATCTCTTTGTGAGATGATTGTTTTCCTTGTTAGTAACAAGTGTATTGCCTGACTGCACCTAGAAACATGTGCTGCAATGCTAGGTAGTCTCACACTGTCATCAGAAGTAGAAATCCAGCAGGAATAATAATGCTTTGTCTTTAAAAAGACAGATGGCCTCTGTTTTATAGGTAGGCAATGAGCATGATATTCCTCTCAATTAATTGGTTAATTATTGGTTTGGCCTCTTTATAGGAGGTTTATAAAGGCATTGTTGCATCATTCATGATGAAAGGCCATTAAAAGATCTTATAGATCTTCTTGCTCTCTGATTCCTGCATTCAATTGATCAGGTTACAGTAAATTGTAATTTGTCCAATTATTTATTTCTTCTAGTGACTTGGTGTGCTGATAATACTACTCAGTGTTCTTCTCCTCGCTGCAATGGAAACCTTTCATGTTCTGAGGACTGCATTGGTATCAAAGATCCTTGCCTCTCAAACCCATGTTCATTGAATGCCAAGTGCCAGGTTATCTCTTTCGTTGCACAGACGTATGTGTGCCAGTGTCCAGTGGGCTACGCTGGAGAAAACTGTGATATCCATCTGAAAAGATGCCCCAGGAACCCATGTGGCAATGGAGGTGAATGCTATGTTGGTAATGAAGGTCCAGTTTGTGCTTGCATTGTGGGATACAAGGGAAAGTTCTGTGAGACACCAGAAGATGAATGCCTTTGGAATCCCTGCCAAAATGGAGCCGTGTGCAAGAAGCGAGGGGATGAATATGCTTGTTATTGTGTTCCTGGATTCCAGGGGGCCCTGTGTGACATTGAGGTGGATGAATGTGTCTCTCAGCCCTGCCACCATGGGGCCACATGTCTGAACCAGATTGGACAGTACACCTGCATGTGCCCACCACAGTACACAGGTACTAATTTGTTTGCAATGAATATTATATTTTCCGTGTGTGTACCTAGTGAAATGCATATCTTAACGTTTCGTATTGTCACAAATGATAGAGAAATTTGAACGTTTATAGTTTCAAGCCTGAGGGGTTTTTTCCTCCCATAATCCCTAGAGATAGTGTAGGAATACCTTATGGGACTTTTTTTGCATAACCAAAGGAATTGTAATTCAAAGCAACTTTCCAATATATACGTAATTCTGACATTTTCCATGATTTTAAAGTTTTTTGAACTTGTAGTTGTTGCTTAAACAGTGTCTGTCCTAAACAATGTAGCAGATGCCAGCTCTCCTTAAATTTTGTTATGGCAATGGCACAAAGTAGTCCAAGTGATACTGCAAAATATGCTTCCATAGAATATAATGGTAATTGCCTGACCCTGAAATACAATTGTACTGTATCTCCTGAAACGCTTGCTACCTTATTTTCAATATAATGAATGCACAAGCAATGTCAGACAGACAGACACTGCTTTTAAAACCCATTGCCTTTACAAATAACATTAAAATCGCTGATTTTTAGAATCTGATATCTATACAATACATATTATGATTTAAAACCTGTAAAAAAAAATCATCAAACACATAGAAAAGATGAGTTGTGGGGTAAAACTGTGACTGGGGATAAGAAGCTGAACTTGGGATGTAACATTTTTATCTGGAGTAATGTGTATTTTATTTTATATCCAGGGTGAATCAGTGCTGATATAGTGTTATTTTTATGAGGCCATAAAGGGGTCTCCAAGGAGACATTATATCGAGCTCTACAAACGCAAAACAATACACAATACACATAAGCTAAGGCAAGCAGCTATATTCTGCAGTATGGGGACTCATAGCTTTTTATGTCTGCTATTTATTGGCAATTGAAGAGTCAGTACAAGTAATAATGGAAGTTCATACATAAAATAGCCAGGTGGACATGTATTTAAACTATGCAGAGATAAGTGAAGCTGCAAGGATTTACTGCAAACAAAATTAAAAATCCCTCTAATTATTGTGCAAACATCTGCTTTTGTGCAACCCTTTGAACAGAGGAGCTCTTTTTCAACAATTTTGTATCCTACAGCAACCATTCAGCGATTATCTGATTGCATCTGATTGCAGCTGAGGTCAGTGGTGCAAGTTATAACTGTGGGTCTCACTCAATTGCTTCACATCTAATCAGGAGGATATTAGTAGCATGAATTAGTACTTACCATGTGATATTTCTATAGCATTTATTTAGCTCCAGTTCTTTACAACAATATAGAAATAACTAAAGTCAGAGACCTTGCAAAGAGACAGCAATTTCATTAATGATAACTAAATAAAAGAAACATTTGCAAAATACTACATATTCCCTAACCAAAAAGAAAAGGTGAACCTAGGCACCAAACAAAATAGAAATGTCCCTAACTTACCAGTCAGAAAGACTTAAAGGGCACCTATCATCAAAAACAGTTACCTCCAACCAAATGTGCGGGCTGATAGAGCCCGCATTCCGGTTGGGGGTACTGGTGTTTTTTTTTTTTTTTTAAATGCCCCTCGCTAGCGCTAGCGCGCTTGGGAGGGAGCTCCCGGTGCGAGCCGCCATGACAGTCTCAGCTCATGCACATTTGCGCGCGCGTGACGTCAGGCGCATTCGCATTAAGAAAAGCGGTCAGTGTTGAGGCCGCTTTTCTTAATGCGCATGCGCCTGATGTCACGCACACGCAAATGCGCATGCGCCGAGACTGTCATGGCTGCACATTTGGTTGGGGGTAACTGTTTTTGACGATAGGTGCCCTTTAAAAATATGCAATTTAAAAAATAAGTCCACTTATTCAGACAAACAAATACATAAAGCTGCAGGTATTATACAGAAAGATCAAAATCACGGGAAGTCCATCTCCCACAGACTCCATTTTATGCAATGATTTTTAAAAATGATTTCCCTTTTCTCTGTAATAAAAAATGGTAGCATTTACTTGATGGTAACTAAGCTGCATGTATCTATATTGGTGGCATAACAATCCTACTGGGTTTATTTAAAGGGGTAGTTCGCCTTCCAAACACTTTTTATCAGTTCAGTTGTTTTCAGATTGTTCCCCAGAAATAAAGACTTTTTTCAATTACTTTCCATTATTTATTTTTTACCATTTTTCCAAAATCTAAGTGTAAAGTTGAATATTGGTGTCTCTGGTGTTTGAGTCTGACCGCTCAGTAATTCAGGTGCAGACTCTGTTACAATTTTGCAACATTTAGTTGATAGATTTCTCAGCAGCATCTGCCTGTAATGAAATCCAGGGATTCTGCTCAGCAGGGACAAAGATAAGACCTCTGCCCCCCCCCCCCCCCCCCCCTCCCAGAGCTGCTTTAAAAGGTGAAAATTTACACTTTAAACTTCAAATATTAGAAAAACAGTCATATATAGAAAATAGAAAGCAACTGGAAAAAGTCATTATTTCTGGTGATCTATCTAAAAACAACTAGTTGCTTGAAGGTAAACAACCCCTTTAATGGAAAAGGAAATTAATTTATACTGGGGGTGCCCAAATGGTTGCATTTACTTACCTGTCACTAACTCACTGGAAGAACCCCGGGTCGGTGCAGTTTTCTGCTGATAGGAGCACTGGCAGGAGGAGTAAATACAATAATTGGTGGTGCCTAACACCCCCAAGCATAAAAACATTTTCCTTCTCCTTTAACACGTAAATGATTTTTACCAGACTTAAGGGATGGTGGTCCAAATTACAGAAATATCCCTTATCCAGAAAACCCAGGTCTCAAACACTCTAGATAACTGATCCCTTATACCTGTATATTTATATATATATAATTAATTAATAATGTTTATAGTACCCCTTTATTTTCTTTCATACATTTGTTTAATGTATAAAAGCAATCAGAATATTATATATTTTTTGCATTTACAGGCATTTACACCTACGCTTTTAGGCATTCAGTTCATCAGTATACCTATACCCCCTACTTAAAAAGAATCAAAGCTCTAAAATCCATCTTAGTAATTAAATTGAACAAAAAAATACTGGTAGCAATTAGCTCTGAGGAAAGACAATGAGCCACTTCTAAAGAATCGCATTAGAAAATACATTTTTGCTCCTTTGAAAAGTGAAGAAAATCAATTATTACCAGGGGGAAGTATGTTGTGAATAAATCTCAGTATTAATGGGTGTATAAGGCATTTTAATTTGCCATGTTTCTTTACAAGGCAGAGACTGTGAGCTGGAAGTTGATGCGTGTGTATGGCAGCCATGCCTGAATGGGGCTACATGTCATTCTTTCATTGGTTCTTTCAATTGTACCTGTCCCCCTGGGTTTGAAGGTGACTTGTGTCAGTTCAATATTGATGAGTGTTCCAGCTTTCCGTGCCTTAATGGGGGACTCTGCATCGATGCAGACAATGGGTGAGTCAAATAGCTTTTATTCTGCAACTTGCTCCAATCCAAATAAAACTCCTACAATGCCTGTTTATTGCATGCAACCACTTTGTGCAACTCTGTTCCTCAGGTATACGTGTGAATGTAACATGGAGGGCTTCAATGGGCTGCACTGCGAGATGCCAGTGTCGATGTGCGAGTCCAAACCCTGTCACAATAATGCCACTTGCCTGGAAGTATTTGGCAAGTTTACATGTCTGTGTTTGCCAGGTAATGTCTATGTTCTGCTGGTTATGGTACATACTCATTGGGGTGCATTGCATTTGTTTAGCAAATGGTTTTATGGCATGACTCTAATTTTCTAATAATGGACTTGATTCAAATCAAATGCAATATGCTACATTGTGTATGATAAGTGTGCCTTTTCTTGTGTGTACTATGCAATTTACTGCATTAAACATTTATCGCATTAAAAAGAATGTAAAGGCAAAAAAAATTAAATCCCATTTTTAATTTCTTTAATGAAAAAGAAATCTATCTCCAATATACTGCAATTAAAAAATGTCTACCATTTTTATAAGAAACCTGACTGTCTGTAGGGAAATTCTTAATTTACTCCTGGGGATTGGAATTGTCAGACAGTCCCCAACTGCTATGCAGGAAAACAGTCATAGTTTCAAACAGCAGAACTCCAGCAGCTTTGTCTGTTTCCCTGTAAAACAGCCTGTGACCATGTAGATATTTGTATCCAAAGACCCAGTATAGTCTGTATATTCTGATTATTAATCAGTCTTGCTGTCTTGGCTTCTATGGCAGATATTATTTGACTTATTTATGACAATCCCTAAGCTTAACCCTCCCAACTGACGCCCAGGCCACACTGAGCATGTGCAGAGTCCTGATATTGCAGACATGTATAACAAAGTTACAAGATGACAGCCCCCTGTAGCAACCTTGAAAGCATAAATCATTTGTTTGATTAGGCTTGTGGTGCAGTAAGTTCATGTTTATATTTAGTATACAAAATACAGCATTTCTAACATTGCTCTATTTTAGACTTTAGTTGCCCTTTAACCGATATATCTTTCTGTAACCTATGTTTTCCGGTAATGCTTGCTTTTCGCAATTCAATTCGACTCAACCCGAAACCGCTTACCGTTTTTTTATGCTTTATCTTCTGGTTTGCCTTACACCACCTTGAACTGGCAGACATGCTCTTTCTCCTATTGCTAAAGCCTTTTCTCCTTCTTTCTCTCTTCTATTCTGACACATGCTCATTATCACACAAGAGTTTTAAAGGCACTTACAACTACGCCTATAGTTAACAAAAATACGTTCAAGTTGTCTTTACAGAAATATTTATTCAATATATATGACTTATTTGCCTTATTTTTAGCTATTCCATTTTCATTGATGTCTTTTTTTTTTACATAAGTGTGTGTAACATTTGACTAGTACTACATCACTTTATTTCACCCTAGCAACCATCCAGTGAAATGCCGGACTGCAAGTTGACTTGGAAAGGGCCTGAAACAAACAATTTGTATTCAGCTGTCAATACCCCTATCATTTTCAACCTCACACGTTAATATATTTTGTCTTCTGGGTTATTGGTCGCATTGTAAAGCTATATAATATATAGCTATAAGATACTGATGTCATTAAAATAGTAACATCTTAAATGTTAACTAAAACATACCCCACACATATCCTAAACAGGCCTTTCAACAATGTCATCACTAATCATTTTTAATCATTTCCCTTTCAATGGATCCCACTAATCCATATTTAATCATCTCCAATTGTTTGCACATGACTGTTAACCCTTCATCTTTGCAAGTTGAATGTGCTATGGTCATATTCAATGTTATATTTAAGACCGAGATCTGAAAGTGTTAATGGGTATTTTGAACCAGAACTCCTTTTTATAGTTTTTCTATGTCTGGGTGTGGTGTTTAACTACTAATCTTTGATTGGTTGGGATGAGCCAATAGAAGATGTTCATAGAACACTGAGGCAGTGTTGACCTTTAGGGCCCTTACACACGGGCGTTTTTACCTGCGCTCCCCTGCGTTCCATTTTGCTGCGGTCAGCCGCAGGGGAGCGCAGGTATAAACGCACTCAATTATTTTCAATGGGGCTGTACTCACGCAATCGCATGTAGGCGCCGAACGCAGGAAAAATGCAGCATGTTGCGTCTGAACTTGACTTATCTTTTATTTAACAAATTCTAGACATAGGTAAAATATCACATAGTAAATTGTGGCATGATTTGCGTAAAAAAAAAGATTGATACAGTTTCCGCCAAAAATGGTAGGAAAAAACAGAAACTCCAATATCGCAGTACATTCAAATGAATGAATTGAATCTGGCCCAATATGTGATCAGTGATCAGATCCATAAAATATATCAACTCACAACGAACTGGAATATATCTCTGTTCATTATACTGGTATGTTGTTCTACAGGTTACACGGGTTCTTTATGTGAGATAGATATTAACGAGTGCAGCAGCCAGCCCTGTCTGTCCGACTCCGAGTGTGTGGAACTGGCTCGCCCGGTAATGGGAATATCCAATAATCATGCTGGATACATATGCAAATGTAGAAAAGGATTAACTGGTATGTAAATAATTACAAGTACTTGTACATAGAAGTTACGGACCTTGGTAACAAGGTGACATTTATAACTTTTTAAAATGAATTTCATAAAGAAGAATATTGCTGGCAACAAGGGATTGGTAGTTCCAGTAGTTTAACTAGATGTTACTGGGCACCACAGAAAATTAATTTTAGGGCCCCCAATATATCTATCTATCGGTTGACCTGTTTTACCAACATTTATTGAATTTGTATATGAATTAGAGCCTTATGGGGCCCCCTATATCTCCTGGCCCCCGCAGGGTCTGCTTCCTCTGTAGTTACACCCCTGGGTAGCGTTCTAATTTGCAACCAGGGCTGGACTCACCCGGTGGGATACCGGGGAAAAAACCCGGTGGGCCCTGATCCTCATGGGACCCGCTGGGCCAGCCCCCCCCCCCAGATAAAAGTTTTTGTAAAAAAATATTAAGAGCCACGCATATGTGCCGATGTTAGCACATGCGCGTTATTCACTGCTTCACGGTAGGGGACGGGGGCCCTGGACAGGAGTCCCGGTGGGCCATGGGCCCCCCAGTCCGACCCTGTTTGCAACGTGCTGCTTGACATTACATGTTTACTACATGCTTGCTAATTTTTACAATATTGAAAGCATCTGTAGATTCTAGCAAATGACGCAGGGGCTGGTGGTGGGCTTTTAGAGCATTTGTGTACTTGAAATGCCAGGGTCTAAGTTTCATCCCTGTCCAGACTTGGCTGAAAGATTAAACATTAATATTAAAATTCTGCCTTATAGGCTTAAACCCAATCAGAGGCAAAGTACATTTTCTCGAGGCAATTAGATCCCTGGCACTTCTGCTGTCCTTCTGTCTGCAATTATGTCTGCCTAAAGGGAGAGAGAGCATGCATTCAATACTAATAGCTTGTTGAAGGAAGCACATCCAGTATCGATCTGAACCCCTATTTCCCTTGTCTGCACCCTAGCAGCTCATAGAGAGCAAGGCATATACTGCAAATTAAGAAATATGCCTCAAGCCATACTGAAGTCATAGATTACATTAATATATCATAATGAAATGATCATATATCTTACCCTGTTCATTAACATTTGGACATACATATAATGAAGAGTACATGCTGCTATAAATGTAACCAGTAATTGGCAGTGATGGAGGATTCCAAAAAATCAATGTGGTGGCACTCATTCTTGCTCCATAATTAACTTATTGTTTCATGACTGATAGGGCAACATATTCTATATTTATAGTTATTTCATTCCACATTGTTTCACAGATAACTGGATTAAAGGGCAAGGAAAGGCAAATAAATAAAATCCCATTTTTACTTTCTTTAATGAAAAAGAAATCTATCTCCAATATACTTTAATTAAAACATGTGTACCATTTTTATAAGAAACCTGACTGTATGCAGTGAAATTCTCCCTTAATTTACTGCTGTGGATATGAATTGTCAGACAGTCCCTAACTTCTAGCAGATAAATAATCATACTTATGAACAGCAGGGGGAGCCCCTGCCTTACTTACCAGCCTTGCAGAACTCAAGCAGCTTTGTTTTTTGATCATTTATGACGATCCCTAAGAAGCCCAGACCACACTGAGCATGTGCGAGTCTTGATATTGCAGAGATGTCTAACAAAGTTACAAAATGACAGCCCCCTGTGGCCAACTTTGAAAGCATAAATAATTTGTTTAATTAGGCTTGTGGTGCAGTAAGTTCGTGTTTATGTTTAGTATACAAAATACAGCATTTCTAGCCTTATTCTATTTTAGACTTTCCTTGCCCTTTAAGATCTGGTGAAAAGCTGTTCCTAACAGCTGCTCAGTGTAGCTCACCATTGTACCACAGTTAAACTAATATTGAGTTTCTAATTTATATTCATATTTTCTGAATATTTTTCTGAAACTCACGGAGAAATATATATAAAGTAAAAAAAAACAAATCATACTGATTAACCTGCTAAAAATTTTTTGCCTCCTCCTCCAAACAAAAGGTGGAACAATACACAATATTATTACAGTCACTCACTGTGCATACTTCAAACTAATAATGAAAATCAATTTGATGTTATGCTTTTCAATAAGAAAATCCTAATTTGAATTTGTGAGTTTTGACCAAGAATCCAACTTGAGAATTCAAATTTAAATTTACAATTCAAACCTTAATAAATCTGCCCCATAGTACCTAGAAGTTTTGGGGAAAATAGTTGGAAGTTCCCAACTGTACATTTGTTATTTGTGCAGAGTGACTGTAATATAATGAAAAAGTAAAAACCATTAAACCCCATGATTGAAACTCAGTGCTCACCCCAAGTGACTTCATGCCACTAGATATATTTAAAAGATTTGGATTAAATGGAGAATGAGGGGATTTATACATAGATTAAAAAAAAAAAAAAAAAAAGCATTGGCCGGTATATTTGCTTTATTTTGTAAGGTCAGGTTTAGGAGAAAGTATGTAAGGGAAGTTGTACCTGTTATCCAGAATTTTCTTTCTGTAATTTGGATCTTTATACCTTTAGTCTACTAGAAAATCACGTGAACATTAAATAAACCCAACTGGCTGGTTTGACTTCCATCAAGGATTAATTATATCTTAGTTGGGATCAGGTAAAAGCTACTGTTTTATTATTACAGAGAAAAGGGAAATCATTTTTAAAAATCTGGATAATTTGGCTAAAATGGAGTTTATAGGAGATGGCCTTTCAGTAATTCAGAGCTTTCTGGATAATGGGTTTCCGGATAATGGGTCCCATACCAGGAAGCAGAGATATACTGCTGCAAAAGTGCCTTTAGTGGTGAATAAAGCCTCTTCTGCAGCAGTATATCTGCACTTCCTGATACCGCTTCCCTTATCTACAGTATTTCTGTAGTTTATACATACACAATGATGGTGTCTACTGCTCATAGAAGCCAGGGATTGGACACAGCAGGGCACACACACATATACACACAACAGAGTTAGATGCATTCTTTAAATAGAAATTACACCCAGTGGCGTAACTACACACTGGTGGGCCCCAGTACAGGATGGGCCCTTTCCTATAATAAATCCCATGCTGGAGTGTTGATGCCATGCGTGCTGTAAAATCTCCCCCTAGATAACCACCTGCCATAGCCATTATTGTGGCCCCAAGGAGGTGGGGGCCCTGGTGCAATTGCACCCCCTGCACCCCTGCTAGTTAATCCACTGATCACACCTGTGTACTACGAAACAAGGCAGGACTCCTTTATAATAACCCAAGCAGCTTTTGCTGAAAGAGCTACCAAACTTGTTCAAATTGCATCTCTTACAAATGCTGTTATGAGCTTTAAGAATATGTCCCCTCTGATCTGCAAATTACCCAGTACAGCAGTATAGGGCATGCAAGAAAAATAATAAGAGAAAATGTCACTCTAAACACTTTAAACTATACATGAATTAGGGTTTTATTTATGAAGGATTGGACTTGGGAATACAGATTTTATTTCCCTTCCAGCAAATAATTGGTTAAATCTAAAGCCCCGTGTAATTTGTTACCAAGCGGTAACTATTGACGGGTGATGAATCAGATTGTTGATATACACAAGTAGCAAATTTCTGTGATGTTTCAATTCTCAGTGTCCCAGAGAGGAACAGATGGCAATATCAAGGACGTAATTGCATGCGTGTGTTTTAAAAATGAATAAAGGATGATTCTGCCTAAAGCAGCACGTAATTATTGCCCTAAACAGACAGGTGCTATGCCAGTCACGCTAGTATAGTTCTGTAAGCTTGACTTTACCACAATACATTTATACCGAGTTGTCAGGAGGTGATCCATGGTGTTTCTGTTCTTTTTTGCAAAAACCTTCAAATCAGTAAGATAGCATGGAAAACTCAAGAAATGTGTTATATATATATATTAATGTATGTGTTTGAAGCTCTGTAAATGTATACTGCGAGGAACAGCAAAGCCCTGTTGCAGCCCTTTTCTTTTGCCCCTTGCATAAGCCATAATGAGTATTAGGCTAATCTCCTCTTATTGGATTGAAGAGAGTAGAAGAGGTGGCATCTGCGCAAGAGAGTAATCTAGTGAATGGAGCCAGGTATCAGAATGAATAGGCAAATAGCTAATCATCTATGCACAAGATAGCTCTGAGAATGGTCTGCCCGCTCATCTGGATGTATCTGACTTTATTTCTTGTACATATAGGTAAGGAGACTGCTTAGTTGAGGCGCCTTCTGAAAGCAATATGAGAATATACAACGTAGTGCGAAATCTAAACAAAGTTGTTAGTTCATCATAGTTGTAGTTATTGTCTAGCTAGGAGATTGTGAGTTTTTTTTTATAAATAATTCTCTGCATCACAGTTGTTTCTTTTTCATGGTACAGGAGTTCACTGTGAATCAGACATCAATGAGTGTGAGTCAAAGCCTTGTCAAAACGGAGGCACCTGTGAGAATCTTCACGGCAGCTTTACCTGTCACTGCAGGACACAAGCAGATGTAGCAGGGAATTATTATGGTGGGAGAAACTGCGGAGAGATTCTTGTTGGCTGTGCCACTCCTAGATGCCATAATGGTGGCACTTGCATTCCACAGTTAAAAGAAGGAGAACACTCTCATCACTGTTTGTGCCCAGAAGGCTATGCAGGCCCAAGCTGCCGGGCACAGACTACTTTCTCTTTCGATGGCAAGTCTGTCCTTCCTGTAAATAAAAGTAGTACAAAGGCCCAGGGGGGTCATTTCTTCAACATATCTCTGAGTTTCCAGACGGTGCAGGCTTCAGCTGTAATATTCCACATGGGAGCCCTGAACTCGTCCATCAGACTATACCTGCAGAATAGTGCCATATATCTTGCCTCTGAAGTCAACAATGAAATAAAGAGTCTGCTGCATTTGCCTGGCAATGTCAGTGATGGGCGATGGCATGCTGTGGGGGTATCCGGCACCGACGTGCTCACTCTCAGACTACTGGATGCCCAATGCACTACAAGATGTACTGAGAGCTCTGATCACATTGTAAGCGCTCATTTAAGAGACTCTGTCTTCCAGAAAATGCTGCTGGGTGGTGAACCGCTTTTAAGGACAGCAGCCGAGGATATTTATAATAATGCTGAGGAAATGCAGCCTTGGTTTGTGGGCTGCCTGAGGGATGTCAGAATAGATTCAGCCTTTGTTACAGATGAAAGCATAACAGTGGGTGACATTGAGGTTGGATGCAAGAGGAGAAACCAGTGTGAGAGTCAGCCATGTCAAAACAGAGGCCAGTGCATCAACCTATGGCTCAGCTACCACTGCGAATGCTTCAGGCCCTACAGGGGGCAGAACTGTTCTTCAGGTAGGGGTCCCACTTATGTATAGATCCTGTGAAGCCTACAAGGCTTAGCATTTATGTCTGGCATGTTTTGGCATGCAGACCAATGCAGATTATAAGCACTAAAACAAAACCTATATTTTAACAAAGCCAGGTGTATTTATATACAATGAAGCCTACATTTTACATCCCCTGTTTTTAAGTCTTCTTAGATTATACACTGTTTTTTCTGGTCCCACAATATATAATATACAGTAGAACCCCCATTTTCCATTTTTCAGGGGACCTGAAAAAAATGTTGTAAAATCCAGGAAAATTAAAGTCAGGGAAATGTATTATGTATAATATATAGGTGGGATCACATAACAACAATGCAAAATGAGGGGAAACTTAAAATCAGGGGATGTAAAATCTACTGTACTGCATTTTCCTGATTTTACAAATTCCTGGATTTTACCCCTTTTGTTCTGGTCCCCTGAAAAATGTAAAATGGGGGATGTGAGAATAGCACTGTATAGTAAAAATCCAAGTCCCACTGGGACACTGAGTTAGAGACATAAAAACTACACCATTAAATTATGACAGAATACCCTTTTGCCAGATTCCAATTACTGTAGGCTGACTGGCCTAATCTAACTACCATGAGTGACAACATTATTGTGCTAGCAATAGCTTTATTAAAGTTGTCTAACAAAGCCATAAACTAACAAGCAAAACAATAGGAATATATATATGTACTTGATATATGACAGTATCAGTTCTGTACAAAATACAGTAAACACTATAAAAGCATACAGTGACATATCACCAGAACCCCAGTCAGTCAAACCCCAGTGATCTCCTAGTTCAATGTCTATGCTCACAATTAGGAAGCGATACCTCTCTGCTACAGAGCAGCCATTTGTTACTTTATGGACTAGTTACTTTATGGACTAGTTTTTCTCTAATTCTCTCCACACAAATCGTCATCCACTTTATGGGTTAAACTTTCACAGAAATATACCCCCTCAGAAAAAAAAACTAATTTCTCTTGGCAGACTGATAAAGGCCCTTCTACTGGCTCTGACAACTGGAGTGGTTGGTTGGATCATTAATAATTTGCCTGAAAAACAACAAAATCGCATGCACGAACGTGACGGTGGCCTTTTTGGGCGCTGTGACTGGCCAGGTTGCCTAGGGCATCTGCTGGATCTACCTAAGCCCATCCTACCACTAAATGGGATCCAACTCCACCCCAGTAAAACTAACCTACAGGCAGAACTTGGGTCATGCAGATCTTCCTCCTCCAAGTCTTATGGCTCCCAATATCAGACAACAATATTAGAGATATTGTGTTGCTAATTATTTCAGACAAGGTTTGACTGAATTGGTTTATGTGCAGCCGTGCTTCAGGTATATTTCATTGGTGTCTAATATTAAAGTAAATCAAAACTCAAATATAAAAAGGACAAACCCCCGCTGAGATGGTTCCTCTGTGCATCTTTGCTATTACTATGAACACATTAGTGCACATTCATTTCAGTCTGGGGCTGCTGAACAATAGTGAGGTGGAAACAAGTTTTCTTTTTGTGAACTGAGTGTCATATAGGAAAGAAACTAACATTTAGTCACACAGTGTCGGTCAGTGGGCCCTCATAATGTTAAACATTTAGCCTATTTCATGGCCATTCCCTATTTCTATGAGAACAAAGAGGCTAAATAGATGGAATAATAGATTATAGTATGTAAAGAAAAGAGATTCGGAGAATAGAGGAGAGATGAGGAGAGGAAGGATAATAGTACTGAGAGTTGGCCGTGATCTATGGTTTGCACTTGGGCCCCTTATCTAAGGTTTTTGGGTGGGCCCCTGGTCTAAGGTTTTTGGGTGGGCCCCTGGTGTCCCAGTCCGACACTGTAGTCACATGTTTAATTTGGCTGTTCTTGATCTAAATTAGTTTCTTTTTTCCCTGTAGAATATGAAACCGGTAGATTTGGGCACAGACAACGGACTTCCCATGCCGCTTTCCAAGTTAACACTGATCGGAGGGAAGAGAAAACCATATCTGCATTCTTTAGAACCCGCCAGCCTTCAGGATTCATGCTATCCCTAGGGAACGGCACTTACTCTGGCACCATCATCTCATTAGATGGAGGAAGGCTGACAGTGAAGACAATGAGTAATGTTCTCCTGAAGGGAAACAACACCATCAATGATGGGAATTTCCACCTGGTTTCTCTAAAGCTCACACAGACTAAAATGGAGATATTTGTGTCATCGAAGTTGGTGGGACAGATAGACATGGGTATGACTGAAGTCTACTCCACTAGTGTCCTGCACGTGGGAGGACTGGTGGATCCAAAAGAAACTGCAAAGCATGGAGGTTACTTTAAGGGTTGTGTTCAAGATCTGAGGATTGCAGAGAAACACCTGGGGTTCTTTCCCAGTTCAGAATCGTCTTCTGTTGAGGACATTACTGTCAGCAATGTGATACGGGGATGTGAGAGTGACAGTCAGTGCAATGTAAGGAGCCCACACTAAACCAAAAAAGTGCATTACAAGGGAAACTTTAGCTTAAATGAAGTTGGGGTAGAGGATAGGGAGAGTGGGTCAGGGCAAGGGAGTACGTTATTGAATACAGAGAGAGAGTGAAGAGATGGGGAGCATTGTATATTGGTGTAAATGATAAGTCATAGGTAGGGAGGACAAGATGGAGGGCACTCAGTGATATACCTGTGTTCTCCTTCAGCCCAGCCCATGCCACAATGGAGGTGTTTGTTATCCTGTCTGGGACGACTTTGTTTGCCGCTGTCCCCCGAATACTACAGGAAAAGCTTGTGAGGACCTTAAATGGTGCCAACTGACCCAGTGCCCCCCAGGATCTATGTGTCAGACTGTGCCCAGTGGGTATGAATGTAAGTACCAAATTATGAATTCATGCAGTGAATTATAAAAACACTCCACTTTATTTCACTTTACATAAAGGCAAAGCGGCATTGGCTAAGATAAGGTATTATGAACTTTAACAAAGCAGCACCATCTTGTGGTCGTTTCTAGATAGTGCCAGTTAACATAAAATGAGTTTTTTGCAGCTGCTTCACGTGTAGAATTGTACTTATAGACTGTTTCAGTAAAAATAAGTAGGAAAGTCAATATTTTGGTGAAATTTCTGTGCAACGTTAAACATAATAATCTGTTTCATCAGGTACAGCCAGTGTTGTTTTCAATGGCACCAGCCATGGAGTCATGTATAGGAGCAACAGTCAAATAACAAGAGATCTCACCAACATGACCCTGCGATTCCGCACCCAAGCATCAGAATCAATTCTCCTGTATGCAGAAGAAGGACCAGACATTGTCACTGTCGCTGTTCAGAGGTCTCGTCTGCTCTTCCATCTGCAGAGTGGCAATCGCATTGATGCTGTGAGTTTGTACGGTGCAGAGACGGTGAATGACAACCAGTGGCATAGTGTCACATTGTCGGCGACAACCCCTGAATCCCAGTCCTCACTTTGGCAAATGGAAGTGGATGGAAAGACAGACAAAATCAGTTTATTTGCCACTGGAAACTTGAACTTTCTTCGAGAGGGGACAGATATTTATATAGGAATAAATGGTAAAGATGGGAATCTGCACTTCGTTGGGTGCCTGGGTACGGTGCAGATTGGAGGAATATACCTGCCATACTTCGGAGATGAAGACTACCAAGTTACTAGGCCACAGAAAGAGCAGTTTATTAAGGTTTCACCAGTGAGTGTTGGCATTGATTGCCTGAGCTTAGAATCCTGTGCTTCCCAACACTGCATGCATGGAGACAAGTGTCGTGGGGGTTTTAGCCACCCCATATGTACATGCCCACCTGGGAGAACTGGAGCCTTGTGTGAAACATATATCCATAAATGTCACTCCAGCCCTTGTCTGCATGGGAACTGCACTGAAACTATTACAGGGTACTCTTGTGAATGTCTCGTTGGCTATTCTGGGGTGAACTGTCATATTCACAACTGTCAGGATCACCGATGTGCAAGAGGTGCCACCTGCATTGCTCAAGCAAATGGATACTCCTGCTTGTGCCCAGCTAATATCACTGGATTATTTTGCAGGTGAGGAGAAAGAAATATGTCTAGTCTAGTGCTTCTAGTGTGTGTTATAGCCATCTCCTGCTGATACTGACAGTACTGTGTCTGTCTCATGTGCTGGGCTGAAAGCCTTATACATCTGTCTGTATTAACCCAACTGCTCCCTCATTCTTATTGTCCTTCACAGTGTGTCCTCGCCATCAGAAGCCTCATCTCTCAACTCTGTAAGAATGTATGTATCCTCTTCTATTACCATAACTTTATTGCTGCCCCATCTCTGAATAACCACACTATAGGGAAACTTCCCCTAAATCCTACTTGCTAAACAACACTCAACATATTAGATTAAATTGCTGTAGGTCAGTTTACATCTTTATTAATTGAGCAGATCACACTGGTTGCATAGTGAAAGCAGAACGGAGGAAGTGCAACCCTACAAAGCAGAAAGCTCATTCTGCATGGAGTGCTGTAAAGTACTTCATTTCTCACACTTGTTTGGCCACTGGTAGGCACTATACATTCAGTAGCGTCAGAGGGTAAGATTACTTCACAAGAGCAATGATAGCCACTTCTTCTGTTGTA
>CM044437.1:105885714-105916308 GCA_024363595.1 Xenopus borealis
AAACAAGACAAGGGAGTTGGGAATTGAGGGGTACCAGGTTATCCTTGGGTGTCACAAACATACTGTACTGTTAGCACTACCAAACAAAGATCTAAAAACTTGGATCATACAACCAGGAACATGGGCTATAAGGGCTCATCAGTGTAGATGGTAGTGGTTTTGGCAAGGGGAAGGATTAGTTTAATCCATTAAGTCCAATGGCACTGTAGGGGGTGTGTTTGGTGGGGGCATAGGAGGGTAGAAAATAACAATGCTGGAAAAATGTCATAAACAAATTATAGTGTATTAGACAAATAATAGCAAAACAGAAATAGAGAATAGGCATGAGTGGACCCTTAAGCATATGAAGCTTTGTGTTTTGGAATTCAAAATAAAAAGCTATATATAACATTGTTTTGCTCTTAACAAATCTCCTCTGGCCAGTACAAGCAAGGATAAGTATTGTGTTATAAATTAAAGAAATATAAAGGAATTAAACTCAAGCTGGAGCCAATAAGAACCTTTTGAATAAACTAATTTAGTTTGCAAACTGGATACCATTCAAGCCTAACCACTATCTCTCTTCCTAGGCAACTGAAGGCCTAAATTAGGGCAGAACATGAAGAAACAGCCATGCAAAATAATTTTCAGTTATATTTATAGCCCACCCCCTTGCCAAAATGGGTACAGTTAATAAGGAGGACCAATAGATAAGGTAGGAGGGGTAGCTGAAATGCATTTTTATCTCTTTATTGGGGGGGTTAAAGTTCTGCTATTGCACACACAGAGAGATGATCATGCTGGCCAGCAATAAAGCTGCCATGGGGTTGCAACCTATGCCCCGGATACAGTGCTAGCACACACACATTTTTATTCTAGGACATAATTGCTTTTACCATCTCTTTCGTATTTAAATTTTAATATCACAAAGCCAAGGTAATAAGAGGGATATGCCTATATGCCTGTGTAATTAATAAGCAGCAAAATGTGAAGCTCAGAGATGCAACCTGTGCCCGCCCCATGCCTTCCAATTGCTCAGAAAGCAGAAGGAAAAAAGAAAGGAAAATTTTAGGACTTGAGGAAAGAAAGCAATTATGAAAGCGCTGACATTTCTGCAACAGACATGAAACGCATCTGGCCAGAGACCACATGAAAGACAAATGGCAAAACTGCAAGCTGCTAATTAAGGGAAAATGCCAAATTCGTTAGTGAGATACTAGGGTGATGGGCAGTGAAGCTGTAATGTCACAAGCCTTTCTGTAACCCATACAGTGCCAACATTAACAATGGATTATAACTAAGCATCTTCATAATGGCAACATAATTAGGGGTCATTACTTCCAAAGGGAAAGAGAAACAATATTTTTAACTGGTAGTTGCACAGAGGAATAAGCACTTGTTAAAAAAGACCATGAAATGGATGAGTGGTATAACTGAGGTAGCTATTAATATACATTGACAGATGATAGATAGATTAGATAGATGATAGACAGACAGACAGACAGACAGACAGATAGATAGATAGATAGATGATAGACAGACAGACAGATAGATAGATAGATAATAGAGTAGATAGATAGATAATAGATAGATAGATAGATAGATAGATAGATAGATAGATAGATAGATAGATAGATAATAGAGTAGATAGATAGATAGATAGATAGATAGATAGATAATAGAGTAGATAGATAGATAATAGATAGATAGATAGATAGACAGACAGACAGACAGACAGACAGATAGATAGATAGAAAGACAGACAGATAGATAGAAAGACAGACAGATAGATAGATAGCCTCCCTGACTAAATGACAAATATTTTACACCACAACACTTATAAAGCAGTTATATATGGTAGGAGTTCAACTATAAAAACCATGTACAAAATCACATGACCTGATAATGCCCACAAACCTGCTTCTACCGACCACTGGAAGAAATAACCCCAGTTCCTGCCACCCTAGACCCCACTGCACAGTAAAATAGCCACACAGACATGTGCACTAAACTAGGAATGTTAAAAACCAATTGGTGATCAGCGTCTCCTCTACAAGGTAAAAGAAAAACATTGGCCAGTGGCCCCAAAAGATATTTTTCAAAATTGGTGGTCAGGGGCCCCATAGAAGATAAAAAAAAACATGGGTGGTCAGGGGTCCCAAAGATTTAAAAAAAAAAGTTCATGTGCGATCTTCTTCATTCTCCTTGGTGATGGAAGCTTCTTTGGTGGCTTCTGCGCCTTTCATGGCTTTGGCTGCTTTCAACAGCTTTTCCAACTTGATGTCCTGAATTCCCTCAAGGGGGGCCCAGCTAATCTATAAAGAGAAGCACAGCCAGGCCCACCTTTGAATCTGCTGGGCCTGGGACAGCTGTCCCCACCCCCGTATGCTCCTGATGTCAGCGCTATTCTATTATAACAGATACAATTATGACCAAGGTCTCTAGAATTAAATGGCTCAAACTAGAAGCTGTAGTGTATCTATAAAAAAAAAATCACAAAAATACCCTGCACTACTCAAAAGGAAAGAATAGCCTGTGTTCTATGAAGGTAGATGACTATAAGTGATTCCGAAAACTTCCAAATTAGTAAGATGCAATGACAGAATCTACTTAAAGCACAGATATATCATCAAGATCTGCTCATTCTATGATTTGTTAGTGTAGACCAGGGGTGCCCAAAAGGTAGACAGGGATGATACCAGTAGACCTTTAGCTGGTGATCAGTAGATCTCAAGACACTGTCAACAAACAGCTTGTCTAAATCACCCTCCAATTTCATTCTTTTCATTCAGATATTTGTTATGTTAAGGTTACATAAGAAATAGTTGTTTGTTAAATATAGTAATATAAATTCTCTCATAAATCAATACAATAGAAAGTAATATTTTCCATGGAACAGAATGCTAAAAAGTATTTTAAGGATGTAGATCATAATGGGACAACATCTTTAAAAGTAGACCTCGCATTAGTAAAGTATGGGCACTCCTGGTGTAGACTAATTCCATGACACAGAAGTAGACTTACTTACTATCATACATCCCCATGCAACCATTTCTGTTTATATAGCAATAATATAAAACAATAACATTTAAAAGATCATACATCAACACTATGAACTAGGCAAGAGGTTAATAATTGGGTTTAAGTTGTCCTTAAGGATTTCAACCAATTGCATAGACACATAAATAAATACCCACTCAGCCAGGGATTTAATCAGGGGATAGTTAAGAAATAGAGCTGTACAGGTTCATGAGGATTAGTTCCTTTTCTTTTTTCCTTAATTCTTTAATATTTTGCTCCCTTACCAAGGGCGTCACGGTTGCGTTGAGAGATTAGTTTTTATGATAGTTGCCCAATACCCCCCCTTTTATCAGGGAATATAGACAGAGGTTAAAAAAAGAGAAGGGAGAAGAGAAAAAGCAAGAGATCCTGGGTGACATGGCTTTATATAGGGCAGTATACATAAATATCCATGTGCTAGATTATTTATTATTTGCTGGCTTTGCCACTGGGATTTAGAGCCTCATGAAATTCTATGGCATCTTTTTCCAACTGACGTGAAATTGCCACCAGACCAAGCCAAGTATAACAGAGCTTTCTGCAGGGAAAGCAACATTAGAACTTCTGGCGTGGCTTCATTTCACATTTGTTAAGAGCTGCCACATCAAATTAGCCTCCCATTCCCTCCACACCAGTAAATAATCAGACTTTTTTTTATTTAATGCCTCATCATCACTGTGATTAACAATCAGAATCACGACTGTGATGAAATTGTGAATTCTCTTGCATTAATGACTTGCAACAGGCTGGGAGATTAGGCACACAAATACTCTACTGTTTGGCTAAACATAACATCATATTTTTCAGTTATGAAGAATAACTCCGGGTTTTAGTTTGCGACGCATGTTCAGGAATAGCAATCAGGCTTTCACTACTCACTAATAGCTACTGGCAGAGAAAATACACAGTTCATTTGAGACACCTGCATTTGAAAATTAAATAACCTGCTTTCATCTTGGCGTTACGTTTAATTAAAAGAAAAAGGATGAGTAAATATTGACTTTTGTTTGCTAACATGTGGACAGATTTGTACCAGTGCATCAAACAGTCAGGGATTTGTCAGGCCAACTACACACAGGAGCTGAATGTATTTAATCTGCTGGGTAGCCAATGGCCAGTGCACTTGTCTGGAAGCTTTGTGCCATAAATCTATTGTACTGAACCATGGAGGTTGGGTCCACTTATAAGGGCTCATTTACTACCCCCAGTGCAAAAAACAGATATAAATAGACCCTATACAGTTTGTCTTGCTCTGATTGCCTAAAGTGGCAGGTCCTTGCTCTCCAAGATGAAGCACTAGGATCAGGGTTGCCACCTTTTCTTGCCTCCCTTTCCAAACGGGGTTTGGGAAATGATGTCACAGGGGTGTAGCGTTACGTTGTGGGCGGTGATGATGTGGAGATCAGTGATTGGTTGGCTGCTGCATCAATTTAGGGGAATCCTGACCAGTTTTGGACAAATGAGCTTGCAGTTTAGTCCTGGGCAGCCATTCTGAAAACCAGGTATATAATTAATCCTTATTGCAAGCAAAACCAGCCTATTGGGTTTATTTAATGTTTACATGGTTTTCTAGTAGACTTATGGTATGAAGATCCTAATTATGGAAAGAATCATTATCTGGAAAACCCCAGGTCCCGAGCAGTGTGGAAAACAGGTCCCATACCTGTACTCAAGTTAGGGAGCGAGCACTGATGGGCACAGCGGACCCCTGTACTTAATGTCTGCCCAATAGCAGGTGTAAAGACAGGGCTGGTTTGCAAGCACTGGTCCAGCATTCTGCATCTGGCATGACATTTTTTATCCAGCATGAAATGCAGAGCAAAGGGATGACCTGGAGAAAAAGTGCTTGTTGAGTGAGCACTAAAGGGGGTAGTTTTTAAAATGTATCCTGTATACAATTGCATTCAAGGGTAAAATACATTAGATTATATTTTTAGCATTACACAAGCAATACAGTAGCAACTGCAAGTGTACTAAGGGGATCAAAATGCCCCTTTCTTTATTGTTTTTTTTTAATTTAATTGTATAAAGATCCTTTTATTTGGCAAATAAATGCAGGCCAGATAGAGAGGAACAGAGCACAAGTCCCATACAGTCAGTAGTACATCAGTACCAATTACCCTTTCTCTTTGGTTCTGCTGATTCTATCAGAGTGTCTTTCATGGCTTGCAGTAATTCAATGTACAATTATAAAATTAGGGACACAGCCTGAACCTCTGCGTATCTGCATTTTGTTTCAGTAATGATGGCAGTAATACCAGTCTATTTATGTTTTTTCAGCACAACCCTGTTCTTGGCTTTGGGAAATTATTCTTCAGTTTTAAGGACATACCTACAATCTGTGAGAGGGTGGAAGGTAATTTTCATGGTTACTATAGGGTAGTTCACATTTTATACCACTAGGTTGTGGTTTTGAGTTTTGCTAGTAGTTACAGCATTTGACCAACAGAGGGGGGTAGCGAGTTGCAAGCTTTCTGGAAAGTTGATGGGGAATGGGAGGATATAAAAAGAGCAAGGACAACGTTAGGGGTGAACATAAGAAGGAGGATTTGCATCAGAAGCCAGTTAACAGGAAACCAACTCCAGGTGAGAGGAATTTAGGCCTACATAGGCCAGGTATAGCTCTGTAATAACAAAATGTAGCAGTGTAAGCTAAACAAATGAGTTAGAATGGGTAGCTCCTGTGCCACCAAGGAATGGTTGGGAGTTGCTTACGAGTGGGTTCCCCGCCAGTTAGGAATGTGAGCAGGACAGCGTAGTGGTAGGCACTGAGTAAGAAACTAGAAGGATGTTGGAAGCCCATCATATCATGCCTGGTGAAGCTAGTACCATACAGTAGATTCAACCCTGTAGGGAGGAATGTAGAGAGCGGTCCCCTGATATGGACACTGGAGGCTGAGGGAAAGGATGGGAAGGCTGTATGTGAAAAGCTGAAACCTGACTGCATTGATAATGTTCCTGAACATGCCTGAGACTGAAGAAAGATTAAAATTGTGAATGAGAGTATGAGAAAACTACTGGAGACATTGTGTGGCCCCTGTATGAACACTGGTTTATGGTCCTGTTTGATTACAACTCCCGGCACCCTCACAATGATTCATGGAGACAATGTTGCATGTACATGTTTATAGTAGAGGGACTAGACTGTGAATCAATATTAATTCTTACAAATTTGTGCCATTAGTGAGTGTGTGTTGGTGAATTTGGAAAATCAAAGAGACAACAAGCCAGGTTGGGTTTGTTTGAGTTTGGGACAAGGCAAGTTTGGACCAACGCTAACCCCCTCGTTGTCCTTACATATATACCTGTGTCTGCCCATGCCTTTCTGACATCACTGGAGAGGGCAGGGCAGGTAAGAGTATATAAGTGGCATCAGAAGGAGATGGAATTGGAGGAAGCCGATATCAAGGGTAGAATGGAGCCAAGGACAAATTTTGGTCCATGACCTGCTGTTAGGATACTGCACTAGCCCATACTTACTGGTCTTGCAGGTTGTGGGCTGGCCTGTAAAACACTACCCAATATCTTGTTCTCTGCTGATTCATAGAACATGCTCTGGGCTGCTGTCATTTACATGGGCAATAGGGACTGACTCACAATATAAAATGTAGCATGCAAAGTGGATAATTGAGATTGGGAAAACATGGCAGCCGTGTGAATTCTGCAACAGTGTTGATGAAATAATCAGTCGATAGTATTCGCTTCTATAGAATAATAAATAAATAATAAACCCTGCACTAACCTAAATGAAGACATGCATGTATATGCTAATGATGGGTTGGGAAAAGAGCATACACATGAACAGAAATATAAATGACAAAGCCTATTTCACATGATCACAAATTCAGCAAGGAATAGCTAAAATATCCATAACAAAAAAAATGGGGGGCCTCCCTCTAGTCTCTAGCAATTTGCAGTTACTTAACACACAATAGATGCACATGACCAGCCTCCAGCACTACAGTAAAAATGTCAAACCAGTGATGTTTAATGTAGGTGTATACACGCGCTAAGTCGTGTGCAACTGTAAGTCCCACTCTATTGCTGGGAACTGCTCCAGGACCACTGATCAATACAAGGGGCTGCAATATGTAATTGGAGATTAATGAGCTGAAGGATTGTTGTGTACCTCAGGTGTGAAACACATAATGTGGAGCTCACGTGTACAAAAAGAGGAATGAGTGAATAGAATCCAAGAAAGAGAAGCTGTTCAGTGTCCAGTGGACAGTTAAATCTATTTCAGAAGCCTTGTGAGAGCTCTGTTCATATTATTCTACAATAGTGATCCCCAGCCAGTGGCTCGCAAGAAACATGTTGCTCTCCAACCCCTTAGCTGTTGTTCCCAGTGGCCTCCAAGCAGTTGATTATTTTTGAATTCCTGGCTTGGAGGCAAGGTTTAGTTGCATAAAACCATGTGCACTACCAAACAGAGCCTCCTTGAGACTGAAAGTCCACATAGGGGCTACCGAATAGCCAATCACAGCACTTTTCAGCAACTTTTTTCATGCTTGTGTTGCTCCCCAACTCTTTTTACAATTCAATGTGGCTCACGGGCAAAAAAGGTTGGGGACCCCGGTCTACAAACTATTTACACATCTAAATTGTATTGCCCTCCAAAGCAAATGAAGGTGGAGGTAAAGTGAGAAAACACCAATGTATATGACCTGTCAATCAAAATCTGACTCCAACTCCTGCATGAAAAAAGACAGAATGCTGAGAGCAGGATACTGGAGTGTAAGATGATTATTCCAGGGAATGTGGGAAAATGAAAGTCTTTCAATTATATTTAAGATGAAAATGTGGGAGGGTTTCAGTGGATCATCTCTGTTTAGGGCCATGGAGTTCATTATATAAAGCACAACATTTCTCACTAAGGTGCTGGTGCCCTTTGGCACACACATTAGCAAACTGGCAGCAAAGCCAAACACAGAGGGACTAACTCTGAGCATGGGGAGGGAATTTGAGAGCATTATACAGGATTTCTCATAGGCCATAGCCAAAATAACGAGCAGGTAACTGCACCAGCAACACACACAATCACACAGGCTTTGCAGGTACATTTTATTACTTAAATATCAGGGTGGGGATTTTTTTTTTTTCTTTAAAATATCTTCAGATTCATATGTAACATTATTTTGGTAACACAGTGCAGGTTCTAGAAACACAAGAACATTTCAAGTTATGCGCATTTAAAGTGACATTGCATCATGGACTGAGACTATTCAAGCTCAGGTTTCCTGCAGAAAGAAACAGAATTCTTATCGCCAGAGAAGTAATGACAATGAACGCCCAATGCAATATTTTCTTCGATCAACTTAATACAAAATATCCCAGAATCCTGGAGAGTAACAGTACATTACTGTCTTAAAGGGGAAGTTCACCTTTTAATCAGCTTTTAGCATGTTTTTTTAGTATAGTGAGGCAGTTCAGCTGAGCTCTTCAACAGTCTGGGGTCAATAAAAATTCTTTAGAGTGTCTAAGTCTCTATTTAGATAGCAAATATTATAAGCAGCTTTTCAGTTAGTCGTCTTCAGTTATTTTGTGTGGTTTTCAAATTTGCAACCTTCCTATTTCCAGGTCTCTGGTTTTGAGGTTGCTGATTCCAGCAACCAAAACACATCGACTTACAAGGATTTAACCTTATTGTTATTCGTATTGCATTGCTAATTTTTTCTTTTTTTTTTTAGATCGTCTCCTGTTCATTCTGTCCATACTGCTACCTGGTTTCAAGGGTAAATAAGCCCTAGCAACAACTACTGCAGAAAAAAATATGCATAGTCAAAACCCACAAATAAAATAAATTGTAAAGCCAACTGTAAATTCTTGGAAGTGCAGCTCTCTGCATCATACTAAAAGTTCATATTAAGGCAAATTTCCCCATTAAGCTGAACACACATGATGGGGGTCTATTTAGCATGCATGCATCAAGATAAAGGTTGTCCGGACTGATGACCAGAAAAACAACCTGACCAGTAAATGGAATCAGTTGCAGGAATGAATGCCAAGGCACCCAGCAGATTGCATAGACAAGCTTCTGTGATCATTAGCCACTTACAATTATATGTGCCAGTCCTGAAATGATTTCAGTTGTGCCATTGGGTCTTTCTGAACCCACGTGTACACAGAGATGATTAAAGATCATCACCATAGACAACAATGCATGCCAATGTGTGGACTAAACAGATGCCGGTATTAATGCTATACATATTTGTTACACCAAATGTAAGCTGAACTGCAAGCTACAGTACTTACGCACCTTCTGAAACGTTGAACAGAGTAGTCAATAATATGTTCAATCTATTCCCCGACTTCAAATGTGCCTCTAATGAAGGTATGGCTTATGCAGGGACCAGCGACAAGAAAGTGACCGGTGTCATGGTCGGAACGAATGCTCGGGACCTGGGGTTTGCCAGATAATGGATCTTTCCGTAGTTTGGATGTCCATACCTTACGTCTACTAGAAAATTATGGAATCAACAGTTTTGTTTTCAATAAGGATTAATTATATCTTAGTTGGGATCAAGTACAAGCTACTGTTTTATTATTACAGAGAAAAAGGAAATCATTTCAAAAAATTTGGATTATTTCATTATAATGGAGTCTACGAGAGACGACCATTCCCAAATTCGGAGCTTTCTGGATAACGGGTTTTCAGATAAGGGATCCCATACCTGTACCTTGCGATGCTGCAGTGTATTTGGGTATGGGAATAACATGAGATAAAATTAAATGGTGCAAAATGTTTCATTTCCTGAACCCCAGAGGCTTCTACTATCGCCATTACTGCAGCAAAAGCTGATGATGTGGGAAGGTGCTGTATCTGTTTAGTTGCAGCTGTACTTTGGTGCAATATATATGTATATACAAATGCAGCATCTACATTACAGATAGTCGGAGGAATGCATGGACTCTAAACTCTCAGCTCAGTGAAATGTGTTGTAGATTCCAAAGTGCAGCAAACACGAGGTTCAGTCAGCAGGCTCACCTTGCATACCCTATAGTACCGTATAGCCATTCTTATATTGAATTGAATCACACTCGCTACTACCTTCATCCCTAAATGCCAAGCTAGAATCCATGGTCTAATGCACACATAATATCATTTTGTTGCACAGTGAATCCCGGGGATCAGCAAGGCAAAGTAGTACATTTGGCAATATACACAAATATATAAGATGCTTCATATCCCAGTAGAAAAACACACTCACAAATTACAGTGTATCAGTATTCCTGTATTATAAAGAAAATCCCTTCTAGCAACTGTTAGTCAGAAAAACAAACATTTTTCCCTTTTAGTCAACACACTCTTCCCAAGCCAATGATTTATCTGAATAATCTGCTATCAGAATATTGAACAAGTACTAGTCCCTAGATCCCATAGGCCTTTCTTTTCTATCAGACAGAAATATTTTCTATCAGACAGAAATATTTGGGGGAAGAAGACCATGATCCATTAAGTAAGGCCATGAACAGATAGAACACCCCAAGGAAATCAGATCTAGAGTAAACCTGCCTTTAGCTAGGTCAGATATCGCAACATGAAAAAAAAGGAGGTGGCAAATCTGAAAATCATGTCAACCATTATATTACTTTTTATAATACAGACACTATAAAACTTACCAGTAGTAGCAGGTTCACTATATAAAGTAACAGTAGTAGTAGTAGTAGTAGGTTCCACCTTGGTGGTGCTTCCAGTTTCTGTTAGTTTGACTTGCAACTTCTCACAGCTCAACGGTTCAGTGAATATGAACAAATGCCTGTATTTATTTAAGGGTGTCCCGAACTGCCTTCCGTCTGCTTGAATGAAGAATCGCCAACGCTAATGCACTTGCGGAGCTTTGATTTCCAAAGTCAAACTTGAGGCAACTTCGGAAATCGAAGCGCTGTGAGTGCAGTAGCGCAGGCGATTCTTCATTCATGCAGACGGAAGGCAGGAAGAAGGCAGTTCAGGGAGATTTTTTACCCCCTGCAGAAGAGGCGATTAGCCGCCAGGGGACTAAAGCTCCCGGAAAAAAGATTAACCTCTCTATGCTCCCAAATTTTAAAAGTAAGAGAAAGTAAAGCGATTTAGGAAGATATTTCTCCTACACAAATGATATCTCTGTAATAAAGCAAGTTGCTACAAGTCAGGCTCCAGATTCTAGTTTGGCCGTCAATAACCTCCTCTCCCAGATGTAATTGTTTATACAGTATATCAGTCAGGGTGATAAAATACAAGAAGAAAGGGACAAAGGTGAGAGAAAACTAAATAACAAAAGGAAAGAACAAGAAGGAGGTGCGTGGAGGAAAAAAACTATGGAAATAAAATACAGGTATGGGACTGCTATCTAGAATGCTTGGGAATCTGGGGTTTTCCACACAAGGAATCTTTCCACAATTTAGATCTTAACAAAGTAGTTCCCCTTTTTAGTATGATATAGAATGACCACTTTAAAGCAACTTTTCAACTGGTCTTCATTATTAATTTTTTATGGTTTCTGAATTATTTGCTTTCATCTTCTGATTTTCTCCAGCTTTCAAATGGGGCTGACCCTATGTAAAAACATATGCTCTGTAAGGCTACACATTTATAGTTATTTTTTATTCCTCAACTTTCTATTCAGCCCCTCTCCTATCCATACCCTGGCCTGTTGTTCAAATCAATGCATGGTTGCTAGGGTAATTTGGAACTTAGCAGCCAGGTTGCTAATATTGTAAAGCAGGGAGCTGCTGAATAAAAAGCTAAAATAATAGCTAAAACAAAAATCACAAATAATAAAATATTAAAACTAATTGCCTTAAAATATTACTCTCTACATTATACTAAAAGTTAACACCAAAGTCAATAACCCCTTTAAGTCAACTAATTTTTTTAAGAAATAAAAAGCTGTCTAATAAAACTCCTTGGCAAATTAAACATGAAAACCAAATTATATTTAATAAAACATCCATCCCTGTTATAAACGTGTTTAAAAGTCTCAGCTGTCAATCATATATTGCCTGCCCTATGCTTTATAGACATAGAGGTGATGCAGACAATTACTTTCACTTTCCATCCTGCACTAGATGTTCCTGCACTACGTACATTCCCCCTCCTTCCTCACCATCCAATTTTGTGTAGTCAGTGTATGGGCATGGGTATCAGTTGTCCCATTCTTGTGCATAAACAAGATTTTGGGAAGATGTAAAACTTGTCTCAATAACAGCGTCCAGAAAATGGCTCCTGCCTCCTTGCTGTAACTGTGAATTCAAAGACTAAAAAAAACATTTTTTATATAATTTTTATAGCAGTAAGTTTTATTTTGCTTAGCTGACATCATACAGAATTGTTTTTCCTCCAATAGAATTGTTTTTCCTCCAATAGAATTCATCCAATAGAATTGTTTTTCCTCCAATGAGGATTAATTATATCTTAGTTAGGATCATGTACAAGGTACAGTTTTATTATTTCAGAGAAAAAGGAGATAATTTTTTAACATTTTCATTCTTTGAGTAACATGGAGTCTATGGGAGATGGCTTTCCCGTAATCCAAAACTTTCTGGAAAATGGGTTTCCGGATAACAGATCCCATACCAAGAAAAACAACGGAGAGATGAAAAAGCAATGGGAAAACAGAAGTAGCTGAGCAGAAGGAATAGCAGGATCACATGGGGATAATCAGTATCAAATTTAAAAAGAAAAAGGGGTTTGGGGGAAATGACAAGGTGATAGAAGAAAAAAACAGATAAAGGCAAGCACAAATAAAAACATAATGAATGAGCAGAAACTTAAAAACTGACATGAAAAAGAAACATAAATATGAATACATTCAAACCAAGCTAAGATATTAATAAAACATTTTCATGCAACCCAATGGGATAAGAATTAAAAAAAAAAGTATTTTGGAAAATGTTATGGTTGTTTTTCAAATTTACACCCTCCGATAAATATGCTACTAAAAGTAGGAGTGATATATATATATACATATATATATATAAATAAACAGCAATATTATTATCCAATGGAAATTAACATTGTGGAGTTTCAAAATTATTTAAAATTTAACTATTTTTGTAAATGTGGTATATGTAAAAAAAGAGTGAAAATACTGAGCAAACTGAATGCTGGTTGCTGATTGGTTGGTGTGGGTTCCTCTAATGGAATACATTTGCCTGTTCTATGGATTCAAATATCTGTTTTCTCTATTAGTAACATTGGTATCAAGGATTTTCTTTACTATCTGAGCCGGCAGCTCTTTTCTTTGGGCAGCTCAAAAACGATGCTGAACTGCAAAGCATCTCTATCTGAAATACCTGAAAGTTGGGAGTGTTTAAATATTATAACTGTAAAAAATAATGATGTTATTGCTTTAGAATTTCTATGCTTTCCCTTAAGCGAAAATGGTGTTGTGCCGTAAGACAAAGATCTGGGACCTTTCCAGAATGCTTGCGACTTGGGGTTTTCCTGTAATCTGGATCTCCATACTAAAATATCATATAAACATTAATTAAACCCAAAAATAGTGTTTTGTCTCAAATAAGGATTAATTATATCTTAGTTGGGATCAAGCACAAGGTACTGTTTCATAATTACAGAGAAAAGGGGCATTTTTACAACTGTAAGAGATGGCCTTTCCGTATGGATTCCATACAATACCTGTATTTAGAGACTGCGGCTGTCGAGGAATAAGTCCTCATACAGCAAGCTAATATAATGCAGGTTTTTGCTGGGTTCCTCTGAGATCCAGGGCACATGCTAACAATAGCAGATGTAAAAAGGGACGGCAAGAAAAATACAGTCATGCATCAGTTAAATATATAAAGGTCAACGGGAGACTCTGGGTGCTGTGCATGAGACCTGTAGAGTGGATCAGTGAACAGCCAGGGGAGGTGTAAGGTTAGGAAAGATATCGCTACAGGCAAAACAGCTTTTGAAGAACAATAACTAAAGGTTTGACTAGAGGCAGTTATATAAGTCCAGTGCAATAACATCTACATTGTTGCAGAAGAACATTTGAGAGCCCTAGCCCATGTAAGCGATTGTGCCCCACTGCATAAAGGCACTTATTGTTGAAGGTTTCTTCTTAAACTAAGTCCTGAAATGCAAAATTCCTGTGAAACTGTATTAACAGGTTTTTTGCTTCAAGAAGTTGCAAGACAAGCACAGAACTGTATGAGCCTTTGAGTAAGTGCCCACCTCATGCACGAAACACGTCAGGCTTACACATGTCCTAATAAAGATTTTTTTTTTACTTTCGCAAAACATCTTTGGCTACTGCTTTACTACAGGATGCATTTGAATGCTCTGCAAATACAGACCTGGTCCAAAATTGTCATCCCTCGAAGCACTGATTCATATATCTGGTTATATGTTGCAAATATTCAAAAATCCAAGGTCATTGTGCATTTTAACCCAGAACAGTGTATTTTCCATAAATAAAGGTATTTAAAAATAATATATACTGCTTAGCCGTTTTGTTTTTTTTGATCTGTCTTAAATAGTTTTAATGGGCTTTAGGTCCCAAAGACCAGCCTGTATTAGAATATCTGGTAGTTCAAGTATTTCAATATTTTAGCAAAGGTCATGAAACCCCAACATTAAAACCATAAATTGTTTAGAATTTTCAAAGAAAGAAATGCCATCCTGGCCACGTGTGTCATAGCCCTGCCCGTTTCACCCTACCCCCTGTTGTGCTCCCTCCTCTACTGTTTTGGACAATACTTTTGGAAGACTTCAGATGAGAATTCTATACATTCCCACGGAGCCGGTAAGATAGGTTTTGGGTCCAAATTTCTGACAGCTGGAGAGAAACCTGTTACTGAGACTACCGACAAATATGGGGGCATTGATATTCAAAGAGACATTGCATCCCTCTGTCTACATAACTGTTTCACAAGCAGATCACACCAAGGCGAAGATTTGTTAAGGGTCGAATAGTAAATTTGAATTCGATTTTTTTTGTATCAAATTTCACACATTCAAATTTTAATCCTCCTATTCAAATGTAAATTCAAACGTGAGATTTATCCCAGCTCGACCATGGAAACAGTCCTAATCTGAATATTCCCCACCTAAAACCTGACGGGTTCATGAACAGGTCAATGGCAGAGGTCAGTTGAGCCATTTGGAGATGTTAATAGACTTGCTGACATTCAAGGTTTTTGTTTGGAGGAAATCTCGGTTTGTACGAATCAAATACAATTCAAATGATTGGGTCGGAACCATTCAATCGAATATTAGATACTCACATTTTTTTCTTAAATAATCTCCCAGTTGAATTGTGAGTATATCTGAATTAAAAAAAATTCACATGAATTTGAAATTCGACCTTTGATAAACGGTAACGATACAGTATTGTGACAGGCCTCACAATTCTGCCATTACTTTAGTTTAACATAAATGTGCTAATGATTCATTCCCACCAACAGTCACCGGAGAACCTCATCCTGGCTCTAATGTGCATATCTGATGAAGGTTTCTGCCCAACTACATGCATATTTCCATATGATCTCCTGAACATTAAGTCAGGTTTTTTGTTGTAGACTAAGATTTATTAATTGAGTTAGCTGTTGGCAGACGTTTGAGTGTTTTTCGAAGCAGCAAAGCAGTGGAAAGGACTGCACATAAGCTTCCTACACTCAGGACCTGTTTGTGTTCAGGAGGCAACAACGAGTCTTGTGATATTTTAACCATACACGTCGCTAACGCAACTGGATCACGATTCAGAAGAATAAATCCAGGCGAATGCAGGACCATGTATAAGAAGTCAATAATGTAATATGAAACACTGAGCCCCAAAGGAATGTTTGAGTTTAGAGTATAAAACGGTGTTGAAAATTTTCCTCTAAATTCAAGGGGGATTATCTGTGCTGTGTGAGGAGAGCATATCCACTTCTTCCTTCTCCCATGGCACTTGCATAGCAGAGTTCCTCTGCGAATTCTCCCTGCAACTGTTCCTAATGCTGCCTTCAGTTCCCATATTGCAAGTATAAAGCAGAGAGGTGGGACATACTGTGTTCCCAGCTGCAGTGGTATCCGTGAGGATGATTGTTGGGAATTCTGACTTGCAACGATCGTTGTCTTGACAAGCCTTTTCATCCTGACTCCACTTGCGGGGAGAGGGTGGGAGATGTTTCCTGTATAGCACACTGTCGTCCTGCCCCAGATTCCATTCATCCCGGGAATCCTGGCTCTGGCTGGTTTCAGTGGGGGGACATGTCTTGTTCTGCATGGAAAAAAAAACATAGAACACATACATGATTTAATGAATAAGGGTCAAGTGCCTTCACTGAAACAAAAGTACACCATTCATCTTCTTTATTGTAACATTATGTTACTTATTCACTGTACCTATTAACTCAGGGATCATAAGAGCTAAGACCGCCTTCAAGCTGGCAGTCAGTGTCGTAACTAGATGTTACTGGGCCACACAGCCAAAAAGTTTTAGGGCCCCCAACATATCCAGAGGTTGTCCTATTCGATTTGTACTATATATGTACTAATATATATTGCAATTGCACATTAATTAGGGCCTTATGGGGCTTCCTACTACAGTACAAAACAAAACTACTGTCAAATGAAATGCTCACAATAAAACTGACCCTTTTCAGTTTAGGTGACCGCAATAAAAAAAAAGATGCCAGAGCAAGGTCTGATGTGAATGATTAGCAGTTCCTGAGTAATATGTCATCACTATATGAGGATAATAATATTGTTCATCACTTTCATAAGATCAGAATGGCTGCACACTAACCGTAGCACTCTCCATCTTCCTGCTTATTTTTAGATCATATATGAAGAGCTGACAAGATCTTTAGATATTAATATTAGGAGTGGACTGATTCCTCTGACCTTAATCTCATTTTGCGACATGGAAGTGTGCATTTTTGGCTAAAAAGTCATTTAATAAGAGAGAGATCTAAATATCGGAGGTTTTAGAACACATCGCTTTGTACTGATGTAGAGATGCAGGCATTGTCTGCTTGTAAGGTCCATAACACCGTAAATCATTTTGATGAAGGCAAGTGATTGAGAGCGTGGGTGGGGGGATATGGGTTTTGAGGAAAACACACTTGCCTGTGGCCTGTACAAGCCTTAATGACCCAGCCAATGCCCAGGGCTTTCCATCGCTCAAGGTATTGAAATAAATGAAATAAAAAGAGTTCTGAGTTTCCATTTTGTAGCATATACCCTAGATAGCAAAGGGTGGTGCATACAAGATCAAACAATAATGTGCAGTGGCGGCAACTGACTGATCCTAGGGGCAGCTCATTATGCTTTTACCCATATGCTAATGAAATATGCCTTGGCACCTCACCATGCATCTGTAATTCTTTGCTCAGATACAAGGCAAGACCTGTCATAGCAAGGCTATACTAGCTTCACACTTCAAATGGCAGATCTGTTACTGATGATTAGTGCAACCTGGTCTCACATGCTCAACTCTATATACTGACATAGGCTGGCTAGAACGTCCTTTGCACAGCATAACAAGGCCTTGTTAGGGAAAAATGTTACTTACAATGTATGAACCCTACATGGAACAGCATTTTGAGAAATTACACATAGTAATCGCAGATTTGTTCTGTTTTGAAGACTAATGCCTTCTATGGGGTTATCCATGAACTTGCATCATTTACTGCTGTAGCTGACAATTACAATATATTCTTACAGCCAGTGCTTGCAGCCAGTAGATGGGAACAACCAAACAACGTCTCCCAATAGCCAGACAATCAGCACCAACCACCTCTCAAGTAGGCATCAGATCAATTGGCACTGGATTAGACTGGGTTAACTAGCGTAAAGCTGGCAATAAACAGGGAGATCCGCTTGTTTGGAGATATGTCCACATTGAAGTGGGCGATATCGGGCTGATCCAATCGTGGGCCCTAGAGCCATAATGATCGGATCACAATGCAGTCCATACGGGCGGTTGGATCGCAGGACTGCATCATTGGACAAATGAGGGTGTGATCCGACGGAATTTTTTACCCTGCCAATCGAGATCTGGCTGACTTTCGGCCAGATATCGATTGGGGAAGCCCGTTGGAGGGCCCTATACACGGGCCAACAAGCTGCAGAATAGGTCTGTTGTGTATGGGGGCCTTTTGGAGGACTTACATTCCTCAACTTGTACTACAATCAGGTTCTATCAATTTCTACCAAATTTGTGGTATTCTGCACAAGAAAACGTTGCAAGATTAAAAAGCACAGAAATGTAGGTAAGGAAAACTTGCGTTATTTTCTTACTCAAATGAATGAAGCCAAGAGAAGCATCAGCACACTAACTGTATGTTAGCAAGTTAAAGGATATAAAGGGTTAACACCCATCTCCTCTTATTCATTGCTGCAAGTGTGAATCGTAATAGGTGGTAGAGGTATTAACACTTTGTGTCCGCCAAAACAGGCAGTTTTGGTCTACGCAGGCTGCCTGCAGCTCAGTAATTGCCAAGGGCAATTGAAGCTATTGATTGATTGACTTCTATATTTAGCCATGGTTGGGAATTTAGAGGTATATATATCTGGGGGAAAAAAACGCACAGATTACATTAACAAGGTGTCTATGTTGATTTAAACTGTTGTTACTTTAAGCCTTTTCATTTGACGTCCATAGAAAAGCCTTATCTAATCTAATCACACAGTTGGAGATTGGTGTGGAAGTATAAGACACACATAAGGTGCTACTCGCGTGTACACACATGCCAGAATGGAACTCTCAAATGAGTTTCTATAGCCCACAGAAAATATTCCATCATTTAAATATTTAGCTCACAATACTGAAAATCTGGACAGTTGTACACCTATATCTGTGAACCTACTGTAGTTGTTAATGTTACTGCAGGAGAAAAAGCTATTCCATACCAGAACTTTATAGTCCAAATCTTCTGCAGAACGGAAGAAATCAAGGCTCTTAGCAGCTGTAAGACGCCCAGCCCCTGGATCTAAGCTGTGAGTACTTAGGGAGTCCAAAATTTCCCCAAGAAGGTCCATCTCTCCCCCTGGCCGGGATGACAAGCTCCCATCATCAAATGACGTATCGCTATCATCAAAATATCCAGAAGCTTCTTCGCTGTCCTCTGAAGACAACCTGTAGCAGAAAGAGATCATGTATAATAACCGGAGATCATGGAATGTGAAAAGCATTACAGTATGAAACATAGCTACATATTCATATAGAGGAAGAATGCAAATAATTTGGTTATGCATTTTATTATGTACAATAAAACTGAATATGATATCAGCAAGGAAAAAAATAAATGGAAATGAAAGGAGCTGACTTACAAAACTCCAGCAGGAATAATTCTCAGAAACTTTCCCCTATACATTAATTAAAAGTCTTCAACGGTTTTAAATTTATTTGCATTAGTAAATTGCAACACAAAGCAGTTTGCTTATGCCCTTCTGTTCTCTGGGCCTAACACTTAAAATAATGTAACATAAGTTTCATCTCCCCTAAGTCTTTTATAACTGGCTTGCAACATTGTTTCAGGCGTCTAGAATGCATAGAACGTGAACAGCCAGACAGATACTGCTTTCAATAGCATTTACTTTTACAAATTACTGAAACTTTTTAATGAAAGAACACTGCAAAGCTGCTTAGAATTACATTTCCTTTCACTATGCAAAAGGTATTTATTGGGTGGTAGAGCCTATTAATATGATAGGGTATGTTAAAAGTTAAATGCAGTAACATGCTGGAAGAAATGAAAACATTCATTCTGGGGTTCACGTTTACGCACATCATTCTCTCTCACTTATTTTGAGGAGTGTTTCTCACACTAGGGGCTCATTACTCACTTGCTGGCACTATCACCAACATCTGAATCCTCCAGAGCTGAGCTATAGTTACCCATGTGGGTCAGGGGCCTGTTTGCTCGTGTCTGCAAAGAAAAAAAGTGTTAGCAATACTTCTGTGAAGGTTCTCATTCATCCAGGTCATGGTAAATCTACTGGACTTGCTGTAGTTTATCTTTTTCCTTGACAACGTTTTGCTACTCATTCGACTGGCTTTCTCACTTCAGAATGTTCTGTACAAAAATATTTTTGGTTATATACCCTGGAACCTTACTCCAATTAGCATAATCTGTTAAATAGAGACCTCATTGGGTCAGAGACCTCATGAAAGCAATGTAAAACAAAAAGCATATGTGGCAGAAAACAGATGTTGCCCGCCCCACCCCCTGGTTAAAACTTGGTCTTTTTCACATGGCTGCTTTGACCCCCTCTTTTGCACCAGTCTTCCTCTTGTTCCAGAAAGTGAACACAGTTGAACAGGTCCGCTTTAATAATACAACTGATGGGTCATCTGCCCGGGCCCACTGCGCCGAAAAAGAGAGGGGGCGAGATGCAGGGAGGGAGGTAATGCACACAGTGAGGGAGGCAACACATGCAGGGAGGAAGACATAAGGAGGGGACACAGGGAGGGAGGAAACACAGGGAGGGGAGGCGGGACTGGTTTCAAAAATTTTATGGGGCCACTAGCTCTTTGCCCAGGGCCCACCAAGGCCTTAAAACGGCCCTGCAGCTGAGTATTGACCAGAGTAGCTGGCTCTCCTGTTCTCAGCCACATGTTTGTGTAATGCTTGGTTTCTCCCCGTATAAGTTTGAGCATTCCTCACTGCTGTACTGCATACACAACAGGGTCGGACTGGGGGACTCAGGGCCCACCAGGACTGCTGTCTAGGGGGCCCCCTCCGACCTCCCTTACTGTGTGGCACTGCTGCGCCCGGTGTTCCTACATGAAGGCGCGGCTTGGTGCGCATGCGCTGCCGGCGCCACTTGTTGCACATACTCTGCTGGCGCCGCGAGGCTCTGATTTTTTTTGTACAATACAAATTGGAATAGGGGGTCTGGCCCGGCGGGGCCCATGAGGGTCAGGGCCCACCGGGTTTTTTCCCGGTGTTCCGCCGGGCCAGTCCGACCCTGATACACAATGTTACTCTTCTCATGCTTTGATATTGGGTCTTTTGGATAGACCACTTGTTGCCTCAGTGTGTTGCTTGGTTTAAAGCAGACTGGGATGCTGTGTTTATTAAAGATCCGTCAAACACCCCAGAAATATATGGGAGGATCAAGTTCTTTTGTCTGTCCTGCTTTCCACCTTCACTGGTAGTTTTGGTGGTGTTCTTTCTCCTTCTCCAGGTCTTAACAAAGGCCCAGTCTGGATAACGGAACATTTTAAAGGAGAATCCAACCCATATTTAAAAAAAAAAACCCTACCCTACATAAACCACTCCCTGCTCTCCCCCAGTACCTTTGTTAATGCCCCTAAGAAGAAGATGATGCTCATGAACTCCGATGCCCTGAAACTGCACCGAGGGGTAATTAAAGAGTTAGGGGCATTTAGCAAAGGTACCACCTGGGCTGAGAGGGAGTGGGGAGGGGGTCTATGTAGGGTAGGGGTTTTTTTTTAATGGGTGAAACAAGTGAGCCTCTGCCTGTAGAATTTGAAATAGGTGTCATTTGGGCATAGGTCCAATAAGAAAATAATTTTGTCCAGAACATTCTGAATTGAGAAAGCCATTCGGCTGACTAGCGAAACGTCTTCACGGAAAAAGAAAAATACAGCAAGTCCAGTTGATTTGACTTATTACTATAGATGTTAGCAATACTATCCACTGTGTACATTTGTGAATGTTAAATAAATGAGGGACTTGTCCATCGAAACAAAAGGTGATGATGAAATGATGAACAAGACAGACCGTTCCGCAGAGACAGATATAAATACAAATAAACAATTCATATCGCTAGATTTGCCGTTCAATTTTTGTATAAATGAGAATTGTTTTCTGACATGAAGGGAGAGCCCTTCTCTCTAGGTCTGAAAATGCACATAAAAAATATTATATTCAAAATAAAAGAGAACTTACAGAATATGTGACATAAGCTGGTGAAAAATATGTTATGAACAAGCAGCAGACATGGTTAGAAATTACTGTACGATTTATTGATATTATAGGCACTGATTAGATGCCTTTATCAGCCTTTGAACAGGGGTTTCTGCAATCCTTTAACACTATTTTACAAAGCACCTTTTTATTAGCCACTAGAGGGCACTAAAATACTTTTTTTCCCCAAAAATCTAAATCTCCTCTTTTACTTTCTGCAGGGTAGCAATATTACATTTTTAATTAGGCAAAATGCTTTATCACGAGAGAAAATCTTGCAAAATGATTCTATTCCATATTATTTATATGGTTAAATAGGTTGTGTTTCTATATTTTGTTGCTTTTCCCTTTTATCGCTCTAGAAGTATTATCGCTTAACATTCTTGCACTTTGTTGAAATCCTCATCTTCCCAATAAACACACATGGTAGGAATCAAGGGTACTCTTGGGTTAAAACTGAATTAAAACATAATGATAGCCAGTACTAATCATGGACAAGCTGTTATTTGTTGATCAAAGGGAAGTAGCGTTATCTAAAAGAACAAAAGGAGAAAAGAGCTTTACAGAAAGACAAAGAGATACTTTGCAAAGTAAACCCACAGGCCATCATTTAGACCAGATCTCCTAATGATGAATGTGGACTAATTATGTTTAACTTGAAATATTGTAGCTATTAGCAGTTATGTAGTAAACCCCTACTGTACCCTGGCAGAGCTTAAATGGGGCTAAGTATCTGCCAGGAAAAGGTGTGTGTGATTGCAGAAACCCCTGTTCAAGGGCTGATAAAGGCATCTAATACTGGCATGAACGGAACATTACACACCATAAGGCTGATACAAGGTCAGTTCAGAACAGCCTCTTATTTGTAAATTATGAGTAAAAGGTATGTGATTGTAACAGTTCAGAATCACTGGTCATTTAGTATGTGATGTTTAGAAAGAGTCCTGCCGTCTTTATCACAATAAAGAAAAAAAAATGTTATTGCTCATGTAAAGTATGAGGGAAGTGCAAGTACGTTTCTTCATTACCACCCCATTGCTAACACTACACTATGCCTGGCTTAGCTGCAGAACAAGTGGAATATCCCTTATGAACAGGTTGTTTTGTATAAGTAAAAAGAACACGGGATGCCTTGCAAAAGTATTATGTCCATGATTTGACCATTATGCTGTTTATTAATTTGTAGAGCTTATTATTTACTTAGCACACTGTCCAGGAGGAATTTTGACCCATTTGCTTCAGGATGTTTAGTTTATTCACTTGTGAATCTCAGTTTGCAAATAGTTCAGAGATTAGTAATATTAAAAACTCTCAATTGTATTGAAATGAGGGCTTTGACTGGGCCACAGTGCGACATTAGCCTTTTGTTGTTGAGCCACTGCAGTGTTACAGCTGCCCTTCTGTTGGGGATCATTGTACTGCAGAAATAAGAATTTTAGCCCAGGCTTGAGAGTTTCAGCAGAGTCACACATGTTCTACTTTCAGTATTGCTGTGTATTTCCCATTATCTATTGTTCCTTCTGTTTCAGTGATGCCCAATCCCGGTGGATGAAATGAAGGCTGACAGCCACCACAAGCTAATTTTATTGACCTGACAATATGGTTGACAACTTTTCTGGAAAAATATACCGGCTTTCCTATAAATTTATCTTTTTTTCCTATTAATAACATTGGGATCAGCCATCATTTTTACAGACCAGGCCAGTGAAATACCGGCCAGGTGGCAACCCTACCTGCCAATGACCATTGAAAAAATGCAGTATATTCCTCTTAAGCTGCTCGTACATAAGCCTATGTATCTAACCAATGGGCCTGCAGGCCAGCAGTTGGTTCTTCCTTGAGTTGGCTATCCAGAGAAGTTTGGAAAGACCAAAAACAATTTGACAGTACAGCAGGAAAGGCCCTCTCCCATATTATCCAATTATCCATTCTGTCTAACCATTAACCATGCCTGTATTTATTTAATTTGCAAACATTTATATTAGATAAAATGTGATTATATTTCAAGGACAGTGGCACATGCAGTACTTACTACACTTCCAACTGAAGTCAACCTATAACGGGGTAAACTCCATGACCCCTCCCCTGTAAGCCCCCTAAGTTGCTACTTACCCCCTCAGCACAGATCTTGAGTGTGGAGTTTGCCGGCGCTATCTTCTCCCCTGCCGTCTTCTTCCTGGATTCTTCATCGCTTGGCAGCACATGCGCAGTAGGGGCATTTGTTGGTTCAGTTCTACTGCGCTGTGCCGAAAGTCACAAAGTTTTCTGATTGAAGTTTTTGGCGCATGCTCAGTAGATCAGAACTGGCAAATGCGCCTACTGCGCATGCGCCGACAAATGCCGATGGATCCTAGAAGAAGATGGCAGGGAGAAGATGTTGCCTGCAAACTCCACGCTCAGGACCTGCGCTGAGGGGGTAAGTAGCAACTTAGGGGCATTTGCCTGGGGGGAAATAGGCTGGGGGGAGGGGGAGAAGTAGGCTGGGGGGCATTGCGTTTACCCCTTTATAGGTTGACCTCCCTTAAAGGAAAGCTCAGTAGTGTTTTACTGCTGACTGCAATTGTAAGTATAGTACATGGTTATTACCTGATAATAGGATGATGTTTTTAGGTGTCACAGAATTAGGGATGCACGGAATCCACTTTTTGGGATTTTTCTGAATACCAAACCGAATCTTAATTTGCATATGCAAATTAGGGGCGGGAAAGGAAAAGGTGCGGAAAATAATTTACATATGCAAGTTTGGGATTCTGCCTGAATTCCAAACTGAATCCTGGATTCAGTGCATGCATATACAGAATACATTGTAATGAAGCAAATGAAATGGCATTTTAATCAATTAACACTGCAAAAGGTTTTTCTTTGGGGGGGAGGTGAGCGGGGAAGGAATCAGGTTGCCATTATTGTTTTAAATGAATAAGGAAATCTTATTAAATCATTCATACACCGGGGGTTAATAAGAATAGTGTAGGAGAAAACTATTGAAGAAATGGATCACATGTTAGCATACTTAGTCACCAAGTAACAGAGATATTCAGTCAGAGGCTTTAGTACTGGTAGAACATCACGTACAGTACAGTCTGTAGCCACATTAATCACACAGTTCTTCCATTGACATTAAATTCAGCATTAATTGCTATGCACCGAACAACAAAAACAAATTCATTATACAAACCCTGCAACATTTTGCTTTAATCATTACAGGTGGATAAAAGCTATTTGGTACGAAGGACAATTAAATGTTTTCAGCACTGAGATTAGTAAACCAAATGGCTCAAACTAGTTCACTGCTGAAATGAAAGTGAGAGCAGATAAAGGGCTCCCTTATTGCTTTGTAATGGCAATGCCTGTCCACAAAGCAATTACAGGAGGAGTCATAATTGTAAACCCTTTCCATGACAGTATTAGCTTTGCTACAAATGCCGATTAAATAGCAAGCAGAATGGAAGTAACATGTAGAATATTAATTGCAATACTTATATAAAGCTATGCAGGCAATTGCATTATTGCATAGACGGGAAGCAAAGGGTACCACAACAGCAGTTACGGTTTGTTTAAGGGCTATCTATGCAGTGAAGCAGGATACCTCGGACAAAGCCTGAGTATATTTCACAACCTATTTCCCCCTTGGCTGTCAGAGAGCACAAGAATTAATGCTGGGATTTTTTTTTTCCAGGCCTAATTGGGGAATTTCTTTGAGCGGAATGTTGACATTTTCACAAACGCTGCCAGGCTAACGAGGAAGTCAGTGTTACTAATTAGTGGAGCACACTGGAAAGAGGAACACATTCAGCAGAATAGTAGCAAGGTGATGGTGAAAGATGTGATACTGAGAAAGGAGTAGAATTAAGGTACATTTATGAAACAGCATAGGAGCCTATTGCAATGGCAATGGGAAAGCAACAAACCCCAAAAAAAAACCATTTTTAACAATGGCAGCACAACATAATATCACAATACACACTTAACAAATACTTAAAAGAATACCATTATTTATATAGTCCTATTAAACCTTAATACAAGTTAAAATAGTATTGTGTTTTTTTCTGGCCATAAAAATGTATGTAACTAACACAAAAAGGGATTGCTTACTCTTTGCCATTACTGATCCTCTCTCTTTCTTGGCAATGCTGGGCTAACAAAACATAACAGCAAACACCCTAGTAATTTACATTTGGTAGCCAAATTGCATTATTAAAGGAGAAGAAAAGGCGAAAACTAAGTAAGCTTTATCAGAAAGGTCTATATAAATGCACCAGTAAACCCTCAAAATAATGCTACTCTGAGTCCTCTGTCAAAAGAAACACAACATTTCTTTCCTTCTATTGTGTATACATGGGCTTCTGTATCACACGTCCTGTTTTCAGCTTAAACCTCCAGGTCTTGCTCCTCTCCCCTCCCTTTTCCCCCTCCCTGTTGTAATCTGAGCACAGAACTATGAGTGAGCAGCGAGAGACTCAGGCAGGAAGTGATGTCAAACCAAGCTAATATGGCAGCATTATCCTATACAAACAGTTTCTGAGCTGTTTACTCAGGTATGGTAAATATAGTGTTATAGCTTGCACTATTGTGGCTAATCTACTGGCAATTGATGGCCTGTGTAGCTTTCCTTCTTCTTTAAGGCAGGATTGTAACAACACCTTCATGAAAATGATTAACGTGAGATCCTCATTTCAATATCACCATGATTCTATTTAACAAAAGAGTCCACTTTGGAAAATAAAACACCGCGTATGTTTTCCCACTAGTGATTTACTTTTCTTGCCAGATGGAAGAGCATTTTGGGAAGATTTGTCGTCCTGCTGTAGAGCAGATTTAAAAGTGGGTAACAATTATCGCCGTGTGTCATAAACCTAAAACTCTATGTTATACCCAACCACCAACCCAGCTTCCCCACCTCCACAGCACAGTGCATAAAGGCGGGAGACCGATGAAAACCCCAGGTGGACTGAGACATGTATAACACACCAACATATTTGTGCAGATTTGTACAATGGAATGGAGGAAACCACAAACAAAGACAACCCAAATATTAATAAAGAAGCCAATAAAGATAGGAGGCCAAAGTGCACTGACTGTGTCTAATACAAGGCTAATAAATGATGTTTATAGAATTTTTATAACACATTCCAAAGGGAATATGAACTCTATGGAATAATTTGTCAGTGCAATAATTTGTAATTTCTTGTTGTTTCCTCGGTCTTAAATAACTGCCAGCTATCAACATACAGTATAAAGAATCTCTCAGTATAAACCTGGCAGATGAAGCATTTTAGTAGCTTTTCGAATATGTAAAATGCCACTAGCTTGTAGAGTAATACTGCCTTGTATTTGACAGTTCAGCTGTAAGCTTTGCCAGACAGGGGGATTTGCCTTAACTCATTTCAAAAGACAGTGTCTACTGTTTCAACACTTTTTTCCACTCATGAGTTCACGCAGGCTCTAAAGTGGTATATAAATGCACTGCGTCCTCCCATTGCATCTATAACACCCTCTACACTTAAGGTGGCCATAGATGGTACAATTACGATCTTTCTTGGAAAAGATGTTTCCAAGAAAGATTGTTAGTTTTAATACACACGTGTAGAGCGGAATCGTCAGATAAACAGATAGAAACAATAGAAAATTTTCTGTCCAGCCCAATCCAAGGTTTCTGTCGATATCGGTTGGCTCCTTTTTCACCATAAACGCACTGAATATCATATGAAAATTAGTTTTGTAAGATATTATCTGTGTGAGTATGGCTTTTCAGTAGATTTTTGAACTGTGGACAGTATTTGTTACCATTCTACCAAAAGACTATTATTGAAGTTGGACACCAATAATCCCTGACTCAAAGTCAGCATTCCAATTCATCCCACATGTATTCAGATGGGTTAAAAGCAAGGCTCTATGCATTCAAGTTCTTCCACTCTCATCTTAGCAAACAAGCTTCCCTTTTGTGCATGGGTGGCCTTCTTATGCAGAAATTCTCCACAGCTACCATAAAGTAGGAAAAACAGAACAGTTAAGAATATTTCACTTTCACCAGAACCAGAGTCCAGAGCAGAGACAAACTGGCCCACTGGGGCTCTGTGAGATAAAAAAAACTGTGGCCTTAACTGTTGGGCTCAATCACCCTGGCTTGTCAGCAGCCGGGCAGTGAGATAGGGGCTCCCATCCTACCATTCCCATCAGCTGGTAATTGCTACAATGGGTGGGAGTGTGTCGGGTTGGTAGGCAGGTCTTCTGTTGGGCCAGTCTGACACTTGGTCCTAACCGACAGCAGGAAACAGCTTCAGACCATTAGTCATCATTCACCAAACTTTTGGTACGTATTATACATTCAGGATCTTCTGGCATCTGCCAAATGGAGGTGAGTCCTCCACACTGCCAGAAGGTAGAGATTGACTCCTCACTCCAGTAAAAGGTAGCCTTTATGACATTTCAGGTGAGGTATGGCTTGTGTGCAGCTGCATACCCAATATAAAACACAGGGTCCAGACAAAGAGTTCTGTTCTGTGATCATATTGCCTCCACAGACAGGAGAACCTGGCAGGTGTATCTGGGTACATTTAGCCATGCAGTGTAAAAGAAGGTAGAAAAGTCATCAATATGGCTATACACTGGTTTGGCTTCAAAGCAAGACCATATGGCTGGTGGCTGTACATAGACAGAGAATAATTTTTTTGGCTATGGCAACTGTGATCCATCAGGATAACAGGATTGCCTGAGTATAGTGAGTGTGACATACATGGCCATACTGAAAGTATGTTTACTATTGGTCAGAACTGCTCTACCAAATATGGGCATGTATGAGCAGTTTTAGTTAAGTGGCCCTGTATAATTACTGATGACCTGATCACCAGACATCAAGCATGATTAAGCAGAGATTGTTATTGAGAAAACGAACCCTAGCCTAAGGAAACTGCATTTTAAGCTGAACTCTGGTGTGCCAGCACATACGGCTTGAGCTAGGAAAAAATGTGCCTGCTGTCCCGGTTTCCTCGGGTTTTAAGAGAAACATTGCCTCACCTGAGAGAGTTTTCTTCTCTGATCACTTCGGTTTGAGTGGTTTAATGGGAACGTGTTGGAGTGCGTATACTCTAAATTATAGTCTGAATCTTCTTCCTCAATGTCCTGCAAGAGAAATGTGCCCCCACAATCAGATTCACGTTTATATGGTATATTAGCAAGAAGGAAAAGTTTTTAGGTTCTAATCAAGTATTCACAGTTCATTTTGTATAGTCTCTATGAGAATGTGCAGAAGCTATTACACTATCAAGCTGCACTATAACGGTGATAGTGAAGCAATACATGGGGATATAATGCTCTGTTTCAACTCGCCTACATACTATAATGAACACAATTCATAATATAATTAACATAATTAATAACACCAATATAATTTAAGTGCTAATGTGCTTGAGCTTAATTATCCTAGGAACCAGCAGCAGTGTAGAAATGTCAGAACAGAGCGTAAATAGTGGAGGCCAAATATAAACGATAACACATAAGAATAAGTTGCAGTGTTTCAGACACTCAAGCCACCACGGCCGAACTGGAAGGAAAAAGCAGCCCTGGCAAAAGTATCAAAGCAGCCCATGTATTCCTGCACATGCAAAGCATGATTTATATTTCCAAGCCCAAGGTTAACTAGAACCTCCAGTTGCCAACATACCTGTCATAAGTTATTGGGTAGATAGCAGGCAACTCTAATATTACTAACTGAAGTTGGTCAGAATTCCTGGTTCCGCCCATATGCATGTGCACTAACAAATGCAGGCATCGGCTTAGCTCTGGCTGGCTATTATGGACAGCTCATTTACATTTCTAAAGTGAGTGGTTCATTTACATATTAAAGACATACCTAATTAGCATTTTTAGGTGAGCAGCCCATTTACATTTTAAAGCAAGCAGCCCACAGATTGCCAGTCCGGGGCCTGCAGGCCACTACTAAAATGTGACCATTCAATTTAGATTATGGGATGGCCTTTGGCTACTCAGGTGTTGTCAAGTTCTTAGATGCAAGGTATTCCCATGATTCCTGTATTTAAAGCAAGAGTGAGTAACAAATATAATAATGAGTCTCACATCCCTAGTGTTAGCTGAATACAGGTAGTATATAGAAAGTCATGCATAGAATGTGCATATAGTTGCTGAAATGCTGAAACTTGATGCCTTTGTACCATTGAATATATAATATAACATGGGTTTGGATGTATAAAAACCTAAAGATGCTGATTGAGCCTTGAAGCTTATTTAACATTAAAAACAATACTTAACATCTGAAAGGGATTATATATGAACTAGCATGTTGGTTACAATTCACATGCTCCACGGCAGACATTTTCAGGCAATTATAATATTTTATAATTATGACAGGTTGGGCCTCAGTGCAAACACAATAACAAGATTGATCAAATGGGGTAAGAATTATACCAATCACATATAATATTATAATTTTAAGGACAACCCTCTCACCTTGTGCTTAAGTTTGCTCTTCACCTCCTTGATACCTTGCTTTGCCTGGTTTTTAGCCTGCAGGAACAAGACAGTACAACAAGTAAGAGTCGTTATCACACAACAACCTGAATGCAATAGATAAAACATATATGGCTTAAAAGGCTTGCTGTCATATACCACTTGGCACCCATTCATCTGAGAGTGTTACACTTAGGGCTAGGCCAGACGGGGAGATTCGGGGGCATTTTGTCGCCTGGCGACTTC
>CM044437.1:105941760-105963807 GCA_024363595.1 Xenopus borealis
AGTCACATGACTGCGGACAGCTGGGAAACGGAAAGTATGTCTAGCCCCATGTCAGAATATAAAAAAATCTGTTTGCTCTTTTGAGAATTGGATTTCAGTGTAGAAGATATAATTAATCCTCATTGGAAGCAAAACCAGTCTTCAGTTATCCTCCAAATTAATGAAAGGTTGTCTCCCATAGACTCCATTTTATAAATCCACATTTCTAAAGATGATATCCTTTTTATCTGTAATAATAGTTTGGATCAAGTACAAGGTACTGATTTATTATTACAGAGAAAAAAGGAAATTGTTGTTAAAAATGTGGATTTATGAAATGGAGTCTATGGGAATCTTTCTGGGTAATGGATTTCCAGGTAACAGATGCTATACCTGTAGTAAAACAATTCAATATGTTTTGTTAATCAATGTCAAGCAAAACTAAGGGGGACATTTACCTAAATTACAGATTGAGTTATTTCATGATTTGAGTGAAAACATGAAGGAAAAAATGCAAACACAGACATCAAGAAGAATATATTTGAAAGCTTGGATAATGACAGCAGGTAAAAGCTACAGAGTTTCTGTAGATGCAAATGGGAATTGATCGTGAACATTTCAAGAAACTTTATTTGATTGATTTTTCTCAGTTTATTACAACAGTCAAGATTCAGCCTCACTGAAAAGAAATGAAGCAATGTGATTTCTGTTTGTGAGTGATTTCATTTCCATTACAAAACGCGTCAGGGACCATTGTGTTCCTACGAACCACAGCTCTGATTCATTAATGTGAATGTGTTGTACTATACTGTCAGTTTTTGCAACGTGAGAGGCTTCCATAACATCTTTGCTTTTCGTTTTCCATGTAACATTGATTCTTAAACTTGGTTGAGTAACACAATATGTTTAGGATAACACCTGAACTAGGAAGGGCGCTTGATAAAGAAATATGCTTTTCTACTTGTAATTCACCAAAACATAACTTACCTCCATGAGACTTAGGTGAACTCCAATAAGATAAGGCATGGGTGCACTAGAAGAGGAGAACAAATCAAGAAATAACAGCATATGTCTTATATAAGCATCTGGTTTGCTACTTCAGTCAACTGCGATCAATTTCACCAACAATCAGCTATTTTTTTTGCTCAATCTCTATCCCCAAAACTCATACAATCTGGTCTTTTGACTATCAAACTATTTTTTTCTGCTGCTATGGTCATGGATTTGCCCTAAGATTGCCAATACGTCAGCGTTTTTATTTTAAAATCTCTAAGAAGACTTTTAACAAAATAAAATGCTCTTCTCCCTAAATCATGTCTGATATATTTTCTAAGATATGAGCTGAAACTTGTAGTTGAAATCAGTAACTTCCTTATCTAGTATGAAGCTCTGCAGCCTTTAGTATACTGACCTGTCCATCTGGTTTGAACAAGAAGTTTGTCATTGAGCTTTCATTGTGGCTTTGGCCTAGATTGCCCTATGGCACATGGCTCTTGTGAGTTTTTTTATAAGTGCCAGGCTGTTTTGGGATTACAGAGTTAAACTACACAAAGCCAATTTCATTGACCAAAGACAGGCAGTTTTTTGTCCGCATGCAGCAAAGCCGGAATCTTATTTTCTGAATGTCACTGGAATGTCAAAAATTTAATTAGATGGATAATAAGTCACGAAAAAGGAGCAGATTTCAACTCCAGGGTTGCTGATTTTCACCAAATTAATTCATGTTAAGGAGATATAAGACAGTCCTATGCAAAACTGCAGCTGTCAGTCTTTCACAAGAATGTATCTGTTTCCAACATTAATTAACACATCAGCATCCTAATTTCATTTCTGCAATGAACAGAGATGCCACCCAGAAGCCACAGGCCACCCTGCATTAAAAATGTCCCTCCTTTGTGATGGTGCTATATACACCAGACCACTTGTGTTAGAGATGCCAGATGATTATGAGTTAAGTGAAAAAGTGAAAGGAACCGAATGCACCATTGTTTGCCTAAAGTCTGGGTAGTCGTCTCATCAGCAGTCATTGTATCCATTCAGGGATATTTTGAAGTCCAGTTTTAAAGTAAGTCTCTTCAGAAGTTCTGAAGTGTACATATACTGTCTTAGAGACAGAAATTATGTAATGCAATATAAAGACAACCTCTGCTTTGCTGGTACATTCACAAGTAAATGGATGAATATAACAGAGAAGGAGCAACGCACTTGATAAGACACTGTTGTAGTATAATGTTACTTTCTGATTCAGTTAAACGGGTTGTTAACCGTTAACTTTTATTAAACTATAAAATTGGTCTTCATTATTATTTTTTTTATAGTTTTTAAATTATTTGTCTTCTTCTTCTGACTCTTCCCAGCTTTCCAAGGGGGGTCATTTACCCCATCTAAAAACAATTGCTCTACAAGGCTACAAATGTACCGTTAGTGCTACTTTTTATTGCTCATCTTTCTATTCAGGTCCTCTCTTATTCATATTGCAGTCTCTTATTCAAATGAATGCATGGTTGCTAGAGTAATTTGGACCATAGCAACTAGATTACTGAAGTTGCAAACTGGAGAGCTCCTGAATATAAATCTAAATAACTCAAAAAGCACATATAATAAAAACTGAATTGCAGTTGCAAATTGTCTGAGAGTATCGTTCTCTATATCATACGAAAAGTTAACTCAAATGTGAACAACCCCTATAAGCTTGGGTTTCATTCTCAGGTCATTTTATTATTTATTTTATTATTTATTGGGTCTTTGGCTGAATATCTACCTCCACTGGTTTCAATGCTTCTCCTGTAAGCTCTACAGTGACTTGCTATGGCAGAACTGGAATAAAAATATGAATATAATTGAGCCTGATTTTAACAAAAAAACTCAGGCATGCCTGATTCCACAGACCAGCTCCCCAACCACCACCTTAGGCTGTTCCATTATGAAGTGATAAATTCTGGGACGTGAATGGCACACCTGCCATTATGAAAATCAGTGGGACTTCAAGTCCTAGAATCCATCACATCCCAGCAGAACAAGGTGAGGCAGGGGTTGCATTACACTGTGACCCTAAAGTATGTTGGGAAATGGGTCATTGTTGTAACATGGTTTTCTTTCAATCTGTGGAATGATATATGCCTGATTATATTTTCCGCAAGATATTTTCCATCTTGATAAAGAGTTGGATAAGCTTGAAACATTGATTAATTTGAAGTGCTGCTGAAATGTTTTTCTAATATATGCCTGATTATATTTAATACAAATTTATACATTTTAGTTCAATTGTGCAAATTCATGTCAAAAGGGGGGAGGGGTACATTTTCCTTTTGACAGCCTATTTAGCTCTGGAACTGTTCAGGTACTGGCACATGTCACTGATCTATAATAAACAGTCATTATACATGCAGACAATAAATTGCACATTAATTTTTTTAGAAAAATGCAGATGAAATCAACATTGATCTGTAAATATCTACATATAGATCATCAAAAAAAACCTTTGACCATTTTCTTGATAAGCAGTGGTCAAATGACTCTCTACCAACAAGCATAAATGATGTATAAATGAACATAGATCATAGTCTCTGTTTTCTAGTAGCTAAAGGAAACTGAGTAAGGATTAGAGATTTTAAAAAGCACTCACCAGCAGTAGTCAAGGAGGTGTGGGGGAAGCACCGGGATGTATATGTGTTGCCAGTACATTGGATACAGAAGAGATGCTGAGGCATGGACACAGGCTGTAAGCTGTATGACAAGACCACAACAGACTTATTAGATGCAATCTGTTAATATCACTGCTGGAGATACTGAGTAACCATTGTTTGTTAATTTATCGTAAGTCCCCAGTTTGTTTTAAATGGATGGAAAGTGCTGTGTATCTTACTGACGCTATATAAATAAATTATGACGAGCAGAGTGTAGATAATTATATAAATATAAATAAAGGATGCATTTACGGCTATGCTGCGATACACACACACAAGCAGATTCTCTATGATGCAGCTTCAGTATGATTTTAAAAGTGTCTATTGCAGAGTTACACTAAGATATATGCAGCTAGTTCAATGTATCCTGAAATTTGCAAAGTTCATTGTAAGCAATAGAAACAAAGGCAAATATGTATAAACCTGAACAGAAACTGGGGTAGTTGGTAAAATTGTGACATTTACTAACTACGCCAGCATCTATAAAAAAATTTCTTAAAAGAACAGTAACGCCAAAAAATGAAAGTGTTTTAAAGTAATGGAAATATTGTGTAGTGTTGCCCTGCACTGGTAAAACTGATGTGTTTGCTTCAGAAACTTGCTTATATAAACTATAGTAGTGTTTCTGAAGCAAACACAGGGGGGCAACACTGCACTATATTTGTATTACTTTAAAACACTTTCCTTTGTTGATGTTACTGTTCCTTTAACTCTTTTTGAATCAACTTCAAAACAATAATTCATCACCAGAAAGTGAATTAATATGTAATTTATGTTTTAATATTTAAAGTTTGTATCTGTTCATTCATCATCTACAAAAAACAATTCCATGGTATCAAATGTACTATTTCCTATGAGGAATGCTATCATTCTACGGTCCAGAAAAGAGCCATTGTATTCTATACAGCTTAGGGCTGTGACCACTAGGCTATTTGGGGAGATTGAGTTTCCTTGCGGGGCAACTTCGGAAAACAAATCGATGCGTGTGATTTAAGCCAGGGCAGAGTGAGGGAAGGCATTTGGGGAGATTGGTCGCCGCAAAGTCGAGGCGATTAGTCGCCAGGCGACTCAATCTCCGCAAATAGCCTAGTGTGTCACAGCCCTTAGGTTTTATCTGCTCTGTAAACATTTGCCCTGTAGTAAAATCTCAGATTTAATGGACTATCGCATGGATTCACAGCAGCTTATTTATATAGATGATAAGTGCAAGGTATCAGTACATACAAATTCTATTATTGTTTGTCAGTACCTCAGTACATAATAAGATATATAGAACCAAATGTAAACCAATTTATATATATTATAAATTTAATATAATAAATGAGTGTATCAGTTATGGTGTTTTTCCATCAGTATCAATACATGTGTATGGTGTGCAAAGCTGGGCATGCACATACTGATAACATTTGATTTTCAGTATGTGTAATGCAGTCCATGAACTGTGCAAAAGTTCATCTTCCATCGGGCAATGATTCCAAACACAAGTCTAAAGAAACATAGTAGTGACTCGAGAGTAAAAAAGGTGAATACTTCACAAAGGACCAGTCAAATACCTGAACTCAGTCCAAGTTGATTTTATTTGAAAACAGCAGTGAACAAGTGTCATCTGATTAACTTAAAAAAATAATCGGGAGCATATCTGCCTGGAAGAATGGACTTAAAGGACAAGGAAAGTTAAACTAAAAAAGTGGGCTAGAAATGTTGTACATTATGTTTTCAGCCCTGTAGCATCAGCTTATATTACAGGCCAACTTCATTTTCTGCTTGATAATTTGTGACAAGCCCTAAGCTTAGCTTCTCAACAGCTGCTCAGAGCCAACTGAGCATGTCAGTGTCACAGACACTTTCCAAGATGGTGACCCCCTGTGACAAGTTTGAAGTCCTGGATCATTGCTGCTATTGAGAAGCTGAAACTTTAGGCTGGAGCAATAAGTTGAGTATATAAAAGCATTTTAGTCCTATTCATTTTTAGGGTTCAGTTCTCCTTTAAATAATGTAATTTTTTTGAGCATCAATACCTGTTTATCACAGAGAACCCAATTTCAGGGTAACATAATACATTAGAAGATTGACCTTTACAAGGTAGTGTACATTTACATACATATATATAACTCATGCTTTAAAATACATTGCAAATGATAATCCAGAGAATACATATGTAGTATATAGCAGTAGCCAGTAAAGTTATGTTAACCATGATATACCATATAGTGGTTTGTGGATTTCAGTGTCTACAGAACAGGGATAATTGGGCCTGTGATAGGAGTTCATTTAACCCCACTAAATATGGCTAGGACTATGGCCTAAGAGCTCCCAGGAGAGCTCGTTAGGGCTGATTGCCAAAACGAGGAAGAACCAGAAGACTGCAGGAGCATCTGGAAGAGGTTGTGATAGCGGGAGGTGAGCTTATCCTGCAGAACATTTTCTCCTGGGATAAGGCTGCTCTCTGTCACACACTGCTACCACTGCTTGCCCAGCTGTCTAGTGATGACAGCGCTACATCAGTCAATGCTTAACCCCCTCTTAAATACGTCTTTAACTCATCGTTGATTTGTAAAAAAAAATAAACACACTTTCATCTTTCCCTGCTCTTAATGTCCTAACATCGTGTATTAAATAAGACTTGTAAATAAGGCTGGTCTGACTTTCTTTTTTTCTATACCAAGAGCAGGAGGTTGAAAAGTTGTATTAAGTACAAATTTAGGATTTATCTGGGACTGCATTTGGATTAAGTAATAACATAGGCATTAAAATTACATCCACTGACATCTACAGATGTTACATGGGACAGCGCAATTAGGTGCTTTTCTACAACATCTATCTAGCTTTAAATTGTGTAGTGCTTTGGTGTGATAGTACACGTGTAAGAGCAGCCAATCTCACTCTCTCAATTTGATATCAACAGAGACAATGATGCGATTTAAAGGAGCTGTTACAAGCTCTGCATGGCTAAAACAGATCTGTGAGTAAAACAACAGACCTATCTCGTTAGTAAACGTACATTCACGTGAAAAGAACTCATTGTGGAATATTTGAAAGAGTGGCAACAGCAATGTCTGCTTAGGAAAGTATAAAAAAACAACATGCAATGTTAAATTACACGCCGAGGTGCTGAGAAAAGTGATCACGTTTCATTTCCTTTTTTTTATTTTTACAAGTGGTTCCAGTTTCTCAAGTGACCGCATCTTCCTCTGCTTAAAAAACAGCAGGTCCGTGATGCTCTATGAATGAGATTCCCACTATCTTTTGCGATGAAACAGATGTCATATAATCTAAATCTAAAATCTAATCTAAAAACAATTCCTTATATCACATTAGCATGACACATTGCTTACTGCTGAAAGATAATTTTCAGAAAAATAACTTAGATACAACATTCGTGTTCCCTATACCTATGATATGCTGGGTAATTTGACAATTAAAACTGGCAGAGCGCTGCGAGCGAGCACTGGTTAAACTGCTTGCCATAGTTTTATATATATAAAATCATATGCCTATGGGAGACAGTGGCAGACCACCACATAAAAAGGTATTTTTTTGTTTTTTTCCCACCTATTTACAGTAGTGGTTGTGTTGTCTTACATATAATAAGCCTTAGAGTCTAGCCTTTTAAATAAAGACTTGACTAAGATGCCAATACAGAAATATGAATACATAAAAATGCAGCTATTAGATTTCCGACAGAGAAAGCAAGAGGCTTCTTATCTGTAAAAATGAGCAGCCAAAAGCAGTATCAAGGTGGCTGACAGGATAGGGGCTATCTTTGGCACCATGGGATGTTGTGTTCAGAAAATAACCCAAAGGTCACTAAAAACAAGAGCAGGTCCACACTGGGGAAAAATTGGGCAAAAAGTCTGAAATTGCTCTGTGGAAAGTGCCTGAAACCTCTTATCATTTTTGGAATTTAGGCCCGCAATTAGATTCAGGAAATCTAGAGCGTAAAATGCCCGAAATCTCAAGATGTGCTATTACCCTTTTAAAGCCTTTAATAAAGGACTCGTTTACTAATGCCAAGTGCTAGGAGATGCAGCTTTTCCTTCAAAACACTTAAATATTAGGCCACCCATTTTTAACATCAACAGAGGCGAAAATACACACACTATATATACATTTGTATAAACCGAATTAGCATAAAAAATGGCATTATTTTTTAAAGGAACAATAACACTAAAAAATTTAAATGTATGACAATATAATGTACTATTGCCCTGCACTGCTAAAACGGATGTGTTTCCTTCTGAAACACTACTATAGTTTATATAAATATACTTATGTGTAGCTATGGGGGCAGCCATTCAAGCAGAGGATACACAATAGATAACAGATAAACTCTGAAGAATCCCATTGTATATTACAGAGCTTATGTGTTATCTGCTGTGTATTCTGTGCCTATTCTCCTTATTCAGATTTGAATGGCTGTCTCCATGGCTACACAGCAGATTGTTTTTATAAAGTGTTTTAGTCTTTCTGAAGCAGTCCATTATATTTTCATTACTTCAAAAGACTTTAATTTTATGGTGTTACTGTAAACGGAAGCTTTCACACACAGAATGGGAACCATTTCTGCACAAAACTACACATAAAGAAAGCCTGCCATTAGAGGAGCTTTAAAAATAAGCAATCTATTTTAAATCAACTTTTCCCCTGTACTCTTGATATTAAGTATTGATAGGGCTTTTACTGTTAAGCCACTGTGTGCATGATTCAAGATCAACAGGAAATGACTGCCTCTTTGCATGGTTTCAGCATACTAAAAATATAATATAATAATAATATAATCAATTAAAAATCCTTAAACATTTTTCAAATATTAATCTCTCAGCATCTGTTTCTCTTCATTCTGTCTAATTCAGGAGGGTTGGGTGTTAGATATGCATTGATAGTTAGATCCAATATATCTTGTAGAAGGGATCCTTTTGCCTATAAGATGCATTAGAGCTCAAAAGATTAAAATCACCAGAAACCCTATCAGAATTTGTGCAAAAGGCAGTTACTTTGTTAGGTTTTGTCTGTACTGGAATCAGTTATTTGAGTGAGCTCTAATTCATCTGCTAGGAAACAAAGCCCCCATAACATATATTGGATCTAACTGTCGATGAATATCTGACACCCAACTGCTGCATGAAGACAAAGTGAAAAGAAATAGATGCTGAGAGAGGGATAGTGAAGATAAACTTGATTATTCAGAAATGACGCAGAATATTTAATCGACAAGGTTTAATTTCAGTATGATGAAGCTTTTATATTAAATTTAAATTTTCATGATATTTCGCTTTTAAGAAAAGATGCACTGCAAGATGGCTTTACGGGAAAAGCTGAGGTTTAATCCATCAATAAAGCATGCTTTTAAACTCTAGTACTTTTATACTGATGCAAATTATAATGATTACCTGTTGGTCATTTATTCTGTGGCTGTTTGGTTAAAGGTCTGCCTGCCAACCATGCATTTGATAGACATCCCTTACAAATGCTCATACTGCAGGGTTGTAATATAGCCAGTTCCAAAAAAGAAATGAATTTCCATAAATGTTTTCTTTTAAATGGGAGGTCTGGCATTTCTCCTGAAAGGTCTAGGTTAACTCCTTCATTTATAGACTCCCTAGAAAGCTGAAGAATCCTGTAGACGCCAGCATTATCAGACACACTCTAGTTAACATATCACAAACAGCACTGGACCGATTCTTGTGTCAGGCGTAAGCCAGTCATGTAAGGCCTCGTTTGGCTGGTTATGGGATGCATGCTGAGGGGGAGCAATCGTACAAGCATATGACAGGACTGCCTACGCCTGGGTGAGCCAGAGAGGATCCAACACAACTTCAAAACAGGGATCCGGCTCATTGACGGCTTTGAGACAGGCAAAGGGCAACTGATGCCTTGTTGTACAACCATGATTTATTCCTGTGTTGTGTGTGTCCATGGGATGTGTGTGCCTTTATGTGATGATTCTTGAGCAACCTGAATAGCTTATTCAGAATGTACGTACAATGGCTGCAGTTTATTCCTCATAAAGGTAATAGAGAACTCTGCAGCTGAAGCTTAGGCCAGGGGGAACTGAGAAAATGGTAGTGGTTTCAGGCTGCTCAGAGAAATGTTGAAAGTGTCTTAGATGAAGGGACCAAAATTAATGAGACAAGCATTGTACTATACTGTGCATTAGAAAAATGTCTAAGCAGTGAGGTTTTCTGCAGGCACAGAAATAAATAATCCAATGGTTAAGGGTCAGTGCCTTACAAATATATTTGTATCTTTAACCAATGCTCTCATTTTCTGAATAATGAATTCAACGCTGAAATTGTGTTCTCTATAGTACAGTTATTTCAAAGACATTCAACAACAGTTGAATCCTTTTCCAGTAATTTATTTATCAGATTTGATATTTGATGCCTGTGCAGCTAATTTTTCAAAAAGTGCCACAGATTCTCAGCTGGATCGAGATCAGGGTGATCCTTTCTTGTTCTTGAGCCACTCCAATTTTTACTTGGTTTTATATTTGAGGTAACTGTCTTTCTGAAAAATAATGTTTTTATCCAGACTTCAGCTATTTTTAATGGACTACACACAGGCACTCCGTATATTTTTTTTTACTGCACAATTTTCTTATTTTAACATGATACTCAGTCCCTGCAAAAGCAGCCACACAGCATGATACTTCACTGTATGTATGATAGTTTTGAGGTGTGGCCATTGTTACATTTACACTCCTTGTATTGTTTAATGATGTTCTATCTTGGTCACAAATAAGCCCCAAATGTTTTCCAGCATAGCAACTGAGATAATTGCATGTTTTTGGCCACCTTCCCATTCAAGCAAATGTTAAGCTAATCTGTAGCTCCTTTACAGTGATGTTTGATCCCTTGTTTTGGTGCTTCTCGCACAAGTCTACTTATTTGTGCAGATTTGGAGGGATGGCCTTTTCCAGCAGCATTTGGGTGGTTTGATGCAACTTCTACTTTATTGGCAGAGAGTTGGTTTGAGCTCTGCACAGTTTATATATAGTCAAACAATATAGCATCACCGAAGAAATTGTGGATCCACAGGTCCACTTTGGAAATATATAGAGGCTGGGTTCGGTGCACTGTTAGTCGCTGGGTTTATCTTTCCCGAATGTCTAAGTCTAATTAGCTAGTACTGGAATCTCCACGATCTCGATAAATTGGTGGTCCAGTCATTGGATTCAAGGAAGCATTCGTGCAGCAATTATTATTGTAGCTTAATAGTGAAAAACTTTATTTAAAACTAATAATGAACAGGCCCAATGCGTTTCATATCAAAAGATACTTCCTCAGGGGCATCACATGTGTACTGACATGTCACAGTTTTAATAGGTTTATGAGGTCACTCCTGTCTTGATTGACAGTCCATATAGCCAATAGAAAATTACATATATATATATATATAAATATATATAATATAATATAAAAATATATTAAAGAATCATAAATATATAAAAGTTCTTAGTTAAAAGATGGTGAGAAATACACATAAATGTGTTAAAATACAGAAAAAAGGAACTGGGGACAATTTAATCAGTTAAAGAAAGAAACATTTCAAATCAATTTCTATATTTAAACCTTTGGGAGTATCAAGACTGAGTAGCACTTTTTGTTTGAATGATAAAAATGAAACAAAGATCTATTTTAACCAACTGTCACAGATTATTCACTTTATGTGTTAGAAGAGAATTATTTCTCTACACAGCGTAACAGTGAATGCTCAGTAGCTTAAAAACTGTTCTCTTCGGGTTCCTAATAAAATGTCCCCCCATTGTACGTTTGCTTTTCTTTAACTGCAGCTGTTCTCAAAAGGCAGTAACTTTTCAACCTGCCTGTTGAACACAATAGGGATGGTATAGGCTAGTGGTCCCCAACCAGTGGCTTGCAGCTCACCAACAATTTGGATGTTGCCCCCACAGTGGACCCAAAGCAGGTGCTTATTTTTGAATTCCTAGTTCGCAGGCCACTTTTTGTTGCAAACAAAACAGGTTTACTGCCAAACAGAGCCTCCTATAGCCTACTAGTCCAAAATAACCGAGAATCGCTGCAACAGCCACATGCCTTATATTTGATGCGGTATGCAATATGGCAAATCAATACTTACATGTCTAGAAGTGCTGATAACAACCATAAAAAATGGCCTTAACCTAAGGGGTTAGATTACCATTCATGTAGTGAAGCAGAGATGGACTAACTTAAGTATAGAGAAATAAATACTTTGCAATGCTATGAATCGTCTCAAAAATAATAACATATTTTGGAAGGGTCTAATTTCTACTTTATATTGATTTAAAAAACATGCATTCAAAACCAGAAAAAGTGTTCATGTCATTTCAGGTTGAGAGAAAATACTGGTTTTACACATTATAATAATAACGGTCAAAAAGATTCAAGTTATTTCTTGATAAGATTGTCTGAAAAGTACAGTGATAGATCTACTTGTAAACGTTAATGCCAGTTAGCTATGTGGGCTGCTTCCTACGTTCCTCTCACCAAATCCTCTATCAAGCAGAGATTTACAGCCCTTAGCAAAATAAGAATTATAGAAATAGTTTTGTGCTGGGTTTACAGCGGGGCACATTACAGATGTCCTACTTTCTATATCAGCTTTTCCTGTTCAGATAAAACTATAACTCGCAGACTGGCATCCTGTGAAGGTGAACCATATCAAGCCTGCCCCACAGGCACACACACACATCCAGATAAGCACAACTCACTCCTTCAGAAGGAATGCATGAGGAGAAAAAAATGGGACATTCTTTACTCCAGAAAGACGCCAGCAAAATATTTTCTCTTGCAAAATCTTTCCCCACTTTCGCTATCAATAGTTTTGCACGTCTATTCTGCTGTGTTGTTTCTTTCATGAGAAAATTCTCAGCTAGTCTTTACTGATATGGTAATAAAAAATGTTTAACTGGCCATACATGTTCAGTTTTAGTAGTCGTATTGGAATGTTTGGGTATCAATCAAATGTTTTAATGCAACAGTCTAAAAATATAATTCAGATTTAAACTGTAAATCGCAAATTAGATGATGTTCTAGTCATTAAATTGACAGACAACAATCGTACGAATGTTATGTCCCATTAACATCATCAGATAGGCAATACATGCAAAAGAAATGATCATTATCCAACAGAAATGTTATAACCTGTTTGATCTATAAGGGACCATTCGCCCCATGCAAATTGTTGGGACGATTATTCTGAGCCCAACACTGTCCAAAAATCATATAAAACAACTTTGCGTGTATGTTAGGCAAATTCAACAGAAAAGAAAAACAATCATGGCTATAGTTGTAGCATCAAAAAATAAAAATGTATCTGTTTGTCCAGAAGCTGCAAATATTTTTTTTTTTTTTTGCCAAAAACAGTTATGTTAGGTGTGAGGAGGCCATGAGTGACATCTGACCCTTGGTTATCAACAACTGAATGGATAGTTCATCATCACAAAACTCATTGTTTGGGCAAGTCACCCAAATGACTGAATGAGTCTGTTGGCCAACAGTCATTTGAATTAACATTATAGATCGATTAACATATTTGGTCACAAATTGGCTACAGCTGACCAAATACAGGTTAAGCCAGTAAAAAAAATGTCCAAACTACCCAATGTTATCTGCCCATGTGTAACCAATTTAATGTCTCAAGTATTGGATAATTTATAGTGTCTCCAGGAATAGGATAAGTCACAAACAACACTGTTACAAATTATATAATGAGCTGTAAATACCTTCTGATTTCAGAAGGTATCACTTTGCATGTAATTGCTTGTGAAGGGATTTTTGGCTCCTTTCAGTCCTTCTCACCCTAACCAGGTTTGGTTTTCCTTTTCGCTGCTCTCCAAGTCCTACTCCTCAGAAGCCATGTTCCAATATCTTGCACTGAGGAGATCTAACAAGATCGAAACAGGCTGTCTGCAAGTTTGGATATATGGCTCTGAATCATTAGGCTGTATGTGTGCTATAAACCAGCAGTTCTGGATGGACAGTTGGCGAAAGGGACAAAAAGGAGTGATTTGTAATTAAAACTTGCATTTGCATTTGTTGTCTAGGCAGTGCTATGTGTATGGCATGAGACAAGTAAATATCTTCTGATTTCAGAAGGCTTCACTTTGCTATACTATGGGTATTATATGTAGATTTCCTTAAACCAAGTTCCACCCTGCAGGTGGCATCACATCACAGCAGCATATTTAGAAAAGGTCAGGTCATTATACTGCTTATACAAGACAGAGTGGACCAATTTCTCTTCAGTGAAAGCACAAATCAAAGGATGCCTATATCGCTTTTGTTTATACTATTATTTAATATAATTATTATACTAAAAATTTCCCTTTCTGCAGGTTTTGGGATTTTTTAGGACTGGAAGAATGCTGAAGTGGGTCTGCAGCAAATTTCTGACCCTAAATAGGGGTGGGTAATCATTAATATGTGTAAAATTAATTTCACTCTACTACCCAAAGGTAAGGATAGTGGGAGTTTAATACCTTAGTCTCTTTGTCTGACAGGATATATAGGCAGGGGGGGTACAATGCAACTGACCCCCCAAAAAAGTTAGGGGATGAGTGTACTTTTGTAAGAATTCCTACCCTGGGCCAATCAGATTTCAGATTACACATATTGGAATCTATAGACCCCAAAATCCCATGCTTCCAATATGATCAATGAGACTGCGCTAGTCCATAGTATTGGAGAATTACTCAGCAGGGCATGATAGCAAAGGACATGAAATACCTCTAAGGAGTTTCAAAGAAGCTGAACTTTAATTTTATATGTTTTCACCAAAACTCACACGCCTGTCATCTGACCAATGCAGTGACCAATCACTGCACAGAATCAGAGAACAACTCAACAGTGCATTAATATAAAAGAGAAACCATATACCTCTCTCTGGTACTGAGAGCAGGTTTAAGTATATTTGTCTGCAAAGTTGATTTACCAACTATTGTGGGTACAGTCCCATCAACCTACCTGACCAATAAAATCACAACATATGAGTAGTTCTCAAATGTTTTGCAAGGCAGAATCCTTTTTTGAATTGATTGTATTTTTTTTTTAAAGTAGAACATTAAAGTCTATAGTTTATATTGCAGAGGTCATGCATGTTTGTGTATATACCCTTGGCACACTCCAAGCAGATATTGTCTTAATGAGGACGGTTCACCAAAGTTTGCTGATCAAAATACAGTATGGATGTCATAATTAGTAGATAGGGTTAACAAGAGATTTAAAAAATTCAGAGAGATGGGTACTTGACATGTATGTGTGATAAAGGTATAGACTAAATCTAAAGGAGGGGTTGAAAGAGTGAACAGGGGTGTGCAGAACACACTCCATAAAGAACCCTCTTTGTTAGCAGAGAAATATCTTTCTATACCCAAGAGATGCAGACACTACTGTAAGTAGCTCTTCACTTGGTTTTCTCTGCTTTCAGCATGTGTGAATAATCAGAATCATCATTATGTTGCTAAGAGTTCCTTGTAACCAATGAAATGAAAAGCCTTAAGAACTCTTGATAAACACAAAAAGAAGGAGAAAAATAGAGTAATTAACTTTACTTAATGTATTTAAAAATCTCCTTTTATATAAGTCAGGTTCTTTATTTTTTACAAGATGGCAAGCATGGGGATAAAAGAGAAAATACGGGTGGATGTGAGGTTACACAGGGCAATATCATTGGAACTTGTCGACATGAAGTGTATTTACTGCAAGTAATTCCAAGTCTTTTAATTATAAAAATAATTTACTTACAGTGCTTAATTTCCTGGAGGTAAAAATGATTCTGCGTTCATGCAGCATGCTTGCATAGATCTGAAGCATATTATTCACATCCACCGCCACAAAATATTCTGTCAGGTTCCTCTGTGAAAGGGAGAAAGCACAAAGATCACTAATTACATACAATCAATGACAGTTATACAACTGAACTGTTTTTATACTGTTGGCATAGTTGTCCCAAATTCCCACTCCTCTATCAAATGCTGCACTAGTCCCATTAGTTGTTGCTACACTATGCCAATGCTCTTAAAAGGGGAACTCCACAAAAACATAACTGAAGCTTTCTGAAAAGTTAACATACTTTCAAGCAACTTTACAATATATGTCAATTAAAAAAATATGCAGACTTTTCATGATTTTTAGTGGTTTGGAACAGTTCCCTAAGCCTAGCCCCCCTTTCTCCTGCTGATCTGTCTGACTACTTTGCTGAGCTGGCTGACTACTGTTACTTTGTATCAAAAACAAGAAGAGGAACAATAGTTTTCCTTGGGGCTATTATCACACTCTGTTGGTTATAGCAGATATATAGCCTTTCTGAACACCGGGTGAATTCCCCATTTATTTAAATTACTGCACTATATTGGTTCTAAAAATTTCCATTGCCTAGGCGCTGATCTCCACAAAAGGAAAACTACTGTTCCTCTTCTTGTTTTGGATTAACACACGTAGTGGGGAGACCATGAGGTGACCGGCAGGAACCCATTTGGACTAACATTGTTACCCTTTGGGCAGCTGACTTTTTTTTTTTTTCTTTCCCCTCCCTTTTCCCTCCCTTTTTCCCTCAGTCAACTACCCAAACCACTATGTTAATTTGTATCAGCAAGCTGTTCCCTTTAAGGAACTTATGTTTGCATGCTGGGCACCATGTCCTTTGGCTGCCCCAGGGGTTGGTGGTGCAGAATGTGACTAAAGGATGTGGACTCCAGGTGTGTAGGAGTGCTGTTCCTAGTTGGCAGTGTACCAGTATTGCATGAAAACAAAACATATACATTTTTTGGGTTCCCTCTAAAACAGAGATGAATGTGATATTAAGATGAAAAGTACAAGCCAACAAGCTAGAGTCTAGATAATAGTATAAGTAAATGTCATACCACAGAGCTTTTCATTAGAAAACCCAGACAGGCCGCTTTGTTGAATATTGCATAAGCAGCTGAATGATAAAAGGTTTGAGATAAAAAGGCCAAACTGGCCAATGATTTGGGCCCAGGTGCAGTACCAGCAGTATACCCTTCCAAATCTTCTGCCTGGATTCACTGAAGATTGTAAATGATTATACATATGTATTATATGGTGTTTTTGCTAAATGTTGCTTTAAATTGAGAAACAGTGAATTTGTTACCAGTAAACGTGAAATTTGGATCTGAAGCGCAATGCTTTTAGGGACTGCATGAGTAAAAATAGAACTGACAAAAAATGAAGAAAACCATTTCTATACCATATCTGGTCATTTAATAAAGTCATACACGCACCACCATTGTGCTTGGGCCTTATTGGGTATTTCTTTAACACATGCTGGCTCTCATTTAATACAAAACAGATAGCACATAGTGATTAAGTTAACAAGTGAACAGGCTTGTTCAGGGAAAACAGAAAAGTGGTTAAAACCCAATTAGATACATACACTTTCTGGGATTGTCGGCAGTCCAGTTACGTCAGGAGTAATGAAATACGAGTGCTAGGAGGAGAGTAGGGTGGAAAATATAACAAAGGTTAATTAGGATTTAATAAGGATCTTAATTGGGAGTTAGGAGAAAGGAGGGGGGATGATAGGATTAATGAGTTTTATGGTATGTGTATGCACAATTATTACTACAATGACTGACAGAAGAAAAAAACTAACACCCTCATTTCAATGTAACCAGAGAGAAGACGCAGGAGAGAAAAGACAGCCTCACAAGACAAACTTGACAGGAGGAAGCCCGTGTAATAAAAATGTGAGCGCTTTATAAAATGTCAATAAAAATGTGTGGCTACTTCTATTTTTACTCCTTACTTCATCAAGGTTCTTTTTTTTTCTCTACAAAAATAGATAATTGTAAATGATGCTAAATATAAATCACGCATTTACTCTAGGACATGTACAAATAGCTTTCACTCCTCATTAGAGAATAGCCAAAGAAATACTTTAGTCCACCCCAAATCTTAACTCTGTAAAAAGAGATACAGCGCTATTAAACAGTTTGCTGTAGGGTCAATTAACTGTTAAGGGCATTGTAAAATGAGGGGAGACACATACTGATCACATACTGATTTTTTTTTTTTTTTAAACTGTTTTTTATTTATTCAAAACAGAGTTTTATGCAAAACATGTATTTTTTAATACATAGAAGGTTATGCTTATTATTTTACTGTTACAGGTGATTTCTGATACTTGGAAGGACACGTTTAGAGTAACTTAGTAAACGGATAGCAATAATGAAAAGCCAGTACAATGCAGAGGCCTTTGCTCTAGAATGAGTTCTAAATTACTTTCGACTTTGCTTTCTGTATGATCACATACAGAAGGAGTTTCCAGACTACTGTCAACTTTTGCTTTTTAAGTTTAGTGAATTGCTACTGCTATGCTGCTCAAGCACACTTGTGTAGACAAATAACGATCAGATGTAGGTACTCAAGCCTCAGGGATATCTACTTAGAATACAAGATAACATTTGATAAACATTTAGGATGTGCTACATGCTCTTTATAGCACATGTTATGTTTAGACTACTGTTGTGTTAAGACGGCACAGCAGTGGACACCATTCCCCTAATCACCACTGCTTGGAAAGCCCAAAGCAAATTGTTATGGCCCTCAGTCCACCTGTCACCACCAGGTCTGCAATAGACACTGCATTTCCCACACACGTGTAAGAAGCTGTGCCAAAAAGATGATTTTTCAGCCTGAGCACAGTGATAGTCAAAAGTCCCAAACAATCAAAAACTTTAGAAGATGAGAAACACGGGTGAATGTGGTAAGTGGGCTTTGTGCATGAAAATGATTTATGTTGCCTGTACATTTCACTTCAATGGTAAAAAAAGATAAAATTGGCAAAAAGACATTAGATACATTTTGATTTACGTTGTCACATGCATTTAAATGTACTAGAGCCATTTACTACATCTTCCCCATAAGTTCAATAAGAATTGGAAAAAGGCATGAATTTGTAGAAATTTCAACTTTGGCTGCTTGAGAAATAAAATGCTTAGGTCTGCAGTTCTGTATCAAATGGAAGTACATTTTTATTATCATCACCAAAAGTAGTTCAACAGAAACAGATCAAAAATTTTGCCTGTTAAATCCACCCCCCCCCCCCAAAAAAACCCTGAAATATAGCTTCACTGCTCTTGTTCTCCTTTCATTCCATTATTGCTTTTGTGGGAGTGTACCAACTACTCATAAGAGGAAGTAATTCAATTCTTTCTCCAATTTTGCCAAATCACAGCAGGACAGGCTATAAGCCTCAGTTTCATAACTACAAATAAATAGCGGACCCACAATTTGTAAGCACAAAAGTGGCACTATGAATGGTAATGTGGTTGTCAAGCCAAGAGCTGAAGGATGACAAAATAACAGCTGTAACTAATGCGAGGTCTACTTTTAGTGATGTTGTCCAACTATGATGTACATCCGTTAAAGCATTAGAATTCTCTATCACCATGGAAAATATTACTTAAATATTATATTGATTTATGAGAGAATTTATATTGTTATATTTAACAAATAATTATTTCCTATGTAACCTTAACATAATAAATATCTGACTAAAAAGAATGAAAGAGAAGTGTAATTTAGTCAAGCTGTTTCTTGACAGTGTCTTAAAGGGATACTATCATGGGTTTTTTCCCCAAAATGCATCAGTTAATAGTGCTGCTCCAGCAGAATTCTGCATTGAAATCCATTTCTCAAAAGAGCAAACCGATTTTTTTATATTTAATTTAGAAATCTGACACAGGTACTGCTGTACTGCAAGTTGGAGTGATATCTCCCCCTCCCTCCCCACCCAGCAGCCTAACAACAAAACCAATGGGAAGGTAACCAGTTAGCTCCCCAACACAAGATAACAGCTGCCTGGTACATATAAGAACAGCACTCAATAGTAAAAACCCATGTTCCACTGTGACTCCTTCAGTTACACTGAGAAGGAAAAACAACAGCCTGACAGAAAGCAGTTCCCTCCTAAAGTGCTGGTACAAGTCACATGACCAGGGGCAGCTGGGAAATTGACAAAATGTCTAGCCCAATATCAGATTTCAAAATTAGAAAAAAATTTTTGCCCTTTTCAGAAATGAATTTCAGTGCAGAAGTCGGCTGGAGTAGCACTATTAACTAATGCAATTTGAAGGAAATATATTTTCCGGTGACAGTATCCCTTTGAGATCTACTGATCACCAGCTAAATGTCGACCTTTTGGGCACCCCTGATTTATAGAGATTGATATGACCATTTTGATGAAACAGAATGGTGTAAACATTCTGAGAAAATTCATGGCAACCACGAAGATTCACTTGCAGCCCTATTGCCTAAGCCTTGAGCACCATGAAGCTTCAGTCACACCACCAGGCTAAATAATGGATCTGCTTCTGTTTTAAGAAATAATAGAATATTAAAGAAAATTAGTTGATCTGCATATGAAAAGGAAATATTCATTCACTTTGTAATGATCAGAAAATTGTGGTATGCAGTAGTGAGTTATAGAAATAAAAAGAAAATGCAGCTCAAATCAAAGAAGTTGTAATTTTGTATATCTTTAGAGCTGAAGATTGTTCTCTTAACAATAAACACTCACCCAAACCTGCAACTTACCAGCAAAGGAGAGGGCTGTTTTTTTAAAACAGGTTCACTTGATATAAACAGCTGTTGGTTCTTGTAATAAGAAACAGAAATTCTGCTAGTATATCAGCAAAGCATTTATTTAGGCCTCTGGGTATTAATATCTGCATGATGCAAGTTTCAGTAGTTAAATACTGTATGACCATAACAAAGTTGGGATGTTTTCACTAGCTTTTTTTATGAGCAAATGCCAAACTGTGCTTTAGATATCTTAAAGGGCACAGAGGAATTAAAAAATGATGTATACATAAATTGTATTGATTCAATCAATACCTCCTTCTTTGGTTATATACTGTTCACAACTTTAGACTGGTGGCACACGGAGTTGTTGTAATGCCACTTTTTTAGCTGGTAAGCATTGGCAATCTCAGGCATTAGCCATTCAAGCCCATGGAAGTTGGCAAGGGGTGATTTTCAGTACCTTTCAGTTGGCTGAAAAGCACACCATATACCATTAGCCATATAACATCATCCCTTTCATGTAGAAAATAACACATGGCTAATATTCCAGGCCATGTATTAATATTGCATGTTTTTGTGTATATAATCTATGTGAATATGGATATGTTTATATGTAGCTATATATATATATATATATATATATATATATATATATATATATATTGTATTTGATCCAATGGATATTCACTAGGCTGCAATATGCTGCAGCAGGTTATTATTTAGGCGGGAGCAGCAATGTGAAGGGTTATTTCTGTTAGGACATTTGGCTAAAAACAACATGCAAGTTTGAAAATGCATTGTATTCAAACTTAGTTATATTTGGATTAGCAGAATGAAGGGAAAGTATATTTCATGCAAAATGTAAAAAAAAAAATACCTGTATCACTGTTATTAACAAAGATGCTCTGCAAGTCATAGTATTAAACTAGAAACCTGTATAATGGCATCCATACTGAACCTATGAACTTGGATTAATACCATGCAATTAACACCAGTTCACAATGAAAGACAGAAGTGCTGGGTAATGCCAAGTGTTCACTCGGCTTTCTAAACATATTAGACAAGATGTCTGAGCTCAAACAAGCTCTTGGGTCTTAAATGAAATAGGGAATATTTTTGAAGATGAGAACCTACCAGGCTCAGGCTGACAGGCGTGTGTGCTTCAGGAACTGGATGATTGTACCAGGATTTTAACATATCATTCAGGTCATTCTCCTAGAAGAGTAATATACAGCAGGAAGTAAAACTTAAAAAACAAAACACCTGTAAATCTTATTTCAAAGCATGACTATGCCAGTTTAATAATACAGGTATGGGACCTGTTATCCAGAATGCTCGGGACCTGGGGCTTTCTGTAATTTGGATCTTCATAGAGATTAAGTCTACTAGATAATCATTTAAACTTTAAATAAATCAAATAGGCTGTTTTTGCCTCCAGTTAGGATTAATTATATCTTAGTTTGGGTCAAGTGCAAGCTACTGTTTTATTATTACATTTTTAAAAATTTGATTATTTGGATAATCCTATACCTGTAGTAAATTTAACCTGAATAAACATGAATAATAAGACAAGTTTCCATCCATGTATTTCATTAATGGGGCACTATAAATCTGTCTTCAACAATACGTTACCTGATAATAATTTTTTTTTTATTAAAAGAATGCACTGTTCTGCACAGTAAATAAACATGTGAACAAATGAAGCCTCTGGGGCACATCTCACACTACTATGGGTTATTTAAAGGGGTGGTTCACCTTCAAGTTAACTTTTGTATATCGTAGAAGGGCCAATTCTAAGAAACAAATGCTCTGTAAGGCTACAAATGTATTGTTACTGC